>OY979701.1:77321450-77921450 GCA_963855925.1 Inga laurina | reverse complement strand
TCCCATTAGTCTTACAGATACTTAGTAGTAGAACGGATTTGGTTCAGGGATGTTAGATTCTTGGATTTTGTAGTGTGTAATTACTCTTAGTTGAGAAATTCGAGTTCAAATTTTGTGATTTATGCACTGAATTCTGAATTTGGAATTCATTAGTTATTTTGATGAGGTGGATCCTTGGTTGTAAATTGGTGCTGAAGAGTGCTGAAAAGTATTTTCATGGTTTTTACTTGTTGCTGCCAAGCTTGGGAAAACTGCAATTCAAGGCTATCTTCAAAGTATTTTGAGGGGGGAAAAGATATGCTAACTTGTGAATTTATTGTTTTTCCAAATTTCATGAAATTATTTACTGTATTTTGTTCCTGCATGGAGCCATAGGTTGCTCATATCTGTCCGGCGTATCACTTACTTATTTGCTTGCAGTTGTTAGGACTATGGCGGAAGATCTTGTGTTAGACACTGCTATCAGAGATTGGGTACTGATCCCTCTCTCAGTGGTCATGGTCCTTATTGGTGTTCTCCGCTATTTCGTTGCAAAGCTTATGCGCTCTTCTCAAACCCCAGATGCTAAAATGGTGAAAGAAGGGTATTTTTAATTCCTTATCCAATAGTTCATTATAAAGCTTGTTTGGGATAGCTTTTAAAAAGCTTGTAAGTGCTTTTCACGTAAATCGAGACAAATCTCCTCTCACATACTTAGCTCGTATATCATAAATCGCGATTGAAAAGTTGCTTTTTAAGGCTCCAATCACTCTTCCAAACAAGCACATATGTAGGGATTTTCTGAGTTTGATGAGGTTGGTTTTGTGCTGATGATAATCCAGACAAGTCATTCTTAGAGCTCGGAATTTACGTGCTGCCGCTAATTTTATACCTTCAAAGGCTTTTCGGGCACGCAAGATTTATTTCTGCAATGAGGTTTGTTTGTCTCTCCTGTATGTTCTTTTCTCAAAATTTTTGTTTGTGTTGCTTATTTGGATTTATTGAAGAGTTGAATTTTTTGTTGTTATTATGGGTGACGTCTTATTCAGTATTTTTGGGTTAATTGAGTTGTTGCATGAAGCTCTTGTGAGGTTTCTTGTCTTGGGCTTATGTGTTTGTATTCAGACCTGGCTTTGGCTGGATTACATACTCAGTTGTGGAATAAATTTCCATTTGTCTGTTTTGATCCCATAAGAACTTATGAGAAGTTAATATAAGTCTATTATGAGTTACATAAAGTCTTAACACAATCCAGTTAAAAGGTGAACTAAGATTGTGCTTATCTTTCATGAAGGAAAATGGTCTCTTGTTTGTTCCTAAGGGCCAAGCCCAGAATCCACAAGCGCAGATGTTCTCTGATCCAAACATGGCCATGGATATGATGAAGAAAAATCTTTCAATGATCATACCTCAGGTATTGAAATCTATACCTTCATCATATTTGGTGTGGAATCGTAGATCATACTCACTTTTTACTGTAGTTTTTATCTATTATGCTAAGATTTTTTGTTGATTGATGATATGCTGCCCCTTTGTATTACAGACTCTTACTTTTGCTTGGGTGAACTTTTTCTTTTCTGGATTTGTAGCAGGTATTTTTATTAAGTTCCCTCTCCTTTGCTCCTGGATGACTGTTATGATTTCTTAAATTTATGAACTATGAGCTCATATTTTTCATGGCGTTACATATCAGGATGTCCGCAAGCCATTTCTGTTAATAATTATAAAGCTGGCCTTTACTTTTTTAGTTCTATAGCAAGGCATAAATGCTATTTTTTCTGACATTTTATAGTGCCATATCCTAAACCTGGCCATTGGTTCTGCATTTCCTAATTTTAAGGCTTACTTCTGTTAATGTTCAAAAGGTCTTGTAGTGTTATCACTCTATAAGTGATTGAACGGATCAATTTATTTCCTGCAGCCAAGATTCCCTTCCCATTGACTCAGAGGTTTAGGTCAATGTTGCAGAATGGGATTGACTTAAGTACAGTGGATGTTAGCTATGTCAGTAGTCGCTCCTGGTAATCCTCATTTTAAGGGATTTATTTTTCCGCCATGGGTCTATAACTGTTCCACTCCAACCTTGTTTACTTGTCATTTTTTTGGCGTTTCAGGTACTTCCTGAATCTGTTTGGGCTAAGAGGGTTCTTTAGTCTCATCCTGGGGGAAGAAAATGGTATGTGATTAATTCAAAACTGTTGTAAACAATAACACGCACACTTTTAATTAGATCCTCAATCCCATAAATTTGGATTGTTTCTCTATATTCAGCATTTTGCCATTTCTTTTTATCAAGTTCGTTGTTTGAATAAACACTTATTGGAGGTTATATGATGTTCTGGTTACAGCTGTAGATGATACTCAACGTATGATGCAGATGGGTGGATTTGGTTTTGATCCTTCAAAGGTACAATATTAAGTGTTTACTGTTGTACTTTGATAAGCCTTTGTAATATGAATGTTTATAGAATTGAGAATTAGGGTAGAAGAGAAGAGAATTGAGAGGATTGAAGAAGAAGAAGTAGAAGAGACTAGGAAGAAGTAGAGAGAAGAGAGATATGACTGAATAGTGCAGAATCTTATTAACTTTCAGAACAGCAACGGTAGGAACATTCTGCCATATATATAGGCAGTAGGGAAACAGTAAAGGGGTTCATTAAACAGGGGCTCAATAGTCATTAGACATGGTTAAGGCCATGTTTGGTTAACGCCTTTCTTAAACGGCTAGTGCCACTAATGATTAATTATGCTCATCTAATTAACTAAACTAACTAACTTTCAAAATATCCTTATCACAATATCATATCAATTCCCCCCCTTTAACATCCTTGACCTCAAGGATTAGGAACCACAAAAGTAGGATATTGTTGTTGAAAAGAGTACAGGGCCATCCAAGAGGCTTCTTCATCTGGTAAGCCCTTCCATTGGACCAACACTTCTGTAATCGTTCTCTTTCGGCGCTTCTTAGTCCTTTGTTTCAGAATTCTTTCCGGTTCCATGGCCGAAGGCCACTCTGGAAACTCAACAAGGGGATGCCTAGGCCTAACAGTAGGATCCGGACATAGTTTCAACAATGTAACATGAAAAGTAGAATGAATTCTGGACTCTGGCGGCAATTCTAGCTTATATGCAACTACCCCAATCTTCTCTATCACTTGATAAGGTCCATAGAACCTAGGAGCTAACTTCTAAGAAACTCTTGTTACCATAGAAATTTGCCTATAGGGCTTGAGCTTCAAGAACATCCATTGCCCTACCTGAAACTCACGATCTATCGTATGCAAATCAGCCCTTTGCTTCATCAAGTTTGCCGCACAGTGCAAATGATGCTTCAAAAGTGCTAGAACTTCCTCTCTAGCCGTGAAGCTACAATCTACAAACTCTAGCACTGAATTGTGGGGTAAATAAGGGGTATGTGGATGAGGTTGTTGCCTATAAAGCAACTCATACGGTGTAACCTTAGTTGCTGTGTGGTATGTTGTATTGTACCACTATTCTATATGTGGAATCCACTTAGCCCAATCTCTCTAGGCTTCTCCCAACACATACACCGCAAATACATCTCCAAACACCAATTAAGGACTTCTGATTGCCCATCCGTTTGAGGGTGATAAGCAGTTTAAAGCTTTTGGTCCACACCCAACACACGAAAAATTTCCTTCCAAAAGCTACTAATGAAAGGGGAGTCAAGATCACTCACAATTTCAGTCAGGGCACCATGAAGTTTGTAAACCTAATCCATGAAATGTTGTGCCAAGGTAGATGCTAAAAAGGAATGAGCTAGAGGTATAAAATGGGCATACTTGCTCATTTGGTTGATAACTACCCATATAGTATCCTTTCCTTGTGACTTGGGAAGACCTTCAATGAAGTCCATGGCAATCGACTTCCACACTCTATTAGGTATAGGCAAAGGCTGCAACAATCCCGGAGAGGCTATAGTCTCATACTTACACCTAGAGCAAGTGTCAAACCTCTTGACATACTCCACAACATCGTTCATTAAGGGTGTGTTTGGTTTGAGGGGAGGGGGGGTAAAATTATCTTTTTGGCTGGGAGGAATTTAAATTTTGGGCGGGAACCTAAAATTTAAAAAGAATGAGAGGGTAAATTTTAGGCTGGAACCCAAAATTTAAAAGGAATGAGAGGGTAAATTTTGGGTTTCTCTCATCTAAAAGAGTAATTTTACCCCCCTCCCTCCCCTCAAACTAAACACACCCTAACTTTTTCCACCAAAAGAGACCTTTAATACGTTGATAGGTAGCTTGGATCCCGAATGGCCTCCTTGAGTGGTTGAATGTAGCCAATCGAGAATATGCAACCGAAGTGGAGCTACCTTGCCTACAACCAATTTACCCTTACTTCGTAAAAGAGTACCATCCCACGTAAAGTGACTCTATACTCCCTCATGTTGTTGGCACCTTTTCAAGTAGAGAGCGAGTGAAGTCATCTACATGCCAACTATCCTTCACTTGTTGCAACAACTCTGGTGATGTAGTGCTATAAGCCATTTGCATTAGTTGCTGCTGAGGAAGGTGAGAAAGTGCATCAACTACGGAGTTATTCACTCCCTTCTTGTACACTATATCATAGTCAAAACTGGCAAGTTTTGCCACCCAGAACATATGAAATGGTGTCTTAAGTTGCTGACCCAACAATAATTTAAGACTTTGCTGATACGTGCGAATGATAAACTTGCCCCTTTCCAAGTATTGGTGCCAATGTAGCACCGCTAGCACCACTGCGATCAACTCCTCATAAACCGAAAGATTCTGGCGTCGTGGAGAGAGACCTTTGCTAAAGAATGCAAGAGGCTGCCCTTGTTGCATTAGAACAGCACCTATTCCCACGCCACATGCATCGGATTCCACGTAAATTGCTTAGTGAAATCAGGAAGAACAAGGACTGGGGCTGAAACCAATGCATCTTTGAGGAGATAAAAGGCTTCACTAGGAGGTTTAGACCACACAAAGGCATTCCTTCTCAACAAAAGAGTCAAGGGTCTTGCAATGATGCCATCTGCTCGTTTGGATTAGCGATTGGAATGTTTAAGAGCAACTTTTCAATCGTGCTTTACGGTATACGAGGTAAGTATGTGAGAGGGGTTGTATCTCGATTTACGTGAAAAGCAGCTTATAAGCAATATGATCGCTACAACAAACATGCCACATAACTCTTGATAAAACGCCGGTAGTAACCTGCTAACCCAAAAAATGCTCTCAATTGCTTGACTGTGGTAGGTTGAGGCCAATTTGCAACTGCTTGAATCTTCTTAGGGTCGGTTGCTACTACTCCACTTCCTAGGATGTGCCCTAGATACTTGTTATGTAAAAATATAAATAAGATAATGGCTTATTAGACCGTTAGTTAATGGATTAGGCCGTTAGTTGATGGTTGTTATAGTAGCCGTAGGAATAAGAGGCGGTGATTAGATGAGGGCAGGTTATATAAATACCCCCTTAAGTCCATTATGAAATTGATTGATTTTATGAATTGCTAGCAATAAAGATTTCTTAAATTCCAGTCTCTCCTTTCTCTGCTCTTCTCTTTGGTTCTCTCTACTCTCTTTTCTTGATTAAACCATAACAATACTCCACACTTGTAGCAGCAAAGGTGCACTTGCTCTCCTTGACAAAATAATGATGTTGCTGCGATGTGTGCAATGTGATTCTCAAGTGCTCCCGATGATATGCAAGTGAAGGACTATAAATCAGTATATCATCGAAGAAGACTACAATAAATTTTCTAAGGAAAGGGTGAAAGATATCATTTATAGCTTCTTAAAAAGTTCCAGTGCATTCGTAAGACCAAATGGCATTACTAGCCACTCATGGTGTCCGGAGTGAGTCTTGAAGGCCATTTTGTAAGCATCTTTTGGCACCATCCGGATTTGATGACAACCGGACCTTAGATCAAGTTTTGTAAACCATCCAGTCTTACTCAGTTCATCAAACAAATCCTTAACTAGAGGAATAGGGTATTGGTTCTTTATTGTTTTCTTATTCAATTTCCGATAATCCACACACATATGCCAAGACCCATCCTTCTTCTTTACAAGGACTATGGGCTCTGAAAATGGGGAGCAACTCTCTTGTACAACACCCGCTTCAAGTAATTCAGCAACCAATTTCTCAATGACATCCTTTTGTGCAGCCGGATATCGATATGGTTTCAAGGAAATAGGATTTGTGCCCTCTTCAAAGACAATGGAGTGATTGTGACCCTCTCTAAATGGTGGAAGGCACTTAGGCTCATCAAATACATCTTGAGAAGCCTTTAGGACACCCTGAATCTCTGCTGGCAGCTTAGGATCAGCATCCTTATTGGCAAAACAACTCATCCTATCGTCTTGCTCTTCAACTAGCTGGGTAAGGTATAAATATAATTGCTCCTCCTTGAGGCAGCTTGCTTCCACCCTTTTTGGTGCAACAATTTTCAAGGAATGGGGAATAGTAGCTTGTAGCTTCACTAGCTGACCCTCCTTCCGGAAATACATGGATAGGGACTCAATCCCAAAAGGCATTCTTTATGCTTTTAAGCCACTGCAAACCCAATACCACATCATATGTATGTAATTCATTAATTCACAGATCAAAAACAAATTCCAGACCTTGCATTTTCTATCAAAATCCATGCCAAACGCCATGAATTTTTATTTTACCTCCACCTGCTATCTCAACATATGAAGGAGGTGTTTCTTGAGCCTGCCAACCCAGTTTAATGGCTGTTTCTGCATGATTTGTTCCATCTATTGTGTACAAGGAAATACGGGGTTGTTCTATTTCTTCTGAATTTTCAGATTCTGGACACGCAGGACCAGTGTTAGCTTCGTCACCATCTTCATCTAAAAGAACTAGGTGTAATTGCATCTTCTGCCTTTGAGGGCATTTGTGACCCCTCAAAAATTGTCCATAGCAAAAGAAGCAGAGATTATTCGCTCTGTGTTCTACCTCTTCTTCGGCCGTTAAAGCCTTCACTAGTCGTGACATGGTTCTGGGGACAAAATTGAAATTTTAGGTGTTGAATGTGGTTTTCTGGCCTTTTCGCTGTGACCCATTAGAAAAAGAAACCATCTTGTTTAAGGTCGATGTGGCTGCAATAGATGGAACCACCGAGTTGATTGAGTGCTGTTTCTGAGATCGCTCTGAATAATTTTTGTTGTTCATGCGATTGACATCGATCTCTTGAACACGTGCCAATCGCCGCGCCTCCAACAACGTCTTGGGGTTGAATAATCGAACGGAATTGGCAATTTTGTCTTTTAAAGTGCCGATATAGGCATCGACTAGAGATTCTTCAGGTAGATTTAATTTCGTTGTGATAGCATCAAACCGCACGTTGAATTCGGCCAAGAAAGCCATTTGCCTGGGGTGTATTAAGTCTATTATCGATGTCTCACACGGTTGGTCGAAGGTGATTTTTACAAGTTCGTGTATTTAATCTAGGCCGGTCTACGACCTTGCCATCTGTTCTCCAATACCACTTGCCATTGGAAACTGTCGTCATCTAAATTCAGAGAAGCCATGTCTACCTTTGCTTCTTCCGATATACGATCCAATGCAAAATAACGTTTTGCTTTCAGAATCCAGGTATGTATAGCCTTGCCCAAATATCTTGGAAATTTCATTTTAGTGAATTGGGTTGGTCTTTGATAACCCCATCTGCCATTTCCTTGTTCTTGATCTTCTTGATTTCTGTGGTGGCCATTAGGTGGGTTGCTTTGTGTCGCCACAGTCAAGTCTGGCACATCTTGCATGAGAGTCTCCAAATTCTGCTGCATTCCACGTTGAACTAATTGCAATTCCTCTCTGATACCTTGGACAGCGTTGTGAAGGGCATCAATTGTTTCAAACCGTTGCTCAATACTGTGTATTCTTTCTTCCATAATTCTTGAGTTTTCTTGAAATCTTGTCTCTACCACACAATCTGGGAGCGAAGAGCCAATAACTTGAGCCAAGGACCGAATGCTCTGATACCACTGACAAGCCTTTGTAATATGAATGTTTATAGAATTGGGAATTAGGGTAGAAGAGAAGAGAATTTAGAGGATTGAAGAAGAAGTAGAAGAGAGTAAGAAGAAGTAGAGAGAAGAGAGATATGACTGAACAGTGCAAAATCTTATTAACTTCCAGAACATCAACGGTAGGAACATTCTGCCATATATATAGGCAGCAGGGAAACAGTAAAGGGGTTCATTAAACAGGGGCTCAATAGTCATTAGATACGGTTAAGGCCATGTTTGGTTAACGCTGCTCTTAAACGGCTAGTGCCACTAATGGTTAATTCCGCTCGTCTAATTAACTAAACTAACTAACATTCAAAATATCCTTATTACAATATCATATTATATTTTCATGTTGAATCTTGAAGATGATTTCTGTTTTCTTGAAGCTGTGAATTATAGAGAATATAATATGGGGATCATATGGTTATGTTCTTTTTTGCCTTCCAGGGTCTCGGTGCTGAGAAAGACAATCTTGACATAACACAGCATGATTGGGCTTTACCCAATTTTGAGCAGCGTGCTGAAGCTGTATTGAAGAAATTGGTCAGTTGAACACAGGGAGGCATAGATCATCTTTAATTGTTGCTGTTTTCCCGTGAAACTACAGCTGATCAAGTTGAGATCGTAGATTTTACTTCCAAGCTGAAACTTGATATTTATAAATATTGTCCGAAAAACAAGTTCAAAATCTTGTAGAAACGATAACAGGAATTTTCTTGCTTTCTACTTCTAGGTTGGTGACGAGAGATAAGTTTCCCATGAAATGCCGGACTCTGAACTCGTTGTAACTCTGGTCTGTTCCCCTGCGAAGTTTTGTCTGATATATTATCGTTGGATGATAGCCCAAAAAGCTGAAATTAGAAGCTGTGGAATAGCTTAGAGTAATCAACTAAACTAGTAAGTAGGTAAATACCTGTATTACTAATGAGTTTAGTTCTCTGAAGTATGAGAATAAAAGGAAAATTGTTCTTGTGAGTGGTGGTCTGCAGAAATGGAAGTGTTGCGCTTCTTTCTTTGCAAGATTTCTTCCTCTATTTCTTGTATCCTTTTAAGGTTAATGACATAAAAAAGTTGGACTTTTCTGAGGGTTTAAGCTCTTCAAGCATTTCCATTAAAATCTCTGCTCTTGCATCAAGTAATTTTACTTATCTCGACGTGTGTAAATATATAGCGAGGCGAAGTAGGATAGATAAGGTGGTTTGGGTGGTTTATAACATAATTCTACTTTTTCCAGTGGCTGGTAGGAACTTGAAAGTACTCAGAAGAATAGTGATGTAAATAGGGAAGATGGGGTATGGATTTTACCTTTTTCTCTCAATCTTCTTTTGAAAAGCACTTTGATCATTTATACTCTTGAGGGGGAAAAAGTTAGGATTCGTAATCAGGAACCTTTTAAAAGGAAAAGAACATCCTCGTTGGTTGTCGGGACTGGAGCTTTGGTACGTCAGAAAAAAGATCTCCATTGTGAAATTCTGAGTTGTGCATCAAAAGATTCTCGTTCTCCTAATTTTTTTTAAAGGAAACAAAATAAGGGGCAGATACTAAGATACCCCCAAGTTCTTTTTTATTTTTTTATGAATTTAAGAAAATAGACGAGTTTAAGTCATTAATTTAACAGACTCATAATTTGAAGCAAGCATTAAAACTCAGAAGACTTGCCCATATAAGATTTTCACATCAATAGTATTATCTTCGTTCTTAATATAAGAGTTAGTAAATTTTTTTTAGAAATTAAAGAAGCTAAAGAAATTACTTAATCATAGGATATGTTGTATATCATTAGATTATATATTAATTTATAAGTCAAGATAATTAGTTTAGAGAAAAATGATAAATACACTAAATAATATAAGATAAGCATTAAGCTGGTGCTTGAGGCATTCATGGCATCAAACTCACAACTTTCTCTTACCAATGGTGAGCTTCATGTCATTTAAGTTACATGATCATGAACAACTGGAAGTCACTCATAATATTCCTACCAACTGATATGTACCACCTCCTTCTATTCTTGAATAAGAGTTAGATAATTAATTCATGAATGTTATGAAAATTAATTTAATTATGTATAACAATTGTGTGTTGATTTCTCTAAAATATCCCTTTTTAATTGATGAAAACCCTTTATTAGGTGCAATCAATATGGATATTTTAGGGGAAATTATAAATTAGGGAGGTAAAGTGGAAAAGATCACATTTAGGATTAAAATAAACCTCTAATCTAACTCATACATTCATAACACTGAAGATAATATTATCAAAAGGTGGAGATTGAATTGAGGCAGTTAAAACTTAAAACATAAAACCACTTGAAATAGGAGGGGGAGGGACCCACAGGCTAAATGAGGGAGGGAAAATTGCATTTAGGTCCTAGGTAAGAGAAAATACAATAAAATGGTCCCTTAAAATTTTAAAATTGCATTTAAGTCTCATGAGACTTTTTTGCAATAAATTCCAATTCCACAGACAAGTGAATGAGTGACCATTGATAAATTCAGAGACGTCTACTAATAAGTCCATAGACATTTGACAATTGAAATTTATTATAAAAAAGTCTAATGAAACTTAAATGTAATTTTGAGATTTTAAGGAATCATTTTGTCGTATTTTTTCTTACGCAGAACCTAAATGCAATTTCCCAATGAAGAATGAGGGGTCACCCACAGTGTTGCCAATGATGGACACAAGCAAGAGGGAAGGGGCAATGGGGCAACAGTGATAGAAAGGAAAGTTCCAAAAAGATGCATCAAATTGAGAAGAGGGAAGGCAAAGGCATGTCTCCTAAAAGCAGAGTGCCAGTACCATCCTCTATCTCTCTCTGCTTTTATGGTTCAATTTCAATTGTATCATTCCCTTCCTTCTGGTTCTCCTCTCAGCTCAACAATCCCATCACAAATGTAATTTTTTTTATTACATAATCAATTATATTATATAAAAAAAACTCAGTACATAAATATAGTCTGACACAAGAGAGTACACATGCATGACAACCTTCTCAACTTTAATTCCCTTCGCATCCCTCTCTGTTTTTTAAAATTGATGCAACTGTCTTGTATACACAACACAAACACACACACAACACCATCATTCTTTCTTGAACCTTAATTCTTTAGATTTATTTATAAATATAAAACATACCAATCCGGTCCTTTATTTCTTGAACACGACACCATCATTCTTTCTTGAACCTCTAGTGTTATAATTTTGCTCTCAATAAATGCAATGAAAAATGAGTTAATACATGTTGGAAAAAGAAAAAAAAGAGAGAGATGGTTGAGAATATTATTTATAAATAAACGTAAAATTGAAAAACTCATTAATTTATAAAATATTTAATAAATTAACTAAATTTTCTTAATTTATGAGAATTAAATAAACTAGACTTATAAAATTGACAAGAGTGATAAGAAGTAATTCAAATCAAGTCATGTCTCTTCATAAGGATTTAATTCTTTATTTGTTTCATAGCAGAAACAAATCAACCTCAAAATATAGAGGGCAAATGATAGACTCCTTTCAACTATGTTCGTTTCATATGCAAAAACTGGGAATCAAACTCTGAATTAGTTGCTAAAAGGAATAAATTCTTTGCTTCTTACACTAACATGAGTTTATATACGAATGCATGTAATTTTTTTTTTCTGCCAACAAAGAAACATATAGTATTAAAATCAGATAAAGTTATAATGTCTCAGATAAACGTGGGACCAACCAAAATACACAACATGACATACTAAACAATCAAAGTAATCAATATGTGAAACTAAACACCAGAAACTAGTAACTAACCTAGAAAAACAAGTACTAAAAAGTTCTTTGATGCTGCTAGAACATGATGCTGCTAGAACATGAATATATGACAGAAGTTTCCTTAACATCATAATTCAAATAAGCTTGCAACTGGGACAAAGGCCGAGATACCCAAACTAAAGGGTGATACCTTTCCAATGAAGTTTTGGCAATTCATCTGGCTGCCAAATCTACTTCCTTGGGAACACATATATGAGAATGGTTCTTAACCAAATTCCTTAATACAAACCATTTTTTCAAAAAAGTTTACATCAACTTCATTGTAAGGTTATCAAACCCTGACTGGCCACTGAATCGGTTGAGGTAGAGGGTTAAATGTCAGTAGATCAGATTGAAGCCAAACTGGAGCTAACATGAAACTAGACCAGTGAGGAAGTAAAGATTTTAAAGTTATTAATATGAAATTCTGAATGAAATAAAAAAAATTACTTTTTAAATAAAAGTACTAAACCGATCAAACCGGCTAGACTTCTGACTTAAACCAGTCGGTCTGATTTTAATAACGATGCTTCATACACTATTCAAAGTTCAAACCACTATTATTTTTCTTGAATTTCTTGTTCAATTAAATACAAGCTAAAAGATATCATTTTCTATTAATAATATCTTAACGCCAACTCACCATTGAAATAGCTTGTCCAATTTTCCTTTTGTTATTAATTTTGGATTCTGAGCTGTTATGGTGTCCTCTCAAATATTTATCCTAACAGAAATTCAAATTTTAATTCATCATAATGTAGAATAGTTATACTAATGCTCAGTGTTTTGATTAATGTGAAATGGTACAGGACAAGTTTTTTTCTTCATATAATCAAAGTAAACACTCAGACACAAATATGTTAATATCAGGTTTAAGTGTGTGTTTTGATTAGCTTTTTTTAATAGTTTTTACGACTTACGAGGTAAATGTGTGAGAGGAGTTTTATCTCGAGTTACGCAAACCATGATTTAAAGCTATGATTTGGGATGTTACTAATCACACACTGAATCCAAGATCTTCTTGGTTGCGTTTGCGTTGGAACAGCTAGCTGTTGACGTTAAATGGTGCTAGTTGAGGGGAAGAAAAAGAGAAAAGTGAGGTGGCACGTGAGTGTTGCCAAGATGGAGACGTGACAGGCCATCCTAATCTTACGTGTTTTCGCCCTTAGTCTAACAAACTTGCGTCAATCCTTTTGCTTTCCCTTTAGTATCTATTTATTTCAATCAATTGAAGTGTATGAATACAAAGAATCTCGGCCAAACCCCACAATTCAAGGGCCCCAGCATGCCAAACTATTGGTCCACTTCATCAATTTCTAATCATTTGCTTTCTCAAATCTCAGACAACACACCCTTGATTTCCTTAACATATGTTAATCAATTTATAAACATATCACGGTTCATTCGAGGGTTAAGGATGAATTTTGGTAAAGAAATTTGTACATATGAACTACTATAGGTATCCAATTTTTTTATCAATAAGACTAAAGTCACCGTAGTTGTAAAGAAAACTAATGGTCAATTGTTCCTTTTCTTTAATCCTTTTAGAGCAATATTAATGTAACAAATTTCTAGATACTCATGGTTTTTACACAAAAACTTGGCATGATTATATGACGGAACTTTCATTTAATATACATTTAAATACAAGTTAGTAGATCACGTCAAAAATAAACAAGTGGCACTACTTAATTCTTATGAACAACATAATACACATTAGAAACTCATTAAAGTGTTTATATTTTATATTAATGTTGATTTACACTCAATATCTTAATTCGAATTGTATTACTTTGTCAAAACAAACCTATATATAAAAGTAATATAAAATATAGAAATATATTAAATCACATTATTCACAAACTATGAACAATGTGTAGTTCATCTCACATATATTCTACATATATATATATATAGTTGATTTTTGTCCTGATGATAGCTATGAGCATTTTAGGAAAATTATAATGCAATATATTATATAATATTTTCAAAATAGGTGTAATGTTGTCCTCTTTTAACCATTAATATTAGCGAATCAGGTCATCGATGGCTGCTAAGAAAATGGCAATAAATTTTAAAAAATTATGGGTCCGTTTGGTTCGATTCCATTACACCATGCGGTGTAGTGCAATGCGATGCAATGGTAATATAATGCAATATTAATTACAGGGATAATGTTTGGTATGATTTTTAAGCAAGGCACAATGAGTTAATATTTTAACAATTATTTAAAATTAATATATTACATAAAGTCTATTTTACCCTCTTAATATAATCTTTGTAAAAAAAAATAGTTACAAGCCGGCGACGACGGAGTTGGAGGAGGAGGAGATAGTGGCGGTGGCAATGATGGAGGTGGCGGGGGAGGAGGTGGCGGTGGCGGTGGAGGAAGAGGTGGTGGTGGTGGCTGTGAGAGGGGGTGGCGGCGGAGGAGGAGGTGGTGGCGGTGGCGGTGGCAGTGGGCAATGGGGGTAAAGGAGGTGGTGGTGGGCGGTAGGCCAGTGGGGGCAGCAAGAGTGAGGGTGGTGGCGGAGGAAGAGGTGGTAGCAGCGGTGGTGGAGAAGGAGGTGGTGGCGGAAGAGGTGGTAGCAGCGGTGGTGGAGAAGGAGGTGGTGGTGGCGGCGGCGGCGGCGGGCTGCGAGGGTGAGGGTGGCAGCAGAGGAGGAGGTGGTGGTGTTGGGCGGTGGGCCGAGGGTGATGGGGGTGGCGACGGCGGGTGGAGGTGACAGTGGTGGAGGAGGTAGTGGTGGCGGTAGAGGGTGGAGGTGATAGCGGTGGAAGAGGAAGAGGTTGTGGCAGTGGCAATTGTGACGTGATGCAGCAAGTGAAGTGAAATAAGTAAAACAAAGACAAGAGAAATTAAAAGGTAAATTGAACTTTTTAGACCATGCAATGATATAGTAATGAGGATTCATAGGGGGAGGTATGAATGAAGATTACCAATCATTACCATGGTAAACCCTATTATCATACTAAAGAGCAACCAAACACTCTTCTCTTGGTAATGCAATCATGATTACCATTACAGGCATGCAATCGGGTTGAACCAAACGGGCTCTTTGTGAATATATATATGTTATTCTTTTTTTTTTTATGCAAACTATATATATTATCCTACATAAATGTTCCCATAACTTCTCCAATAATGCTTTGAAGGTAATATGCACTTTAACCTGTTAATTCTAATTGTTCCTCAATACCTCAAAAAGAACAAAGAAAAACAAAAATCACCTTATGAGGGCTGTCTTTATTTAAATTTGACAATACTCGAGTACAACACGATAGTAACAAATTAAATCTTAGATAGCTGTATAAACTTTGTAATTTATTTCACTGAATATATACGATCATTCATCATGAATAGAAATTATAAATAATTTAGATTACATAAATGCTAATAATTAATCTGTTTGTACAATATTAATCTTCGTGGTTGCCACTGTGCTCGACAAAATCATACAAACTTGTTACCGTAATGGAACGCACATTTATTATGCTCACTATCTATTTATTTCTTCTTCTTTTTTGCCGGAACTATCTATTTATTTAATATTGCAATTAAATAATCTTTCTTTTGATTACCTCGATGACTAAGAAATTTTCATCAATATTTTTTAAGAAAATTACACTCAAGTCTTAAGGAAGAAATAAAATGAAAAAATAGTCATTTGAAATTACAAAATAAAAAAATGATCTCATTGACAACTCAAGAAGCAAGCATTAACAACTTCATTGGACCATTTTTTCATTTTGCTTTTTCATTAAGACTTGAGTGTAATTTTTCCATTTTTTTTATTCCACAAGCAATATAGTGTGCTCCCTTGAGTTTCTAATATATGACATAATTAGGAAATTGATATTGGTTCCAAATATAAGATTTCTTTCACAATTTTATCAATTTTTCTCTAAATTAACATTTTTTATATTCCCTCATCAATAATGAAGTATGAGAGGAAGTGGGAGAATTCAGGAAGATGTTTAGGGTGATTTAGTATAAATATATCATAATAATTAACTTAACTAACATCCTTAATCTATTTAATTTGTTAATTAAATCATATATTAAGGATCAAAAAGAGTAATAATTTAACTTGCAGAATTATAATCTTGTCATTTTAGCCATAGAGTATTTAACCTGATCTTTCAAGTGGAAAAATAATTATAAGAATAAAAACCACGATTTCGTTGAGAAATATCCAAACATTCTAATGCATACCAAAATCATTATAAACCAAAAACAAAACACCCACCCCATAAACATGCTTACCTATCAAAATCAATTAAAAATCTAAAATTACGGTTATATCTTGTAAGTTACCACCGAACAGTCTTTATACATGTTAATTAAAAAGAACCCAAAATTATGATTACCTTAATAAGCTACAATTATAATCTATATACTTGTTAGTTTCATTTAATTAAGAGGATATATGGAATTAGGCAAGTGATGAAAATAATAGGATACCAAACAAAACCTATAATTAATTAAAAAGGAGGAGTACGTCATAATATTTATGGGTGGTGGCGCCGTCCCATAGCTTTAGTCACAGTGACAAAGCCGCTTTACAGATGTAATTTTGGCCAATATAGAACCCACACACATCTCTAAGACATCCCATTTGATGAAAGAAAATTAAATTAAAGTATTGTGAATTAAATTAGGAATAGTTAGAGATCAAGTTAGAGACGAAACTCATTAAATTAGAATGAGTGCGACTGGGAAACTCACAGAAACGAAGAAAGAATATTAAGAGCGAAAGGAATTGATGGAGAAATATGATGGACTCTTTTTCCATTTTGTGACATCTAAGACTCACCCCACCTTGTTCATTCGCTTACGTCCAATTAATCCAATCTTTAATTTGATTATTCATTTTATCACTATTATTATCTTCTTTCTTTCTAAAGATCAGTCTTATCTTTCAGATCCATCCACCTTTAGTTTTGTGTCCCCGCTACACAATAATAGAGATCATTACATTCTTGAATATATATGAGAAGATTGCTCTTGATTCCTCCAATGGATGTCAGCAAACAAAATATTGAGTTTAAATCTCAATTGATGAAGTCAATATTATATGATATATAAAAGAAAAGCTTAACCCACTAAAAATATATAACATATTTTTATGAATAGAAAGCTAATTTTGAGATAACTTGTTCTATTTGGAGTTTGAAATATAGCTGAAATTTGATAGTTACAACTGAGTCACATCTATGAGAATTGGGATACACAAAATAAAAGTAGAAGAATTAAGTTACAATTAGATCAAAATTATATGCACCAAAAGATTAATTTTTCATAATTAATACTCCCTTTGGTCCCCAATGTAGGACATAATTGATGGATAATTGATCTTAGTAATAAATGTAAAACCTTTGTACCATATTTATCATTCTTTTCCTAAGTTACCCCTATTAACGCTTCCTCAATAATAATCAAGTAAGAGAGATGGAAAGGGTTGAGGAAGATGTTTGGGGTTTTTCTTAGAAAAAGCATGCTATATTAATTAATTTAACTAACTTTTTTAATCTAATTAAATTAAGTAAATAGGTTTTACATTAAGAATCAAAGGGAGTAATGTCCTACTCTAGATCATCCTCACAATTTGATAAAAAAAAAAAAAAAACTAATTCAACTAACCTGTAATCTAATCAAATCAAGTATATAGGTTTTATATTAAGAATTGGAGGGAGTAATATCCTATATTAGATCATCCTCACAATTTGAAAGTGTCAAATATATATAGATGGCTTGGTGTTCAAATCTACCCATGAAAAGTTCTTCCATGCGCATCTAATATCATAAAATTTTTATAAGTACAACGATACATATAAATATTTCTAAATAAAATAAACATGTCATTTCTATTAAATCTTGTAATGTTGACCGATACCAAGGAAGAGAAAATGCTAAAAATTAATGGAAATGACAATTTTGCTCTATTTAGGAATGTTATATGCTTCTGCCCCATGAAATTAAAACTTCATAATGTCATGTACAAATATATGGGGCTGAATAAAATACTTCATAGGTAGGTTTGCGTAACAATCTTATATATGTGTGTCATTGAATTGAAAGGAGGATACACGCCATGCAATTGTCAGTGTACAATAAATTTTTTTTTTTTATCAACATGATTCAAAGTACAAAATTAGAAAAACATGCATGTGGTGGGCGGCACTGGAACACCGGATATCTGTGGGACAAAATTATTTACCAGGACTCACTAATTTTAAAATTTAAAAAAAATTAAAATTATATCTTCTTTTTTTGCCAAAAACTAAATTATATCTTAAAACAACAAATTAGGATATCCAATAATACAAGTTAAATATTTCAAATTAAACCATACCAATAAATCATGAGTTCAATTTGTTACACAATTATTTTTCTTAACTAATATTTTGATTTAGAGTTTTATATTTAAGAAAAATAAATATACTACAATAGTTTTACACACAAATATTTATAAATTTTATAGATGAACATAAATAGAGTTTGATGGCTGTAGAAAACCATGGTTATGTAACCCGGACCGGACCGGCTGGTCCGGCCAGGAAACCGGCGAACCGGCTGGTAGGCCGGTCCGGTCCGGTCCGGGTTACTATTTTTTTAAAAAAAAAAATTTGATTTTTTCTTTAGATTTTCATACTATAAGTCTAAAATTTTCAATTTTTCACCGGTTTGATCCCGGTCTGACTCACTAACCCTTAATCCAGTACCCCGACAGGTTCAATATCCGGTCCGGGTTTTAATACCTTGTAGAAAACAGAGGAATCTGAGCATGGGGGATAGGATCTGACGTGGAGGGTCCATTGTCACGAGAATCAGACGTGGAAAGCATGCGCATGTGGGGCCATGTGAATGTTTTTCGAAAGGGGGCGGTGGTGTCTGCTTTTGGTGGGCCCCCCCACAGCCCCCTTGTTGAACGGTAATGATCGCCCTTGATGTCTTCCGCGGGCCCCACCCCCACCGGCCTAGTGGGCCCCCTTCCTTGTCGCCTTGCCCTTTGCACTCTCCCCTATATTTTCAAAACCCACTCCCTCGCCAACCTTAAAATAAGCTAACAACCCTATTATCGTCGGTTTGGTTTTAGTACTAAGTACTGTATTTAGCTCTCCTAACTTGTTAGATTAAAACTGTTTAAATTTGATTTTAGATGAATCAGATTTGAGTTCTTTTAAAATGATTATTTTTTAAATAAAAAATTATTTCTCAAAAAAATAATAGTTAAAGGATTATTTTTTTTTAGATTCTATACACATTAAATTAATTTTTATTAAAAAATATTAACCTTTAAAAACTCAAATTTAGATCATCTAAATCAAATATAACATTCTAGATATGATAAGTTGAAAGTACTAAACACAGTGCTTAACACTGGGATCAACTCCCATCACTCACTGACAGGAAATATTACCATCATTTTTCACCCCCATGACAATAGGCAATAATAGCCTTTAACTTTACTTGCCCATAATTACTTAATGCACCCTAAAGCTATTCACATTATTACTTAGATGAGGGGTGTGTGTGTGTGTGTGTGAGAACAAAGAAATCTCGTACAGATTTGAATTAATTACATAAACAAAGGTCCAATTGACATTTTCAGGTGCCTAGCTGGCTAACATTGTTGGTCGGTTTATAAGTATATATGTAAGCCTAAATCCAACAACATGAACTCATCATCATCAATCACATTACTTTCCCCTGTTGCCTCCAAAACACTGTGATCCCCACTCATCCCATCGAAGATATCACTCAGTTCATTATCTCCCTTATCTCCACTCTAATTGCTTCTCTCTTTTCTTTACCAAAGATTTGATCTTTTTTATATATTATTGCATCAACCTTAAACAAATGGATTCATTTGTTTACAGTAATTACGATTTATAGTATACTCCTTTCTGTTTAAAATAGTAGCCACTTTTTAGAAGGATTTTTTTCCTTATGAAATAAGTAAACTTGAAAGTAATTAATACTCATTTGCTACTTTCTCCCTCTAATTAATGCTTAAATGTGAATCTGTATATTTTTCTCCCTTTCAAAAACTCATTTAATAGGGGTAAAGATGACTTTTTTTTAATTCAAGACAGATTTAATGAGCCAACCACTTTTTTTAGCTCCACCGAGATAGCTGGAAGTGTTCTGACTTATATTTAAGAGATGATAGAATATTTTATAGGGTTAAGGTCCAATTTTAGCAACAATGTTTTTTGCCATGAGCATCTGAACAATTGTGTTTTGAATAATGCGAAAATAGATATAATCTTTTAAAATTGTGCAATTTTAGTAATTCTGTTAAATCTGCCCAAACATCCGTTGTAAAACTGGAAGGAAAACATGTGGATACCATATCTAAAAAGTAATGGACATTGGAGACAATTTAACATAACTACTAAAATTACACAATTTTAATATATTATGTCTACTTTTACGTCATTCAAAACTTAATTGTACTAGATTCTCATGGCAAAAAAAACTTTATTAGTAAAACAACACATTAACCCTATTTTATATGGGGAATTACAATAAGGTTTCAAAGAAGAGACTCGATTGTCAAGAAATCCCAATGATAAGTTATGTGCTTGTCAATGCAAGCGCCCCAATTGTTAGTAGAATTTCTTGGTAATTAAATCTCATTATTAGGATCTCATAGTAATTCTCTTTAGTAGTAGTTTTACGTCTTAATCTAAATCAAAGGGTTAAAAAAAACAATGGCATTAGTGGTAAGAATATGAAATAAGAATGTAAGCCTATATATAATACTATCTCCGGTCCTAAATATCAGATAAAATTGATTTTTTTTTGAAATCATTAAGGAAGCTAAATAAGTTACTTAGTTATATCATATGTTATGTATCCTTAGATTATATATTAGTTTATCAGTCAAACTAATTAGGTTGGAGAAAAAAAATAAAAATAATCTAAAATAATTTAATTAGTTTTTTTAATTTTTCTAAAATAATCAATTTTATTTTATAATTAGGATGATAATGAGTATTTCGATATTGTGGGATACAAGGACATTTACCATCGGACATGCAGCCGATGTCTTTTTATTAGTGTCAGAGATATGAGGTGTCTGCTTGAAAAAGATTCTGCCAAGTGGCGAATTTCTCTCTCTTCCTTCTCTCTCATAGTTGTCCTTCAATTATATGCCCCATTCCTATTAGCTCTATATAAACCCTCCCTCACTTTGATCATATCACTCACAACTCATACATAACCCATTTCTCTCTGCCTTCTTCACTCACACACCGCTCACAAACTTTCTTCTCCTTTCTCTGCTCTTCAGTTATCACTTTCAAAATGGCCAGTGTTGAGGTAATAATATATAACTCCAACACACTGTTCATTTTCTCTTGTTTTTACTTTGTTCTACACTGCGTTACAGTCTAGTCCTCTATCTATGTCCATGCAGATTAATTATATATATATATATGGTGGAAATGAAAACTTACTTACTGCACAAGATCTGTGTTTTCACCTTTTTTTCCCACTTGGTTTATATTTTTCGTTCATTCTGTTATTTCCATCGATCAACAAGATCGCGCGCGACGCGTATAAAAATTCATTCTTGTCTGATCAGCCATCTGCAAATTGCTACTCTCACTGCGTCCTGAGATGATCGATCACAATATAAACAAATCTCTAATCTATACATATCGCGTCGTGTGTTCACTAATTAACTTTACATATATATATATATAATATATATTCATGTCTTCTTCCTGTCTGTCATCAAGAACTAAAGCAGTTTATACTTATGTACTGTATGAATCAACGATTCATCTTTATTTTATATAGCCCGATCGCCAGCTTTATGCGATTTGGAGTGATCACCTTGATCACTAACTGGATCTCATAGCTTTCTTGATCTTGTATATATATATAGGAGGCTTTCCCAGGTAACTTTTTTCAGTTAATTAACATTTTAATCAGTATGGATCGAAGTTCAAAACATCAGATTCGGCTCAAATAGTTGGTGCGAGAGTGAACTGTTATGGACGATCTGTTTCGATCTTCTTTTTGCTGTATTAGTTTCATAATTACAAGTAGCATATATCCCCAGTGGACAGATCATCGATCAATCTGTTACTTCAACGCTTTTTTCCCTTTTCTTTTCCTGATATGTGAACAACTCATATATTTATGTATTTAACGAGGATTGTCTAAATGATCAACGCGATCTTGAAGTTATAAGAACAACCTTTTTGCGTGCTAAGTTTTCATCGGAGTCACGAAAATAAAAAAAGATGTGTTAGAATACTCTGTGAAATGAAGATGGAAGTTATTGCAGGTTGCCCAAGCTCCAGCAGTGACAGAGAATGAAGCGACCACCGAGGTAGTAACCAAAAAGGTGGAGGAGACAACCTCAGAAAAAACTCCGGCAGCCACCGAGGTTGCTGTGTCAGAACCAGAGAAGACAGAACAACCAAAGGACGAGGAAATCACAGAAGCACCCAAAAAGGCAGAACCAGAAACAGAACAAAAAACAGAGGAATCTGCAGAAACCAAGGTCCCAGTTGAAGTTGAGACCAAGGAAGTTACACCAGAAGAAGTAAAGGAGGAGGAAGAAAAGCCATCAGAGGCTGCAAAAGAAGAAGCCAAGCCTGAGCAAACAGAGGAAGTAAAGAAGGAAGAAGAAGCAGAAAAACCAGAGGAAGTCAAGGAAGAAGCTCCTAAAACAGAGGAAGCAGCAAAGGAAGAAGTGAAGGAAGAAGCTACTGAGGAGAAGAAAGAAGAAGTGAAGGACGAAGAAGCCAAAGAAGTCACTGTAGAGAAGACTGAAGCTTGAGCTTTGAACTTAGTTGTTTTGGGATCACGGGTCTCGCTTTGTTTTTTTGCATGCTTTTCTGTTTAACTATTTTACTACTATTTTGTTGTTTGTTGTTATTAAAGTGGTGGTGAAGGGTTGTATTTTAGATTTATTTAAAAAAATGGAGGAATAGTATGCCTACGTGTAAGAACATGGCTCCACGTCAGCAGACACACACACACACACACACACAGAGTTGCCATGTGTTGAGGGTATGCTGCGAGTACGTAATTCGATATATATGGGTTTTGTATTCAAGCGAGGTGGCTACCACTGCTACTATTCCTAGAGCTTGTGGAAGATATGGTGTGTTTTTATGTAGCTTTGAATAAATATTTTAATATTTATTTTTGCTCATTGTGAATCCTTCTAAAATTTTTTGTCAGTTGGAAAGTCATAATATCAACTTTATATAGTCATGAAAAAGGCTACTAAATAAT
Source organism: Inga laurina (assembly GCA_963855925.1). Classification (NCBI taxonomy): domain Eukaryota; kingdom Viridiplantae; phylum Streptophyta; class Magnoliopsida; order Fabales; family Fabaceae; genus Inga; species Inga laurina. The sequence continues at coordinate 77,898,411 of OY979701.1, read as the reverse complement.
AGTGTGAGGCCGACAATTTAAGGTGGGCGTTGATTGAAAATGGAAAATTTTAAATAATTATATGGACCACCTTGGTTCCAATAAATTCTAAAGCTCAACAGCTATATATAGTTCATAACAAAAGTCTATTACAAAATAATAAATGTGAAGAAACGTAAGATAACAAATTCACCTTCTCCTCCTACAGATGGATGTGATGTACTGGTGAAAAACATCAAAACCCACCCTTCATCTTTTTCTCTCCACCTGTATGATATTGCACCTTAGACGATTCATCACAAACAATATTTTGCTCTATTCGATAAACACGTGCCCTCCGATCACATTTGGTATAATTAATTTATCTAGTTGCTTTAATTTATTCAGATTGTGAGCAAATCACATCTTATGGATTAAAGGAGTGTTTAGGTTTTAAAAACAGTTGTACAAATACTTTAGTGTTCTTATAATGAGCCAAAGTGGTCTCCGAATTTATTGATAGGAGATTTACTTTTTGAACATACATATATATACCATCTATTTAGATCTAATGAGCTGGGAGAGCAAAATAAAGTGTTTAACCTCGAAATCGAATTAATTGGTTTGGACTTGGTTTCAATACCATACACTATGCTTAGCATTGAAACGAAGTCCCCAAAGGAAACTCCCATGATAAGGTATAAAAACGGCAGGTTCAGTGTTGTCTATTACTCTATATTTTTCTAAGCATATTATTATGGGAAAATTCTAGAAAAATATAATTAAAAATGGAAGAGGGTAAATTGGTGCTACCAATTTATCAAACCTCATGGTAGAATTGAAATAGAAATTAATCTGGGATTTCTAATTATGATCAAATAACCAAATTGCCCTAAGTTAGGTCGTGAAACATGAAAGTAAAGTTGTTAATGTAAAATCTAATATTATTAATATAGATACAGATGTTCTTAATTATTAACCCTTGAAACTTATTAATTTCAAAATTATCCCTGGGCATGTGTTATTTTTCGGGATATGAAGTTATGAAATATGAAAATGAAAACGTTAATGTAAAATCTAATGTTGTTAATATAGATATAGATGTTGTTATTGACCTCTAAAACTTGTTTCCTCAAAGTTCTCCTTGGGAATGTGTTGGTTTTTGGGATATGAAGTTGTAAAACATGAAAATAAAGTCGTTAATTTAAAATATGACATTGTTAATATAGATACAAATATTGTTATGGATTCCTAAAACTTATGCTCTCAATTCAAGGCAATTTAGTCATTTGGTCAGAATTAAAAATCGCTGATTCCTACTTCAATTCTAATCTAAGTTTTGATAAATTGATGACACCAATTTATCTTTTTCCATTTTTAATTATATTTTTCCTGGAATTTTCCCTATTATTATATATGTACTTCGTGGTATACATTTTATGCAAATTGTTTAGATATAGTTCAACTTTTTGCAATTTTTATTTTATATAAGTTAATGCTTGAAAAAGTAGGGAGAATTGTCCAAAAATAATGTGGAGTCAAATTAATTGCTGATTGCTACCAAACGTGTAAGCAATCTTCTGTGTGTGCAAAAGATCTTCCGTTTTATGCAAACTATCTTCCATGTGTGCAAAAAATTTTCATATAAATATGCAAACAATCTTTCGTTATGTGCAAAAATCTTCCGTTATGTGTAACAAATCTTCCATGGTAGCAATCAGCAATTAATTTACCTCCAAGGTATTTTTGGACAATTCTCCCAAATTATTATTCTAGTCTCAATTATTTTAAAATGCAAAAGAAATTAATACATTTAAATCAAATATAAACAGTCTATAATTCAATATCAATAAACACCGCTGAAAATTGCATGTATATTAGTGAGTGGGTTTCAAAATATAATAGGCTCTTACTTAAATTAATTATATGAGGTTTGTTTTAAATAAGTGGCAAAAACTTAAAATCGAAACCTAACTGACTGTTATTACCGTAAAGATGAAATTTATTCAGTCCCCGTCAAAGCACTCAAAAGTCAAAACACGTAAAAAAAGGAAACAAATGAATGAAAGTGTTATAAAAGTATGTGTGTTAAGAGATAATTATGTGAGAGAAGTTCTCATTCACTTATATGTAACAATCAATTATAAGGTTTTATATAGAGTCAGATATCAACCTTGATCACATGACCATGATTATTTTATATAAACTATAGTTACTTTATAATTTCTTTTTGTCATTGTCTTCTTTTATTTTTATTTTGTGTCTTTTTTTCCTTTTTCTTTATGTGTAGTAATGTTTGATATGAGTCAAGAGATATCCACATAATTAATATTCATAATACTTCCTCTTAGATGTCTGTTATGAATATGCATCATTAAAAACTTTAACTATGAAAAATCCAGTGAGATAAAAACCTAGCCAAAGAAAAGAGTATATCATTCATTGATACGTTGTTAAGTGCTGCCTCATTAAAAACCTTTTTAGGAAAACCTAGTGGAACAAAACCTAAATAAGGGGAAAAAAGTATAGCAAGCATCGACTCCCCCTTTTAACAACATCAGTTGATATCTCTAAATCTCCAAAGGCCGATGTCATGGACAAGTTTTTCAAAGATTGTACCTAGAAGTGAATTTGTGAATAAATCTGCTAGATTTTCATTTGAACGGATTTGCTGGATATCTATTTCACCATCTTTTTGAAGATCACGAGTGAAGAAGAATTTTGGAGAAATATGCTTCATTTCATCACCCTTGATATAACTTTCTTTAAGTTGGGTAATACATATAGCATTATCCTCATATAGAACTATTGGGATCATTTTGCCGAAAGATAAATGACAAGTTGCGTGTATGTGATGTATCATTGACCTCAACCACACACATTCTCAACTTACTTCATGTATTGCTAGAATTTTTGCATGGTTAGATAATATGGTTGATATAGTCTGTTTCATAGATCGTCATAAAATAACTGCACCTCCACATGAAAACAGATAGCTTGTTTGTGATTTAACATCATGTGGATCAGATAAAAATCAAGCATCTACATAACCAACTAGTTCATGCTTAGATACATTTGAGTAGTATAACCCTATACCCATAGTGCCTCTGAGGTAACGAAGAATGTGTTTTACACCATTTCAATGCCTTCATGTTGGTAAAAAATTATATCTTGCTAATAAATTAATAGCAAATGATATATCAGGATGTGTATGATTAGCCAAATACATTAGTACTCCTCCAATAACACTAAGATATGATACTTCTGGATCAAGTAGTTCTTCATCACTTTTTTCATTAATTTCTTAAGGTTGGAATGGGTCTTTGTCCACTTTCAAATACCTTACAACCATTGGGGTACATAATGGATGAGGTTTATCTATGTAAAATCGCTTTAGGACCTTCTTTGTATAAATTTCTTGATATACGAAGATCTCATTTTTAAGGTACTTGATTTGTAATCCAAAATAGAATGTTGTCCTTCCCAAATATTTCATTTCAGATTCTTTCTTCAAGCAATTAATTGTCTTTTAAAGCTTTTCACAAATTCCAATGATGTTGATATCATTAACATAAATAACAATTATAGTAAACTCACTTTTAGATCTTTTTATAAAGATGTATGGGCATATCAGATCATTTTTGTGTCATTCTTTCAACAAATATTCATTAAAACGATTATACCACATGCACCTTAATTGCTTCAGGCCATACAGGGACTTATTTAACTTAAGTGAGTATTGTTCTCGAGAACTTGAATTGGATGCTTCTGGCACCTTAAATCCTTTAGGGACTTTCATATAAATATCATTGTCAAGTAAGCCATACAAATAGACAATCACAGCATCCATTAGATGCAAATCAAGTCTTACATTTACTGCTAGGCTAATCAAATAACGAAAAGTAGTCGCAACCACTACTGGTGAATATGTTTCTTCAAAATCAATACCAAGTTTTTGTGTAAAACCTTGAGCTACAAGAGGTGCCTTATATCTTGTTATTTCACCCTTTTCATTTCTCTTTCATACAAAAACCCATTTACATCCAACTGATTTTATATCTTCAAGTGTAAGGACTATAGGTCCAAATACTTTTCGTTTAGCTAATGATTTTAATTATACTTTAATGACATATTTCCATAGGGGCCAATCAATTCTTTGTTGGTACTCACTAATGGATTTTGGTTCATGATCCTCATTATTATTCATTACATCATATGCTATATGATAAGCAAAAATGTCGTCAACGTTACTTTATTTCGATATCATTGGATTCCATTCATAACATAATTTATTAAAATCTCATTATTTTCACATATGTTAGGTATTTGGGTCTCTTCTGGGACTACAATATTCTCTTATGGAGATATCTCTATTGAAGACAATAACTCTTCAGGAGATGGCTCTTCTGAAACTACTAACTTTTCTTAATTATCTTCGACTTGACCATCTATATTCTTTACTCCTTTTCTCTTTCGAGGATTTTTATATTTGGAATCGATGGGTCTGCCACGCTTTAGGTGTGTCTTAGTTTCATTCATAGTAGGTTGTCCTTCAAAAACATTAATTTTAATAGGAGCATTAACAGCTAGGACATGTGACTTTGTCACTTTTTTTAGGTAAGTAAATGCTTCTGGCATTTGATTGACTAAATCCTGCAAATGAATTATCTTTTGAATTTTCAATTGACATTGTTTTATATGAGGATCAAAATGAGCCAATGATAATTCATTCTAGCTAATTTCTCTACCCAATTGTTTGTTTTTTCCCTCTAATATTGGGAAAAGTGATTTATCAAAATGATAATATGCAAATCATGCCATAAATAAATCTCTTGTAGATGATTCTAAATATTTTATGATTGAAAGGGATTCATACCTGGCACATATTCCCATCTTTCTTTGAGGATTGGTGCATTGTGGTGGTGCTACTAGCATATATACTGCACACCCAAAAATCCTTATATGGGAAATATTAGATTCCTAATAAAAAACCATTTGTAAGGAGGAAACCTTTATGTAACTTGTTGGTCAGATTCGAATTAATATTGCTGCATGTAAAATAGCATGGCCCCAAGCAGAAATTGGGAGATTATATCTCATAAGTAAATGTCTTGCAATAAGTTACAATCTTTTAACTAATGATTCTGCAAGTTCATTTTGCATATGAACATGTGCTACAAGATGTTCAATATCAATTCCAAGGAACATACAATATTTATTAAAAGCTTTGAAATAAATTTACCAGCATTATCAAGATGTATTTTCTTGATAGAATAATCAAGGTAATGTGCTTTTAATCTAATTAATTAAGCAAGTAATCTCGCAAACACCAGATTGTGAGAAGATAATAAGCAAACATGTCACTATTTAGTTTATGCATCAATTAAAACTATATAATACCTAAATGATCTACATGGTAGGTATATTGGCCCACAAATATCTCCCTTTATCCGTTCTAGAAATGTGAGAGACTCATTTTCTACTTTGCTTGGTGAGGGGCGAATAATTAACTTTCCATTGGAACATATAGCACATGAGAAATCATGGGATTGTAGTATTTATTTACACTTCAGGGTATGTCCACATGAATTCTCAATTATTTGTCTCATCATAATTGACCTGGGATGGCCTAACCATTCATGTCAAACATTAAATTCATTGGTAAACTTCTAGTTTACGTTAGCAAACTGTTGGTTTACATTGGCAGACTTCTGGTCTGCATTGGTTAACTTCTGATTCTCAATAGCATGTATTTCAATTGTGCTTATACATGTGTAATATAAGCTAGAAGAAAATGTAGGAAAACTTTCTAATATGCATTTTTTTACTAGCAACTATATTTGTAGTGACAAAATATTCCTGATTATTTTTAGTTATTTTTATATATGATATCCATTTCTACGGGTATCTTTGAATCTCAACAAGTTTCTTTTAGACTTGGTAAAATAAAATGCATTATCAATGCATAATTTTGTTCCTCAGGTAACAAAATATTAGCTCTTACGGAGCCTTCAATTAAATTTATACTATCATATTTAGTCTAAACGTTGACTTCTTGCATTACTAAAGAAGAAAAATATTTATCATTTCTGAGTATAGTGTGAGTTGTTGCGTTATCAACGGACACAAATCTTTAGAATTGATGCCAATAAGATTCATTCTTATTTAAAAGAGACATAAAAACATAATTAAGAGAAATACATTTGATAGAAACAACTTTAATACAACAATTCAAATAGATAAAGATATTTTATATTAAGAAATAAATAACATCCAAATGGGTAATATCTATATCTCTATACTCATAATTCTCAGTCTAATCAACATGATTTACTTCAACTTTTGGTCATTTAGCATTATTTTTAACTGATTCTTAGTAAAAGTCAACTAGGTATCTTGGCGTACGACAAGTATAAGATCAATTACCCTTGTTACTGCATTGATAAAATGGATTATCAGAATATTTATTATGCTCACTAGTTTCCCCTTTTTGGTTACTATCAGCCTTTACCCACTTTTGGTAGAAATTTGAACCACCATAATTTCGAGCACGGCCACATCCACTGCTGCAGCCACGTCCCCGACTGCAGCCACAGCCATAATTAGGTTCATTTGTTACTACATTCGCTTTTGGGAATGGAGTCGAGCCTATTAGACAGGATTCATGGTTTTTCAATAAAAGCTTATTGTTCTATTCAACTACAAGGAGACAAGAAATTAATTCAATATATTTCTTAAAACTTTTTTCACGGTATTGCTGCTACCAAAGCAAATTGGATGTAATTTTAATTGAGAACTAATTCTGAACATGGCTGAGTTTACTCGCTTCCAGATTTAAAATCTTGTAAAGACAAATGTATCCAATCATAACGAACTTTTGGGAGGATAACTATCTTTTGGTGATCATACATTTCTTTTAAATTGTTCCAAAGAACAAGTAGGTCTTTTACGATCAAATATTCATTTTTAAGGCCTTCATGCAAATGGTCACGAAGAAAAATCAGGGATCTGACTTTGTCTTGGTTGGATGCCTGATTCCCTTATTTAATTGTGCCTTCCAGACCATGGGCATTCAGGTAGATTTCTGTGTCCAGCATCCATGATAAATAATTCTTTCCGGTAATATTAAGAGCCACAAATTCAAGTTTTATGAGGTTTGATATAGTTGAGACTAATTAAAGAAATAAGCGAGAATAATTAAAATATGAAATATAAAAATGCAATATAACATTTTAAACAAAAATAACCATAAATTTGTAAAGACAATAAATAATTCATAAGACAATATAAGAAAATTAAAATTGGCTTCAGACCTTTTAATCTCATGGTTTCAGGTCAATTAATCTCAAAATGATATTATTTTATTTATTTTCAGGATAAATAAAAGTTGTACATGACTTCTAACCGTACAATAAGATAAAAGATAAAAAATGTATATGGCTTCTGGCCATATAATAGGAAATCAAAGAGATATGACTTCTGGCCATATCATATCATATGAAATTAAAACAATATGACATCTCGTATATAATTTCAAGAATCATATGTGTATGGCTTCTGGCCATAATAATAATAATAATAATAATAATAATAATAATAATAATAATAATAATAATAATAATAATAATAATAATAATAATAATAATAATAACTTTTAAATGATATATACAATAACAATCTCTAATCTTAACCAAGAAACCCGATGTTATATAAGAATCGGTAAAAGTATCTCTTTAATTCCATATAGTGATTCAGATTATCCCAGATCTATCAAATGAAACAAGGTATATGAAATCTTTAAAGAAACAATGAGAAGATCATACATTTGTTAGAGCTCCATGCTGATAACGTGTTATAAAAGTATGTGTGTTAAGAGATCAAGATCTAAGAGAGAATTTCTAGAGAAAAGTTCTCATTCACTTGTATGTAACAATCGATTACAAGGCTTCATACAGAGTCAGGTACCAACCCTGGTTACATGACCATAGTTACTTTATACAAACTATAGTTACTTTATAACTTCTTTATGTCCTTGTCTTCTTTTATTTTTACTTTATGTCTTTTTCTCCTTTTTTCTTTATATCAGATCTTCTTTTTCTTTTTTATGAGTAGTAATGTTTTATATGAATCAAGAGATATCCACATCATTAATATTATAATAGAACACAACTTATTATTCAGAAGAACTCCACTCCATCTAATGTAGTAGTCGCTATCCTCATCCTTGTAATTATTGTATTATTGACTGAGTAAAGTCTGAGATAATGAAGATACTCGCTCAACTTTCTTTTTCACTTGAATTTACAATATTTCTCTCTTGATTACTCTTATTACATATTTCTCACCTTTATAACTTGTTTTAGTCTAATTTTATTCAGTGTGACACTTTAATTTTCTCACTTTTTACTCACCTCGATCCCTTAAAATTATGTCGGATGTCTTTGAATCCCCAGTTTAAATGACTTAATTGATAGCAACTTCTTTTTCTGTTTAATGAAAATTGAAGCAGTCTTGTCTTCCTTTTTTGAAATTAAAGAGAGAGATACTAAAAATATGAGATTACAATTGAAATAAAAATCACAAATTTTTAATAGTTACTGGGCATCTGTTAACAGCCTGTGTTACAGGCATGATCAAATCAGTAACCTCCTATTTATAAAGGAACATCCATACTACTGGCACTAGGTTACAAAGCGTTGAATAAAATCGTAACTTTATAGTTGCAAGAAAACTCATATGACATTAGCTTATAAGGTTATTGGCTTGTCATTTTGTTTTGTTTTTGTTTTTGTTTTTTTTTTTTCTGCTTTCTGTTCGTTTAATGCAGAAGTAGGCCTTGGAATTCGCCCCTTCATTCTTTCAATCTTTCATAATTTTGGGCTGTTTTTTTTAGATGTGTTTCTTTTTCTTTCGGGGAAAAACAGAGGTCTTTCGCATCTTTTAAAGGGAAACAATAAAACATAAATTCTTAGTCTTAAATCTTAATTAAATGTCATTTCAACATTTTACTTCGATTAGATTAGATTGAGACTGAGAGGGAGGGACTCATTTATATAATTCACAAACGCAAGGGGACAAATGAAAGAAATTTGTGACGCTTTGATAAAAAGGAAAAGTGGAGGATATGAGCGATTCTCCTCCATTAACGGCTTAGAATCCCAGAACAAATCATTTACCCTGTGACTTTAAACATCTTTAATGATTTGATTTTTGACCAAATCAATTCAACAACACTTACTATTAACCGCCAATGAGGTTTGGCATAGTTGGTTAAGGTCTTGCTACTCCAATCATAAGGGAGTGTGTTCGAACCCTCTCACCAATGGGGAGACCTTGTTGGTAAGCGATCTCGTAAGTCCCTTGTAAGCTCTTGAAGAGCCCTGGGGCCGTGTCCTGGCCTTGGTTGGGAACTGGTGCCGAACCTACCTAAATTTTTCTGTATAAAAAAAAAAACACTTACTATTAGCCTAAAATAACAAAATTATCCTCCCTTTAAATCTAATTCTCAAGCAAACCCTCCCCCCTGTTGCTACTAACGCCGGCCATGTTAATGTGTCCTTCAATAAATTTCTTCTTCATCTTTTTAAATAAAATGGCTGATATACATTTCAATACACACATGCATACATATATTGAAAGAGATAGCCTCACAATCGTGTAATCTTTTGGCCCAAGGAAAAGGCATTAAAACTTGTTTACATCTAGAATCATAAACCTGATAAGATCATTGAATCATCTTCACTGGTCTCGCATTCAAAGCTAACAGATATGCATATATGACTTACCCATCAACCAATTTATCCATACAAAGGTAGGCGAGCCTTGAGAACAACGGATGCACTTTATGCAAATATTTGTCCTTAGACAACCAATTTATCTTTATTTTATATTTTCTTCCCTGCCATCATATTCAAATCTTTTCGTATTGTCAGGGTCAGCGAGTCATTGTCATCACAAAAAAGGGTCGAGGCTTAATTTTTAGGTAAATCCTCCCCCATGCACGTTCAACATATTTATTCCAAAATAATGGAATACATGTTCGGAGCATTTGTATCACATATATCAAAGTCTCCATAAGAATTACAAGCTTACAACAAACAACATTGCTCCCAAGTAGCAAATAATTATGCCATTCATTTTGAGATCCAAGCAAAAATTGCTCATAATCCATCCCAGTTGTAGTGTATTGGGGAAGTGATAATTATATTGCAACATCATGCATGCTTCAATGAATAAATTCAAAATGTGATCCATTGAACAAGCAGCTTGAACGAACTTGAACCTTGGCTTCCTTGGGATGAAAACTTGGAACTCGGTAGATAGCGTTGTCACAACCGTCATTTCACATGTACGCAAAGAGAGATTATTACAGCTATAGATTTGTCAAAGTTTGACCACAACTCAGACATTTGTTTGTAAGAAAAAATTTACAGGATTATGATACATTGGAGACATGTGTCTATATTTCTGTGGGGGTCAGCAGTTTTTGGAGATCATTGAGCAGTATCCTCTTTCTGCTACATGGATTCCGGTAGAGTCAGTAGAACATCATAAAACTTCAATCTTCATTCCTCGAAAAAACAGAGACTTGTAAAATTTAAGGCAATGCAATCAAAATAAGAGTCTTAAGAAGAGTCCTTACCGACCTGTTGCTAACGGATTTTACTCTTTCCCGATTAGCAACCAATTCTAATTTCAAAACATAACTCAAGAAGCTACCTATTGAAGAAATATCGGCTCTACCGTCTGTTCCTCTGTTGGCCTACAGTACCAGTTTAAATCCCTCGGACAGGAAGGCCTCCCTATGAAATGTCAAGCCACAATTAAGCAAAGCAAGTCAGTATTATTACGGATGGATGAGGAAAGTTGAAGAATCAAATTGGCCCCACTAATATCGACTGCGAGCAGATTTCTATTTAGAATTTAGATGGGGATATAATATATTGACTCCAAGTCAACGTAAGTCATCCAAAGACCAAGACCAAAAAGTAAGTTCTGACAGTTGCAATTTTTTTTTTTTTTTGGTTTTCCAATAAATCATGTTATTCTATTTTGTGCATTGACTTGCTCAGGTCTAGGTCAAGGTCAATTTGCTTACATTAGTCACACTAAATAACAAGTACATATAAGCTTATGAATGGAATCAATAATTAGTGGCCAATAACAAAGAGTTATACACGGACCTCAAATTACAAAAGTTTCACTAGGTACCTTTCTTTCTTTGCCTCCAACTCTTGCTGCTGTTTATCAATTTTACTTTCTAGAGCTGGTGGGACAAGGCTTCCCAGACAAATTGATCCATCAATCAACAAGGGCATTCCAGGGATTGGGATAAAACTGATTTCTTTATTTTTCAAGTCAAACCAACTAAGCTTCTTATGATCCAGTTCCAAGCAAACCTTGTTTCCATCGCTGGAGTATGCTAAGGGCTTCACAGATTTTAAAGATCCCAACTCAGGTAATTGAGTCAATGTGAACAAGTTACACCAGGTCTCTTTGTGTCCATATTCTTTCATCACCCAAATATCCACTCGCGTGTTTTGGTAATTTGCAAGCATACATAGGGATTGTCCCAATAGAGCCACTTTCATCTGAAAATTATTCTCATTTCCCAGTTCAGGCGGAGGCACCTCCTTAAAATTTTCATGTTTCAGATCAAACGCAATAATCAGATCGGGCGAATCAAGCTCAAGCTTCCGAGTGACGACCCAGTGAAGAGCCCCACCAACAAAAACACCCATCGTTCGCGCACATAGGGCGTACGGCATGTGCTGAATGGATTTCCAAGAATTTGTTCTCAGGCTATAAATCTTGACTTGAGAATCGAAAGTGCGAGTGTGTAAGTCAACAAAACACGAAATCCTGAGCAATTTATAATCATCGGAGAAGGAATCATACCCAAACCCATAACCTCTGGCAGCGAACAAGCTCGTATCGGATTCAGGTCGTCGCTCCACAGGAAGCAAGGAGATAATCTTGTGCTTCCGAGTAGACAGGTTCCATAAAGCGATATCCTCAGCGACGTTGCAGATGCAGAGCAATCCGTTGCAAGAACCTAAGACCTTGAGGGGATTACCATAACACATGAGAGGATGGACGACCTCGACGGCTGCATCGAGAGTATCGAAATCAACGACATGAAGATCGGAATCGTGCCTAAAAATGAGGAGGTTGTTGGAGTTGGTTTCAAGTGAATTGCGGAGATGGAAGTTGATGAAGTGGGAGCTGTCAATCAGGGAACGCCATAACTTGCAGGTACAGCGGAAGCGGAGGAGGGACTTGACGGGAAGACGAGAGAGAATAACGAAGATGACTTCCAGCGGAAGATCGGCCATGAATGGATTGAGGAGGAGGAGGAGGAGGCAGACGACGGCTGCAGAACTGCATCTAAGGGAAGCTACAGTTGGAGCACATTTGGGAAATTAGGGTTTCGAGTTCTTTCTGAGACACGCTGCAATGTCTCAGATGTCAAAGTGAGAACTTAATGAAATGGAATCCTTGATTTCATTGGGAGCTTTAAGTTACTGACCCTTTTACCTTTGGCCAAATACTGACTTTTTTATTGGAAAAAAAAAAACTAAAAAGGCAAGGTGGAGTAGGTTCGACGCTAATGCGTTTGGTAAATGGGACCATATGTGGATGGCAATTACTGACTTACCGCACCTTTTTTTTTTTTAAAGAAAAAGGAGAAATTTCATTTAAAATTGAAACTAAAAAACAATTTGGATAAAAAAAATTCATCCAAGCATCTCTTATCATCGAACCTTATAAAACCCGGACCCACCTTTAAACAGGTCAGGGAAATGAATTAAGGGTAAATTGGTCCGTTCCGAGTTAAATTGGGGTGAGAACTGTGTGAAATAAAAAATTAAAAAATAATTCAAATCCCCATCATACCATATAAAAACTAAATATTTACAATTTTTTTAACATTGACATTATAGGTACTAAATATTCTTCCCAGCAAAATACTATTCTTCTGATCTTTAATATAGGATATAGTTGACTTTTTTTTTTTAGAGATTAAGGAAACTAAATAAGTTAGTTAATTATAACATATATAATGTATTTCTTGATTATATATTGGTTTATAGGTCAGACAAATTAGCGGGGAAAAAAAGGTCAAACAAATTAACGTAGTATAAAAAAAATAAATATCAATACTTTAAAATAATTTACTTAGTTTCATTAATCTCTTAAAAAAAAGTCAACTATGTTTTATATTATGATTGGAGGAGTATCAAAATAGAAACTTTATAAGTCATTTTTATAATCAATTTTTTTTTCTTAATTGGGCAAAACAAACATGAGGTTATGCCTCTATTGACCAATTTATAAAAAGAGCATAGAAAAGATAATGAATAATAAATGATTAAGTGATAGAGAATTAATAGTTTATTAATATTTAATATGGATAGGAAAAAAAAAGTAGTTTACATTTGAAGACCCAAAAAAAGTTACTTATATTAAAGATCAGTCTTAAAAAAGATAAGGTTGTTAATAAATAGGATTGGAGGAGTAAATGATATCAAAATATTCCTACCTACAAGGCTTATTTGGTATGAGGGAAGAGAGGGAAAATGGGCGAAGGAAAAATTTTTATAAGTTGGATTTAGTGAGTGTTTGGTTGGGCTTATTTTGCATAAATAAGCACTTATTACGTAAGTCGAGATAAAACTCTTCTCACATATTTATCTCGTATACCGTGAATCACGATTTATAAGCACTTATTATCCAAAAATAAGTTATTCCAAACGAACACTTAAAAAAATTGAAGAAGTGAGGTTAAAAGATTTTGAATTAATTTTTCTTACTATTTAATATTACATCTTCTCTTTATTAAATTCAACTCATAAAAATTTTTTCTTCCCTCCTACCAAACAGGCCCACAATCGATTAATCACTAAAATAATAGTTGTCAGCATAAAAAATATCATTAATTCGACTAATCTTGCCGTCCACAATTGATGCTCCACACATTAAATAAAAAAAAAACATGCTATAAATTTTTTCAAAAGGCAGGCAACCCCAGGTCGCCATTACCCTCCTGAGTTAGACACATGCCTGAACTGGTTATGTGGCCGGGTAGCCAGGTTTTGAACTCACTCGATCAGTCCAAATTTCATAACCGTGATGATCTTATTTACATCTACATAGGAATTTTAACATGTATCAACTGAAGCAAAGAAAAATTTACTACCTTACTATTTAAAAATTTTCCAACTTTACTCCTATTCTTTACTTCAAAAATAAAAATCAATATAATAATAATTTAAGGGTAAATTTATAAATTTATATAAAAATTTTAATAATATAATTTATAAATAAGAAAAAAAAAATCTCTCAAATAAAATGAGAGGAATAATTAGTAATTACAAACAAAACCAAAAAGAGATACTAGAAAAAGGGAAAAGACAGGGAAAAAATTGAATTTGTAAAATTTTAAATCAGATAGTACTTTTTTAAAAAATGAGTTGTGAATTATTTATTAAGTTTTATCATTATTTTATCAACTTAATGTTAGATAACAAATTAGATTTATGATATGTAATTTATTTATTTTTTTAACCTTTTTAAGGGAGGGAGGGAGGGAGAGAGCGCACTCGTAGTTAAAACGTACAAAAGGGTGTAGGCGTGATAAAGTAACTGGTGAATTGTGAAAAAAGACTTCACTAATAAATTAATTGTCAAATGAGATATGAGAAGATCATCTGTATATGGGAGGAAGATTTTTTACACATAGAGAAAGATGTTTTATACATGTATAGAGAAGAATATTACATATAGAAAAAATTGTCTGCACACCAGGAAGATCTTTTACACATCAGAGTCTCATTTAACAATTAAATTCCAACTGAAGTATTTTTTTCACAATTCTTTCTAACTTAAAAGACTACAAAGTAGATCGGTTGGAGACCCACGGAACAAGGGCTCCTGAAGTGTGTGCACCGCTGGCTTTACGATGCTGAGAAATTGTCGTATAATTAATTAAAATATAATAATTTATAAGTTAATCTAACACCTCTTAAATATTATCTGTTATATTAATAAAATTAAGAGATCCAACAAGATTTATTTTCTTATTTATTGTGAAATATTAATTAAGGGATTTATTTTTTTTCAAAAAATAAAAATATGAAATACAAAGCAGCCAATTAAGATAAATGTTAGCTGCGTTGTTATATTTTAACTATTTAGGCCACAAATGACGTGACAAATCATATTTACATAAAAATTTTCTCATTCCGCCGCCTTTTTTCTGCTGTCCTATAATTAAAATGTGGCAATAATTAATAAGTACACTGATCCGGTTCATTTCTTATATTCAGTTTACTTAATTTTCACATATTTAATAAACAGAAGAGAATTACATTTATCAATTGTGCATGTGAAAAGAGAGAGCTCATAAATGCTTGATAGGTTTTATGAAATATTATTATTAAAAAAATTTGAAAAATGTGTTATTGAAAAAAGTCAAAAAAAACCAGCCAGATTTGATTATTTTAAATTTCTATGAATTTTTTTTTATAAAAAAAAAACCTTACATTAATTATGTGGATGTGATTTAACTGAAAAAATGATCCACAAGCCCAAGCTATCCATTTTTTGTGGCGGGCTTCGCGTCGTGCAAAGGAAACGTCATCACGTGACTGGCGAGGCATGCCGAAGTTTCTCCAAACAGATTATTCCCTTCGGATTGGCTTTTTGGATATCTCCTTCAAAGCTTCTTGATATCATTGAAAAAGACAATTGGAGCAGTCATTTCGATAGTGGTTATTTATGTCGGCTTGTTATTTGCATTGTAGACGTTTTCAACTCTGTTTTTTAATGTTTGGTCTGTTTTGAATTTGTGTTTGGATTAGTTTTTGAAGAATAATTTTTACGATTTATAAGATAAATATATAAGAGGAGGTTTATCTCGATCTATGAAAAAAAAATTTTAAAACCGCGATTTAGAGTTTATCCAAATACACACTTAATTAATGAATATCTTTTTTCTGGCAAAAAATAAAAAAGACTCGCGAGGCATGCAAAGAGCCGAACCACATCTCGAAATCTCCAAAAGGTGTTTCAAATTGGCTGTTCTCAATTTTTAATAGGACACTGGATTGATTTTTTAAGTTAGAAGAAACTAAATAAATTATTAATTATATACATTATTATATTATATATCAGTTTATAAATTAAATAGATTTTTTTTAAAAAAATGATAAATATAAATACTCTAAGATAATTTATTTATGGATTAGTATAATCTTTGATCTCTCAAGTTTGCCCTCGTTTTGATTTTAGTCTCTTAAATTTCAAATCAAGGGTTTTCAGTCCCTTAAGTTTTATTCTGTTTAAAATATTGGTCTTTATCATTAAATGAAAATATGAATCATTTTACCCCTTAAGGGACCAAAATCTCTGGTTTGAAACTTGAGGGAACAAAACCAAAATAAAAACAAACTTAAGGAAATAGAATCAAAATAAGAGCAAACTTAAGAAATCAAAATCAAAATAAGAGTAAATTTGATGGGTAAAAAATTATATTAACCCTTTATTTAGTCTACTCAATCTTTTTAAAAAAATTAATTGAATTTTATATTAAGTACAAGAGGTAACAATAAATGTAATGAAATCCGCAAGAAAATTTCTTAAGATATTAGACTAGTGTATATATCATTTTTTACTATTTAATGAACAAGTATACGAGATATGAAACGAAGATGAGAATAAAATTTAAAATAGATTACTTCTTCCATCGTAAACGTAAGAAATAAACCGCTGATTTATTTATAAATATTAAGAAAAATGGGTATTTAAAAATAATTTGTGTTTATTTTCCTCAAATGCTCTTTTAATTATTTTACATTGAAATTATCTAATCAATGAAAACCTCCTTTAACATGTGTCGAAGATGGTTTGGTGAGAACAAATTATAAATCCACGGGACAAAGTGAGCCAAAATCTTATATTTATTATCAAAATTAAATATTTAATTAATTTTTACATTTAAGATAAGAGAAAATATAGTTTTCGTAAGTGATGAGAATACTAATATTTGAGATTTTGTGCATGTATTCTTGGAAGTACATGTGAGCAGAAAGAAAAGGCCGAAAAGATGAGAGGATCCTGGTTCATGCATTTTCTGCTGGGCAAGATCCATGTGAAGGTTGTTCCATAAAGAAGCAAAATCCACGTGAGGTTGGTTCAGAACCGAAAAAAAAAAAAAGAAAACGACTTGTTTGATTCTATTTTATGTTTTTTGTTCTCAGAAAATATTTTATAAAACATTTTTTGAAAACAATTTTTTAAAATAAAAAAATTTGTTTAGATAGTTATTTTAAAAAATCTGTTTTTGAAGTGACATGACGGTGGTTGTTACTAAATACTAATAGTATAGTGTTGATAATGGATAAATGACGGTTTTAAAAAATTAAAAAAAAACAACTAAAAAATGTATTTGCTTTTTAGTTTTAAAAACAACTTTTTTTTATCTTTAAAAACAGATTTTTTAAATAGTTAACCAAACAAATTTTATTGTTTTTCAAAACAGAAAAAAAAAACAATTTTTAAAAATAAAATCAAACAGCTCCTAAAATAGTTCAAAACCCGGTCTATCTCCACAAGGTGAAAACAGAATCAATATTGCCTAAGCTGATGGATTACCAAGGAACGAAAAACCGGACCGGTCAATGAACCGGTCGCAGTACAGGTTTAAGGGTTAGTGGGTCAACCAGGGTTAGACCAGTGATCGAACCGGTGATTGAACCGGCCATATTAAAATATTACAATTGAATTGAAAATAACAAAATAATCATCATTCATAACCAATAACATCAAAATAGTTAAAACATAACTAACATCAAATTGTAGTTAAAACATAACAATGTCAATCATCATTTATCAAACATAACTTAACATCAAAATATAATTAAAACATAACATAGTTAGTTCTTTCCACTCTCGAGTATTATTATTTTATTCATTCCAGTGAAAATACTTGCCCTATATTATATATAGGAGCGTTTTCACATAAAACATTTTTAAAAAGTGACGGCTTTTTAAGCAAAAAGGCAAAGGCATAGTCATAGTTTTTCACTCCCTCACACTCTTCCACATATGCGCGTGGGTGTCGTGTCTGTTTATGTGTCTGTGTGTCACAGAGAGAGAGGGGGTGACCCATCAAAATCTATGGTTGATCTTGCTTGAGGGGTGCAGTCAGTGAGATGTGATAGAGACTATGCATAGAGATATGATTTTATCCTATAGATATGAAATAAACAAACAAGAAACCATATCACTATCTACAAGACTCCGCAGCTCTCTGTAATCGCCATTGCCGTCGTCGCTGGTTGCTCCTCTTCGCTTGCCGTCGTTACTAGTCGTTCAAGCAGCCACCGCCGATTGGAGTTAGGGCACAGTGTCGGGACTCGAGAGGGAAGGGGATCTGATTCTGAAACTCGCCTCACTCTTGCGCTCTGCTTTGGTTCTGTTTCTCTGATCTCTGCCAAATTTTTTTTTAATGTATTTTGGGACAAAATTTTATTTTTTTCGGTGACTCGGTCAAACCGCTTGACTCGGCGGTTTGGCCGAGTCACAGGCAAACCGGCCGGGTCGACTCGGTTTTGACCGAGTCGACCCCCTCCCCTCATAGATAGCTAACCGGACCGGGCCTGGGACCGGTTCGCCGGTTTTCCGGTCCGACCTACCGATCCGGTCCGGTTTTTCTTTCATTGTGGATTACACAATACGTTGCCTCTAACCAAACATATTCAACTTGTTTGGTTGGGCACGACTGAACCCATTAAGCAGTGATTAGAATATGTTTAATAAAAAGATATGTTTGTTTCAGTAATTTGCGGGTTGGATTTTTGGGATATAAACAACTTATTATAAAAGCTACAAGTTGTAGCTTATTTAAAAGCCACGAATCCACGATCATCTTCTCAAGTTAGGCCCCACACCTAATCTTTTGATATAAGATATGTGTAAGACATCCCTCCCTCTCCTTTTGACACGTCACCCCCAAGCAATTTGCTCTTTCTCTCCATCTCTTAGTTGTCTTCCTCCTCTCCTCTTGTGACACAAGTTGGGTTCGTCACCTTTTTTGATGAAAAGCATGAGCCACAAAAAGAGAATACAAAAATCTAATTGAGTGACGTGGCATTGCCCTATAGGATATGTGATCAAATTAGTTATATAATATTAATACTTTTAACTTAAAATATGTTTTCAGTCGTACCTAATGTGTTATCAAACTGATACAATTTTACCTTAAATGTACTTTTTCAGCTCCAATAATTACTTTATAATATTTTTTAGTATTTTTAACCCTTTAAAATATTTTTTCAGTTGTTCCCAAGAGACTAACTACAATTTTACATTTGATGTATTTTTTTAATAGTAAAGAACATAAATAACTTACAATACTGATGTATTGATATGATTAATTCTGTTATATTTTACTTTATAAAAAACTTTAAGTTTGTATGATTTCTAATTTATTCGCATTTTAATTATAATTTTATCACGTATTTCACTATTGCTAACTTTTCAAAGTTATTTTTTTTTTCATTTTTTATAATTTTTTTAAAAAAATTTCTTTTAAATATCACAAAAGTCACTTATGCAAAAATCAAACCAAACACCTTTCACTTTTACAAAAGCACTTATCCAATCGCCAATCCAAACATTAATAATTTTATCCAATCTTATTTTTTCCTAATCTTAAGATTCCATAAATCAAAATAAAAATAAATAACTTATCTAGTTTACAATATAAACACACCCTTTGTCTTGGCAAGTCTCTTTTCCCTTCCAAACGAGGCAATGTACAATTTGGCCCACCAATCAAGGCATAACTTATCTGAATCTTCAAAAGGGTCTCCTTTATTCCAAAACCTAAAAGTTTTATTCAGCAAAAATTGATGAAAAGTCTTTTGTTTAAAAAATTTACTTGTCAAAAGAATCTAGGGAAAATTCCAAAAAACTACACTCAAAATATACAAAGGACAAATCAGTACAATAAAATTCAGAAATGACAGATCAGGCGGGTGTCAGAAAAAGGAGGAATCTGTCCTTTTGAAATTTCGGCCAAATTACCAAAATGTCCTTCAGCCCTCAGTCGCAATAACAACATCAGAGTTGTTAATGGCGAATCATGAGTTGTTAATGGCGAGGTGAGTGTTGTTATTGGCCCTGAAACTTGTTAAGTGTTGAAAGAAGAAATTGGAGTTGTTAATATCGAGTCCGGAGTTGTTAATGGCGATTTATGTATTGTTATTGGTCCTGAAATTTATTAATTGTCAAAGAAGAATTGTAGTTGTTAATACCGAATCCGAAGGTGTTAATTCCGATGATCATGTTGTTATTCTGAAGTGTGCATGAAGGGCATTTTGGTAATTTGGCCAAAATTTCAAAAGGACAGATTCCTCCTTTTTCTGACACCCGCCTGATTTGTCATTTTTGAATTTCGTTGTACTGATTTGTCCTTTGTATATTTTGAGTGTAGTTTTTTGGAATTTTCCCAAGAATCTAATATGTTTTTCATACACAGAAAATATCATTTATTGAATTCATGTCTTTATTGTCATTAAAATTTTAGAATAGTGACTTTTCACCAATATTCTCTTTTATTTATTTATTTATTTGTGTTTGGGCTTACTTTTTACATTACTGTGTTTTCATCCCAATGGAACCAGCCATGAGCATGCTGGTGTGGTACCCATACTCATTCTGGACCCTCCTCAGTGTCCCACATTGACTAATCTTGGGTCAACTCAAGCCCTATGAGAAGCCCAACCAACATGCCCATCTCAGAAGCTTCAACTGGCTGGATCAACGTTCTGTCCAGAAACTACAAAACTTTTTGGGCCAACTAAGAAAAAAAATTTAAGAATGCAAAGCGCCACATTTGATCCTTTTAACTTTACACAATACCACGTTCAGTCAGGCACTGACCTTGGTTAGCCCAAAACTTAACTCACCTGATCTTCTTGTAGCCGAAAAACACTCCCTTCTGTTTTTAGTATATAAAATTCACTTTTTAGTTCAATTTATTTATTAAAGTCAATATTATATTAAGGACATGAGATAGTTTTTTTTTTGTCTGTAAATTTTATAAAGTGTCTTAATGGTCTTATAACCTTACCATGTTATAAACAAAAATGCCGATATTAAAATTGTAAATTTTAAAAAAGAAATTCTCAAATTCTATGTTAAGTTTATATTTAAAAAAAATAAAAATTATTGATAAAAAAAATGCATTATTTTTTAAGATTAATGATGTTAGATTAGAGAACAAAAAAATATTTTATAAAATTAAAAGATCAAATTAAAATATGGTATAGAGTGAAAGAACTAAATGTGGATAAATTGTACCTCCTTCAAAACAAAACACACCCATTCAGTTGATGTCTACCAATAAAAAAATAAGTTTTTGTTTTTGCCTGCAATAAAAATATAGGTTATTGCTCAATTGTGCCGTGCCAAGTTGTGTATTTTTATCTAATACTCTCTTCGATCCTATTTATAAATAATTTTCTCTCTCAAGGGTTTGATCATTTTTATATGCAACTTTCACTTTGTGTCTAAAAATATAAGCGTCCTTTTTCTATTTTACCCGTATTAAATACATATATTTATAATCTATTATCATACAAACCAAGAGTTATCTCTCATACTTTTTATTTATTCTCTCTCTATTTTCTTTTTATAAATAGGGGCATATATAAAAAAAAAAACATAGCATTTTTGACACACTTATTGCCTTTAACTATCAATTCGTTTTACGTAATTAAGAGAAAAGTTGCTTATAAATAGGATCAGAAGAAATATGTTTTGTTAATTATGGATTATGCAGATTCTCGCCGAAAGAAACATCATAATGATTAACTTAATTGCATCTGTCTCAACATCAGCACTTATAAGGACCATTAAGTATGTGATTTAATTTATAATTAAGGGACATATGTCGCTTGTATACAATAATTGAGGACCGCCCTAGTAATAAAATTATAAAATATATATAAAAGTGGAGCCCATTTAAGAAATTAAATTTATGTGGTCGTGTTTTATAAGGATATATATGGACTAGGGCTTCTGACTAATCATGCGCACACACTCATTCTTATCCCAAATCACCGAAGATGGGACTAGATCCAAGTCCATTCAAATTTGATTTTGGATTATATTTTTTTATATGTAAATTATGAAATATACGGGGAAAGTACTGACTACCATAAAATACAAAATTGTTATAAAAAAAAAGGGAAGGAGGAATTACATAATTGGAAGAGATGAGAGAGAGAGAGAGAGAGAGAGAGAGAGAGTGTGTGTGTGAGTGAGAGAGAGAGAGAGAGAGAGAGAGAGAGAGAGTGTGTGTGTGTGTGTGTTCCCCAAACGCCGATGACGGACGTTGGTGAGAAAGAGAGCGAATAGAGAGGAAAGCAGTGAGGATCAAACACGAGTGAGAGAGCGGTCCCTTAGGACTAAAGCCGGAAGATGTCGAGAGAGAGGAGCAGGAAGTCTACTAAGGACAAAAGTATTAGATGTGAAAGTAACAGACAAGGCTGAGAGGCCAGCCTATGAGGAAAATGACCGATTGGCCAAAAAAGTCCGGGACCAAATTATAGAAGATACTACCGACCCTATGGTCATGGATGGAGTTGATGCAGATGTTCCAGCCACTGTTCCATCCGACCATCATATCCAACCCTCCCTTGTTGATAGCATTCTTAACGAAGGATTGACAAGCGAAATCTTGGTCGTCCCCGAAACACCATATGATGAATTGAGGAACAGCTTTGAGGAGTTGCGTGCTGATGTAATGGTCACCCTGGAGAAGCAGCTGGAAAACACCAAAACTCCACTCCCCGAAAGTGCAAATGCAGGGTAGCTCATTTAAAGATAAACTCCTTAACAAGGATGCATCTGTGATAGAATTAAATATTTACATATCTTTTAGTGATTAACCTTAGGCTTTTGTTGGATTTGATTAAATATTTTGGGCATAATTAGGTATTAATGTGAAATTTAAGTGCAAAGGTAATTTGGGAATTAAATTGGCCAAATTGATATATTTTAAGTAATATTTGTTATTCCTATTATTAATTAATTGTGAACATATGATATTACCTTTGTGCATCTTATAAATGTAGGTGATGACATAGTACATTGAAACTTAATGGAGGGCAAATATGGAAGCATATGTGCAGATTTTTAATTCCTAATTTTCTGATTTTAATAGGCATAAAAAATGAGTTAGGCATTATTTGATGGCTTGAATTAATGACCTACTTTTGGCCTTAAGATCTCTCACATTATTATCAGTTTTCAAACATGCCCTTGGACTAGAGATTAAGATCCAAAATTTGCGATCGCTTTCAGTAGAGGAGGGATATCACATTTTTTTGGGCATTTCTTCATCTCATTCTGACAAAGCTTTTCTAGAGTTTACTTTCATTTTCTCCATTGGATTTTCCTCTATTCCCACGGACCACCACTTCCCCTCCTCTTTCCACTTCCACCAATTAAATCCCTCCCTTATCTGTTTTCTTGCATCTAAACGCAACATGACGGTCGAGAGGTCCAGAGGAGCTGATTTTCGAATCATAAGTAGCTAGACTCTTCCCTTTTATAGGGTTTTAGTTGAAGAGATGGCTATGCTAGATAGAGCCGGTAAAACAGATTCAACCTGTGGACAGCCCAACCCATAATGGCTCACGGATTGGTGCTAGTCAGCCAGCAAGTTGGCCCACACAAAATTTTTTATTTGAATATGAATAATATTATAAAACCTATAAGTCTTACACTTCTACCATGGTACCTCCCAATCCCAAAGAGAAAAAATCCCAGCATCTTTCCTCTTTTAAAACAAATTATTGTATCTTCATTGCTTGAGGATGATTTAATGTTTTTTGTTCGTAAATTTTAGCAAATTTAATAACTTTAACTCTTGAATTGTGAATTATATTTTTGAATTTTTATATGTGGAATGGTTAATATTAGAACGACAAATTTAATGACCCATATATATATTTCTCGGATTTTCGTTAATGTCAAGAAAATAGGAATTTTTTTTAAAACAAAGATGTAGGTTGGGGGCACACCAACCAGCAAGAGTGCGGGCCAGCTCAGCTCTAATGCTACGTTGGCTCTTCCTTCTGCCATGGAGGATTTCATCTCCTTTTCTAGTGAGAGTCATTGTTTGAGTCCTTGTGGCATGGTCTTTAGATCCCTTTCCTTTGGTTTGCCGGATGGCTGTGCTACCTCTATTCGTTTGTGTGGGTGGCTTCAAGTGTGGGAATTGTAAAATCCGTTCTTTAAAACTCAATTCCCTACATACTTAATCAAATCTACTGATAATGAACAATACCATTGCATAAAGGGGAAAACTTAGACCCGGAGGTCTACCATGGTAGAAAAGATTATAACTCATTTTTCAAAAGATTACCATGGTAGAAAAAAATTTAACTAATTATTTGAAAACTCTACTATGATAATAAAAAATTTAAGTCCCTACGACATAAGGCTTGTAAGTCATCCAACATTATCAAGAGTAATAAAAAATATATAGTTAAAATATCATATCTCCAAAATAAATTAGAGTATGCAAACTGAGCCTAATGTGACAATATACAATAATTCAACATATACTTAAAAAATAGAAGCACTACTCTTAGTAGAAGTAGCTTAAGCTTCTGAAGTCTTCCCTGATGGACCCGCACGACAACTCTCACCTGAAAAAATGTTAAATCAATGGGTTGAGACAAAGGTCCCAGCAACCAACAATCCATCACATCGGGCATACGAGTAAGTGCCCATGAGGTGTCAAGTGGGATAGTTGTAAAATCATAGCATTATTAAAAATGTCACATGTTTACACACACACACACACACATTAATCCATGATATCATAATCTCATTCTCATATTTATCATATAAGTGTACAAGAATTAATACACAAGAATTTATTCTTTGTCCTCCCTTATTTTCTCTAACTGAACCCATGGGTTAGCACTCACCCATATGACTGGTAGTTTAACTCAACAAGCTTACCGATCAAATTATATGGACCGGCCAAAATCCACAGAGTACAAGACCAGACCATGGGTTCCCCCTCTAAATACATTAGTGGGGTGTCAAGGCCCTACTGGACACAAATGGACCAAATGACTAACCAATGTATACCTGAAAGTCCACCACTTTATTTCCTCACCTCCCATCAAATCCACATCCACCATCCCCCTCATCATATCGTGTGATTATAACATGCCAATACCAATTCACAATTATCGAAAGGATATTTCCAATCTGATAAATAGATACCAACTCATATAATATAATATCAGTAGTCATTTTCTCATTGAAAATAAGTCCCACAAGACTATTTAATTAACAACATATTTTCAAAGTCCACATCACATATCAATAGCCAAATTTATAATTCTATATAGTTAAAAATTACTCACAAACATCATACAAACATACACAACAAGAGGAAAATGGTTACCTTTCGCTAAAGTAAATTATAACCACAAGGCTCCTAATCAAGAGCTTAAATACACACAAAAAAATCAATATACAATAGTCAATTTATTATATATTAATAACTCTTTGAGTTATTAGAAAAATTAACTTCCTTAACTTAATTCTATAATTTTAAAGTTTTGAATTAATTACTCCAAAAAATTCTAATTTCACACTAAAATCTTAATTATCAATTCAAATATTTTTCTTAACTCAAATAACCTATTTAAGTCATTGATTATTATAAATTTCATTTTCTTATATAAAATCACAATTTTAAAAATAGCTAAATTATAAATCTTCACTTTAATAAAAGATTTAAACTGATTAAAAATTTATTAATACTTCCAATAATTCAAATAACTAATTTATCCCAAATTTAATTAGTTAAAATTTCCAATATAGATTTTTTTATAAACTGATTATATAAAAAATTATTATAAAATATTACACTAATTAAAAAATTAAATTAAATTGATTAAAATCAACTATTAATTATCCCCTACATTTCTATAGCAATATATTAACAAAACTCAAATTTGTCCAAAATACAAATCCTAAAATATTCTCTAATCAACACGAAATTACTATCATAATCAGGAGAAAATTATTTAGAATATTTTTTATAAAAAAAATTTTATGATTAGAAGTGATTTTGAGTAACTCATTGATCCTAAAATATTAAGCCCTAGACTGGAAAAATGAAGAACACTACCACTAAACGATTCTGACGCTCTCCCTCCAACAACGCTGTGAAATGCTCAACTAATCGATTAGTGTGGGTGTGGTATTTTAAATACCCCACTGACCCATCAACTCGTTATGGGTGTGGGTGGGGGTGTGGGTATGGGTGTGGTATTCTAAAATACCCCACTAAACCAGCAATTCGTTATGGGTGTGGATGTAGTATTTAAATACTCCCGGCAACCCATTTGGCTAAAGGCGTCTTGTGCCTTTTTAGTTAATATTATATATATATATATATATATATATATATATATATATATATATATTATCATTATTATTATTTACCAACAACAACAATAATAATAAAATATTATTATTCTTTCTTCATTTTACCTAAATTCTCAAAGTAAGAACTTGGATGTTACAAGAATAGGGGATTTCAAGCAGCTACGATGGAGTGATGCTTTCTCAACATTGGAAGTATGGGTCATCGTCTTCTTGGGTGGGAGGTAACAATCATAAAGTATGGATAAGTGACAGCGACGACCTTGCTGTGGCAAAAGGCAGATTTGAAGATTTAGGCAAGGCGGCGGATCTTAGATGGGTTCTACATCGAATCATATCGGTGAAGTGTC
Source organism: Inga laurina (assembly GCA_963855925.1). Taxonomy (NCBI): domain Eukaryota; kingdom Viridiplantae; phylum Streptophyta; class Magnoliopsida; order Fabales; family Fabaceae; genus Inga; species Inga laurina. The sequence goes on along the minus strand of OY979701.1, from coordinate 77,871,613 downwards.
CATGATGGATGGTGCCATTGATTCCCTTGGCACTTTGAAGATAAACTAAAAGAGAAGGGTCTAAAAGATCTTGTTTCTAGAAGCTCCCTAAAGATGTTAAATGGCTATGTGGCCTTCTCCTTAAGGATTTAATTATCTTAAGGAAATTGATTAATAATCTATCTTGTGATTGGATTCCCAGAGAAGCATATTTGGTAGCTGCTGAAAGGTTGTCAAAGCTTTCTTAGTTAGATCTTGTCTCTTAGACTGGGCAATGCATTGAATAGAATAAGACGCGTTATCGTTTAGGATTGGTCATTTTCCTGTGAACATATATTAGAAAAAGAGAAGTGAATTCAATAATTCATATATGAAAATCGATAGCTAATAAGCATGCTTGTCACGCAGATGAAGACACTATAATCACACACACACACAATGGATAGTTAAAAATACTTATAACCTTGACTCATGTGCATTAACAAGACAAAAATAACACCAAACGGTGACATTTCATGTTAATCCGCTACCATATACCATCTTCAGTCTCAAATCTAATTAATTTATTTTAAAAAAACCTCAAATCCAAAAATATAAAGTCATATCTCTATGTCGCACTTACTGCTCTTTTGAGAGGAACTTTTGATCAATGCTAAACTTGGGGAAATTTCTCGATTTAGAAACATATTTAATTAATGACAAGACCAAATGCTTAAACAATCTTGTAAGATGAGTAATGATTACTTATACTTAAATTTTGAGTGCAGTACTATGTTGTCGGATAACAAATGAAAAGCATCAGGCTTCTTCACTTAGAGCCTGTTTGAGTTGGCATTTAAAAAATATATTCACATAAATTAATATAAAATTTCTCTTTCATACTTATCTTTTATATCGTAAATTAAGTCAAAAAAACAGATTCCATCTTTAATCCAAACATGCACTTAGTCACCAAGAATTAATTGATACCTTTATTCTAACTCAAACTTGTTCGATACATGTATAGCAGCCCCCTCTGTTTATTTTTTTCCCTCCTCATTCTGTCTTCAATAGGGTATCAAGTTTTATTAAAAATAAATATGTTATTTAAAATTATCTTACATTGAAAAAGTTATGATGGGCTCTTAAGTAATTTACAATTTAAAAAAAAAAAAAAGCGACCAAAGAAAAAGAAGATAAGTGAGATGATGCCAGATAATCTTCCAAAAGGGCAAGCGTGCCTTTTTTATTATTATACCATTTGTGTAATTTAATTAGAAAATCAAACAATTGTTTGTAAAAAATATATACGTACTTTTCGTGCTACCATAAAAAATATTATGAGCGTGTGTTTTTCCACTTGTTACTTTCAATAGTGGACATATATGTTTAATTAAATGCAAAACAACAAAGAACATATTTTATGAAAATATATAATTATTGTGGTGCTACTGGAAGCTTTTCCGCTCACTCGTCATATTTTCATTTATAAAGTTAATAGCAAGAATATGGAGATGTGTAGATAAAATTTCATAATTTCCCTTTAGTCAATAAAGAGTCGATAAAAGGTTTGGTTCATAGCTATATGGCTGTGAATTCAAATCTCATTAGTGTAGGGTTTTGTTGGTGGACGATTTATGAGTGCCTCTAAAAATATTCTTTAAGCCCAGAGGTATATTTGGTTTTGTTGAGACCTCGAACTCAACTCACCTAAATTTTATTTTCACAAAAAAAAAAAATTCATGAAAATTGATAGCATGAGAGAAAGAGCTCAATTTTGGCAGCCACATAATGCCTAACAATGTTCTCATTTATTTTGTGGGAAATAATTTGTCAAAATAACACACACACACACACACATTCCTGATTTACAATATAACTTACTTTAACCAATTTATTATAATAAAAAAATGATAATTAACTCATTAAAGTTGTTATATTGTTGTTAAAACCGTTATTCTAAAAACGACTTATATTATGGATCGATGAAAGTATATAGAAATAGTTGGAGCATATCATGGTCGTGAGATGAGGCGGATGATAGTGACCAATGTTGGGTCCATCGGTACAATGCTTTGGTTTGATTTTTGTTTTAGAACAGTGTCCTTAAGAATTATTTCGTCACACCACAATAGGTACATGAGAATGTGACACTTTTTATGATTAAATGAAACCTTCTTATTATGAAATCACAAGGCAGCAAGACATCAGAAATAAACAATACTAAGCAAGGTAGAGAAACGGAGAAGGAAAGGGGCGCTTAGTGCCTTCATCCCTAAACCTCTTTTATAAAATGAGGTAAAATATAATTAATGGTAAAGTCTAGAGGCTGTATTTAAAAGATTTGCTGTTTTTTCAAAACTGGGAAGAAAAAAAAGGGTATAGAAATCATCAAAGCAATATTATTATTCTTATATAGGGTTAAAGTGTATATAGCATTATAAAATATTTTTTTAGTTGCAATTAATACTCTAAAAAATTGTTATGTTGCATCTTGAACTCTAAAGAAAACTTTTCAAATGTGTTCATTGTCCTAAAATATTATTTTAAGTGCATCCAAAACTCTAAATTATTTTTTGGTGCATCTATTCTTCCAAGTGTATCCAACAACTTAAATTATCTAAATTGTTTAAATGAAAAATTGTACAAAAATTACTTTAGAGGGATGAATACACCTAAATAAATATTTTAGGGTACTTGATAGATTTGGAAAAATATTTAACTATGTTGGATGCACCTTAACTCCCATACACATGTACTTTTTTTGATTCTATTTATAAGAGTCAAATAACTGAATTGCATGATTTAAGAAAGTGGTTAAAATTAATTAAAAATAGTAAGTATATATGAAATAAACTTTTGCTTTTAAATATGCTTTCATTTATAAGGGGCAAGTAAGAGAGAGAAAGAGTAAATATAAGCATTACCAACTTTCTAATTAATAGGAGTAATATCTAAAATTAATTAAGAACAAAAATAAAAAAATCATTAAATATTCTAACATTTTTTATCAGACGTTTATAAAAAGAGACCATTGTAATTTAAATTTCAAGCTCTTCTTTTTTTGGTCGAAATTTTTCAAGCTCTTCTAAAAAGAATGGTGTGTGTAGTGATGCTGTGTATCACGTGTGTGTGATCACCCACGCTTGGGGTTTGTTTGGTGTGAGGGATTTAGAGAGAAAGAAAGGGAAGAGAAAATTTTTATAAATTGAATTTTAAAAGATTGAAGAAATTGGGTAATAAAATTTTAATAAAAAGAATATATAAGATAAAAGAGTAAGAAAACTTAATTAAAAATTTTTAAACACACTTTTCTAATTTTTTTAAATTCAACTAAATAAAATTTTTTTTCTATCATTTTTCCTCCTCATCCCTCATACCAAATAAATACTTAAGATGTGTTTATTTTGAGGTGAGGGGACAAGAGGAGAAGAGGAAGGATAAATTACTTTTTCAGGTCCATCCCCTTCAAACACACCAAGCTGTCGGCCATGTCATTGTCTTCCAAACTGGGGAAATTTCCTTCACCAATACTGGTCCCCATAGACATTATACTGGGCCCCTCCCTGCCTCGCAGGACTGCCCTACCCCAGCAGAGACCCTACATGTTCTTCCCTCTTTTATTATAAAGTACCGTATGAAAGGGCGAATTACCCCAAAAATAATTTCATGGGGCAAAATGTCTCTTAACCTTATTATAAATAATCTTAAGTTATTAATTTTTGTTTTTTAAAAATTAAAAAAAAAATAGGTGACAATACCCTGTACTCTGCTTTACATGATATCATTCTGATTCTATTTATAATGTCAAATTAACTAACTCTCATCAACATATAAGAGTTAGTTGATTTATTAATTACGACCTAAATTTTCAATTTTCTCTTTATTTATGATTAATTCCAAATATTAATATGAATCAGTTTTTTTATTATAATTAATAAGGACAAAAATATAATAAATACATTTATTTTTTTAAAACTGGATTTATAATAAATATCACAATTTTTTATCAAAATGAAATTATAAATAAGATAAAAATGATATATAGATGAGCCTACATAGGTTAAACTAGGGGAACCTATTTTCACAATATATTTGCACTTTTCTCAACGCACTCAAACCAAGTGATTGGCTCCCACCAAAAAACCATGTGACTGGGTGACTTCAGTCTTTCGACTCACGCCATCCTTTTCATAAATTTTAATGATCTCTGCAGCATAATTTTTTTTTTTTGACCTTCTCTACCATATAAATTCAAATCATGTGAATCCACATAGGTAACTCATTTAAAACCATTAAATATTATTATCATTATTATTTGGGTTGAGGCCGTGGGGGTCTTAATTTTATATTTATTCAGTACTTCATAATTCATACCATTCATGTTTTAAAAGTTTGGCTTGGTTCACGTGGTGATAATAATAATCAATATAATATTTTCTCTCATCCCAAATATAAGACTAATTAATTTTTTTAGAGATTAAAGAAACTAAATAAATTACTTAATTATAACATATGTTGTATGTTATTAAATTATATATCAGTTTATAAATCAGATAGAGTAGATTATAGAAAAATAATAAAATATAAATACTTTAAAGTTAATATATCTAAAAAAAAGGCAATCAAATATTATATTAAGAACGGCAGTGTTATGCTTTTGTTACTGGAATATAGACTCTCGGATCAATTATCGATATAGTTAATTCGCCCTTGACAATTCTCTTTTATGTCATTGGCACGCCTATCATACTAATTTTGACCAATTGATCTTAAGACAAGAGTCCAATGATTTTGTAGATGTTGAATCACGAGACTTGAATCTTTGAACGCAGACTTGAGTTTAATCAGAGTCATAAATGTCAAAATTTGAGGTTTGGAAGGCAACTTATTGTTAGATCACGTGTTTGAATGTAAAATTTAACCATTACGTACCCACATATATAATAACTCCGTGCTCAGCACGGCTTTCATCCGATTTATCCAATCCTGCCCTCCAGCTAACTTGGAGGCCAAAAATTAGTTTCTTTTTATTTTTTTCAACTTACTTTTTGTTAGAACTTGTAATTATTATTAGTTAACTTGTTATGTTTATTATAGGGTATAATTGTAATTTGCTTTATTGTTGTATCTCTCGGTATAGCAATAGTTGTAGGAATGTTATAAATATTAGAGTGATGGACCATACTAGTGTGTGGATGTAAGTTCTATTTTGGCAAGTAATGAAGAGAAGGTCTTTTTCTCTGAAGAGATGAGTCTGATAGGGTCCAGTTTCAACATGGTATCAGAGCGTTCCTCTACCAGAAGGCCCAGACTCCAGCCCATCTTCCCTTCTCATTCGGCCAAACATCACACCGTTTGTCAAGATCACGGCCGTTGATTCAAGAAATCCGTCCCCTGCCTTCTTTCCTCTCTTTTCCGCACGTGACCCTCGTTTTCCTTCTCCAATTCAGAATCGCCCTCATCTCTATTCATCGCCCCTGTGCACCCCGATCTCGCCTAATTTCCTCCGCTGCTAACCCTAATGGCCTCTGTTCCTCCACCGTCCACGGCGTCCGGCGACAAGACTGGGCCGATCGGCTCTGATGCGATCCCCTTTTCCCATCCGTTATATCTTCACCCATCGGATACCCAGGGCACGTCGATCATCCAGCACGTTCTCACCGGGACCGAGAATTATACCGTGTGGAGTCGGGCGATGCGGATTGCTTTGCTTGGTAAAGACAAGCTCGGGTTCATTGACGGGACTTGCCGGAAAGATTCTTACGAGGCCGCACTCCATGGACAATGGGAGCGCTGTAACGCCGTCGTCCTTTCCTGGTTGCTGACCTCCATTTCCAAAGAGCTTGCAAATGGCGTCATCTTCTTTCACAACGCTCATCAAGTTTGGATGGATCTGAAGGAGCGCTTCGACAAAAAGAGTGGTGCACGTATCTTCGCCCTTCACCGAGAACTCAACTCCTATAGGCAGGGAGGTAATTCGGTCACTACCTATTTCTCCAAACTCAAAGAATTTTGGGAGGAACAGTCTGCCCTCGTTACTCTCCCATCTTGCACCTGCAACACGTCCAGAGCTTATGCTGATTTAATTCAAGAACAGAAGCTTTTGCAGTTCTTGATGGGGCTCAACGATTCCTACCACCAGGCAAGAAGTCAGATCTTGCTTATGAATCCTTTGCCCAGTGTCAATGAAGCCTATGCGATGGTACTTCAAGATGAGACCCAACGGTCCATTTCTACTGCTGACCGTTATGTTCCCACCGACGGCATAGCAATGGTTGCTAGAGGCCGTGGTCGTGGTCGGGGCCGTGGAAGATCTGATAGTTCCCTGGAGTGCTCTCATTGTCTCAAAAAGGGCCATTTGAAGGAGAGTTGCTATCAGCTAATCGGCTACCCACCAAATTTCAAAGGAACTAAGTCAAAGGCTAATAAGGATTTCTCTCCATCTGACCCTGTACCCAGTTCGGAGGTCCAGGTAAATGCAACCACTACAACTGCACCCTCCTTTACACAAGAGCAGTATGACCGTCTTCTTGAGCTCTTGCAACGCGATGCTGAAACCACCACTCACGCACTTACGGGTACAGGTTTGATATCCCCTGCTTTCTCTGGTTTATCATATGTTAGCTGGATTTTGGACTCTGGAGCCACCACCCATATGGTTGGTGATATTAGTCTTTTTGATAGCCATGCTAAATATGCTGGACCAATTAGGTTTATAAAAATACCAGATGGGAATAGAGTCCAGGTAACACATGTAGGATCAGTCAAATTGTCACCAGAATTAACACTGCATAACGTTCTATACTCACCTAGATTGCAATTTAACCTGATAGCTATCTCTCGAATAACTGAAGAACATAACTGTATGGCGTGTTTCTCTCCTCATCTCTGTGTCTTGCAGGACCTACAGGGTGGAAGGACGAAGCTAACTGGTAAACTAACCAATGGGTTATACATATTAAAAGTACCCAAGCCATCACATGTTGTAAATGTTACTCAGGATAGTCATACCCCACTGCAACCCTTAGACATACATTTGTGGCATAAGCGTTTTGGGCATGCCCCTTTTTTCTGTAATGCAGCATATGAATTTTTCATTCAATAAATGTGTCTCTGAGAATGAACACTGTGATATCTGTATTCAATCCAAGCAATCTAAATTTCCGTTTACTCCTAGTTGCATTAAGACTACCAAGTGCTTTGAGCTTATACATGTAGATGTGTGGGGTCCTTATCACACTCCCACACATCAAGGTTACCAATATTTTCTTACAATTGTTGATGATTTTTCAAGAGCAACCTGGATATTCTTAATGAGAAATAAATCTGATACTTTAGCTCATGTTAAAAACTTTGTAGCCTTTGCTTTTACCCAATTTCAGACAAACATTAAAAAAATTAGGAGTGACAATGGAAGTGAGTTTCTTAATCATTCTTTTAAAGCTTTTACGCATGATAAAGGAATTATTCATGAGACTACTTGCCCCTATACTCCACAGCAAAATGGAGTTGTGGAAAGGAAACACAGAACTATTATGCAAATCACAAGAAGTTTGATGTTGCAGTCCCATATTCCAGTACAATACTGGGGAGAGTGTGTTAAAACAGCAGCTTATATTGTAAATAGATTGCCTTCAAAAATTCTACATTACAAGACTCCATTTGAAAAGGTATATATGAAGCAACCAGATCTTACTAATCTTAAGGTTTTTGGTTCCCTGGCTTATGCAACAGACTTAAAGGTCACTGATAAGTTAAAATCCAGAGCTATTCCATGTGTATTTCTAGGGTATCCAGAACATCAAAAGGGTTATTTGCTGTTAGATTTACGTACTAACACATTAATGGTGAGTCGTCATGTCAGTTTTGCAGAAAACAAGTTTCCTTTCAGGGATATGGTGCAACAGCAAGCAGAAGGCATCAGTCCCATACTTAAAAGGATGTTCTGGTTTGATTCAGAATCAGACATTGCTCCAATTGACAACATAAAGAACAGCAATACACAGAATAGTCCTCAGCAGAGCCGTCCGCCACATGACATGGTGGGAGACTCAAATCATGTGGAGTCAAGTACCTTGTCCTCACGGCCACAGAGAGAGAGACGTCCACCGATTTGGGCAACTAACTATGTGTGCTCAATGTTACATTCGCCAATAGACCAGAACACTACTAGAGGGACCAAATGTCGATATCCTATTAGTGAATACTTGTCTTATAATTCCATTGATTCTGATTATCTATGTTTTCTGTCTTGCATAGATGCAGTGACTGAACCTACAAATTATAATGAGGCAGCACGAATTCCCCAGTGGGTAGATGCCATGAAGGCAGAAATGTATGCATTAGAAAGCAACAAAACCTGGGAGATAGTCAAGCTGCCCAAAGGTAAAAGGACCATTGGTTGTAAATGGGTCTACAAGGTAAAATATGACTGCAATGGTAATATTGATAAATATAAGGCCCGTTTAGTAGCCAAAGGATACACTCAAAGAGAGGGCATTGATTATCATGAAACTTTCTCACCTGTTGTTAAGATGCTTACTGTACGAATAGTTCTTAAATTAGCTGCATTGCTTTCTTGGAAATTATATCAGATGGATGTATCTAATGCTTTTCTGCAGGGAGACCTACATGAAGAGGTCTATATGGATATACCTCAGGGATTTGAGAATAAGGGGGAGCACATGGTGTGCAAGTTAAATAAATCCCTTTATGGACTTAAGCAAGCATCACGGCAGTGGAATCTAAAACTGTCTCAAACCTTCATAGAAGGGGGGTTTAAGCAGAGTAAAAATGATTATTCACTGTTTACTTTGCAATGTAATGATGGTATTGTGTTAATTCTAGTTTATGTAGATGACATGTTAATTACAGGAAGTTCAGAAACTGGAATAATGTATGCTAAGAACTTGCTGCATAAAAACTTCAAAATTAAGGATTTAGGTCAAATGAAATATTTCTTGGGTATTGAAGTGAACATGTCTGAAACTGGAATATTGTTGTCCCAAAGAAAATATGTCCTGGATCTTTTGTCTGAAACAGGTTTGAGTGGTTGCAGGCCTCTAAGTGTACCAATGGCGCAGAATCTAAAACTTATGCCATTTCGAAAGGACAAAGATAGGAAGCAAGATCTGTTGGTCAACCCCGATAGATACAGACGATTGATAGGTAAATTGATTTACTTATCAATGACTCGGCCTGATATATGTTTCTGTGTCCAGACGCTTAGCCAATTCATGCAAATGCCAACCAAGGCACACATGGCAGCAGCACGCAACGTGGTACGCTACTTGAAAGGCACTCCTGGTTTGGGAATCATGCTGAGTTCGAGGGGGAGCTTGCAACTTGAGTGCTACTGTGATGCTGATTGGGCATCATGTGGAATTACCAGAAGGTCGGTGACTGGGTATTTACTGAAGTTTGGAGGGTCAGCAGTCATGTGGAAAACTAAGAAACAAAGTACTGTCTCCAAGTCTTCGGCTGAAGCTGAGTATAGGGCACTCAGTATGGCTACTTCAGAGGTTACTTGGGCCAGAGGTTTATTGCTTGATCTGAGTATAGTGCTCTCTAGACCTGTTTCTGTGTACTGTGATAGTATAGCGGCTATTCACATTGCTGCGAATCCGGTATTCCATGAGAGGACTAAACATATTGAAGTGGATTGTCATTTCGTTCGTGAAAAATGGCAACGAGGTGAAATAGAACTTATACATGTGAGATCAAAAGAACAGCAAGCTGATATATTGACGAAAGCAGTCTCTGGAGATATTCAGCGAAGGATGCTGTGCAAGTTAGGGTCTGTGAACATGTTTTCATCCCCTACTTGAGGGGGAGTGTTAGAACTTGTAATTATTATTAGTTAACTTGTTATGTTTATTATAGGGTATAATTGTAATTTGCTTTATTGTTGTATCTCTCGGTATAGCAATAGTTGTAGGAATGTTATAAATATTAGAGTGATGGACCATACTAGTGTGTGGATGTAAGTTCTATTTTGGCAAGTAATGAAGAGAAGGTCTTTTTCTCTGAAGAGATGAGTCTGATAGGGTCCAGTTTCAACACTTTTCTAGATATTATGATAATATACGAGCATTGCCGCCACACATGACTCCACCTTCGACTCTATCTAAATAATTGAAAAAATTAATTAAAAATTCTTAACCCCATTTTTTAATTTTTTTTAAATCCAAGTCATTAAAACTTTTCCTCTCTTTCCCCTCATCTCTAAATCCCTCATACCAAACAGCCTTGAAGAGCCCATCTGGTTCAAAGAAAGGGTTGGAGAACAATGGAATGAAAAGAAAATGAATGAAAAATATTTTATCACAGAGATGTTTGGTTTGCATCGAAAAAGAAAATGGGTTGATAAGAGAATATTTGTTTTATTTGAAGAAAATGAGGTAGGAAAATAAGTTAGTCTTTTGCCCTAAAGTAAAAATATTTTTTAAATGTCTATAAGACTCCCTCACTCACCGTTTTATATTATATAAAAAGTTGCATCAAAAGACTTTTGTGTTTTTCGACCATGTCACTACATACTTGAAAATTGGTTCCTACCATTTTTTATGGGAACGCATTTTTAATTATATAGTTGAAAATGGGTTCCGCGGGAAACCATTTTCTAGTTGAAAATGGGAATCAAATGCCTGCCGCTAGTGGAGAAATTTGGTTTTCCCTTTCTTGCCACCCATTTTCAGCAAACCAAACAAGCTCTAATATAAAACCCAATTTTTTTTTTTAGAAAGATTAATGAAGCTAAATAAATTACTTTAAAGTATTGATGTTTATCACTTTTGTCTGAAACTGATTTACTCAGCTTATAAACTAATATATAATCTAATGATATACAACAATGTGTTATGATTAAATAACTTGTTTAGCTTCATTAATTTCTCAAAATAGTCAAACGATCTTTGATATAAGACACAATTAACTAAGTTAAATATATATAGCCACGGCTAATTGCATACATATACGGCCCGTGTGTGTTAAGGTGTTTCCTTTGATAGCTAGATCCAATGCAAATCATTAAAAATGTTATTTTAGGGAAATAACATTTATTTTATATAAAAGGTTAACTTAACTTGATCTCTACTAAATACTACTTAGTAATCTAGTTTGTATATTTAAAATAAGAGGGAATGATATTTATATATAGAAATTTTATTGGGGATTATGTGTTGTATATATTTACTTGCGTGCAAATCATTATCTTCAGTTTTCGAATTCAATGAGAAATAATGGCAAGCCAATCTGTGTGGATGTTGATTGATTTTTCATTTAATGTGACTTGTTTAAACATTTTATTGAAAAGAAGCGCCTAGATTTAAGAATATATACTCACTACGTGAAATGCTATCCAGTGGTGTATAAACTGTGTTTAGTATAAGACATTTATAATTACATTGAAGAAGTTTGTTAATTTAGTTAATATAACATATATTTTTTAAAATACTCTAATCATCTTCATTAATTATTTCATTCTCTCTCCTCCTTTATTATAGTTGGGAAAACATTAATAGGGTTATATTAAAAAAATATTAACAAATATAAAAATCATGTCTTATATTTAAAATCAAAATTAATTTTTTAAATATGTCTTACTACCTCCGGTCCTAATTATAAGACAAAGTTGACTTTTTTTTTGGAGAAATTAAGGAAGTTAAATAAGTTATTTAGTCATATCATATGTTATGTATCTTTAAATTATATATTAATTTATTAGTTAAACTAATTAGTTTGAAGAAAAAACTAAAAATATAAACACTCTAAAGTAATTTAATTAGTTTAATTAATTTATCAAAAAAATTAATTTTATCTTATAATTAAGATATGAGGGAATATATTCATATTGAGGTGTTAGGTTCCCTAAATCATAGCTAATAAAATTGAAGGGTTTTATACCGATTTTTTTGTTGTTCTCTCCCACCACGTGTCTTGCCCAAATGCTAAACTTTGAAGAGGTGGCAGTCAATTTAATCATACATCATGTATATGTGCTCTTTCGTAATTGGACTAACCAAAGTTTAATTGAAATTCCGTACGCATTGAATAGATTACGAGCCATAAACCTAATGTTTAGGCCCATGAAAAGAAGGGGGAAAGAAATAAAAACAAACAATATAGAAAGAAACGAAAACAAAGTGGCAAAAGAATTCTCCTCAATCGTAAGTGGTGACACAATTACGACGCAAAATGATTGTTTTCAAATCCACGTGTCCATCCTTCTCTCTCATGTCTCCGCATGTTAAAATGTGCATATAATAAACATTCATAATTTTCGCGACGCAAGAATCGATATAAAATGTTAATTAGCGCAAACATGGTATTAGCATAATTAAGAGAGAGAAAAAATCCAGATAAATCATTGAGGTACTATATGTAAGAAAAATAATTGTCCAAACTAACAATCGGGGTCCTATAAAAAAAGCAATCTGCTCCCTCCTCGCTCCCACTTGTCAGAAAATTTCTGAAACAAAAAAACCAAAATCGCCCTCCATTATTTTCCCCTGCAGTTTTCCAACATGACCGGAGAACACAGTCCACTTACGCCACAGCCGCCGCCGCCACCATGTTCCGACGATCTGAAGTCCCCGCTTCTGCCACTTCACGAACCGATCCAACGAACACAGTGTAGGATAAAATCTATATTCACGCTACAAAATTTCTATGTAATATTAGGTCCCTTGCTGTCCCTGCTCATAACCTTGTTCGTCAAGTTTGACGGAGCTAACGATAACGGCGGGAAGATGCTCGCCGTGATCGCGTGGGTGTTCGCATGGTGGCTGACGGAGGCGGTGCCGATCGCCATCACCTCCATGTGCCCACTCTTCCTCTTTCCTCTCTTCGGCATCGCCTCAGCCGATAGCGTGGCCCACTCGTACATGGATGACGTCATCACTCTTGTTCTCGGAAGCTTCATTCTCGCCCTCGCCGTCGAACGTTACAACGTGCACAGAAGATTAGCCTTAAATGTGAGTCTCTCTTTCTCCAGTTTCCTGCTCTGTTTCAGCTTTAATTCGTCAATATCCTTTTTTTTTTTTTTTGAATAAGAGGGCAGGCACTAACGGGTTACAAGCGGGATCGAAACCAGCATCGTACTACTAGGTTAAAAGGACATTGATGTTCATCAATTTCTATGAAAAATGAGAATTTCGTATCCTGAAGGTCAAATTTCTTCAGAGATCTATCATTTTCCGGCGAGTATGAATGTGTGTGTGTTTATGTATATATTGAAAAATCCAGTTAAAGCATGCTCAATGGAGGAGAATGTTGGAGGTTGTGGATTGGTTTGACTGGACAAGAAATTAATTATTAGCTTGTGACTTGTATGGGAAATTTAGTAATTGGATTGGGCTGATGACGTGGCGGTGGTCGGTGCAGGTGACGATGGTGTTTTGCGGCGATCCTCTGAATCCGGCACTACTGTTATTAGGTCTGTGCGCGATTACATTCTTTGTAAGTATGTGGATGCACAACGTGGCGACGGCGGTGATGATGATGCCGGTGGCGACGGGGATTTTACAGAGGATGCCTCCGAAGGAGGAGCAGTCGGAGGCCGTGAACAAGTTCTGCAGGGCGGTGGTGCTGGTGGTGGTGTACGCGACGCCGATCGGAGGGACCAGCACGCTGACGGGCACAGGTGTCAACTTGATACTGGTGGGGATGTGGAAGAGCCTCAACCCTGCGGGTAAGCCTATCAGCTTCAACAACTGGCTGTTCTTCGGATTCCCTGTGGCCGTTCTCCTCCTGTTCGCCTTCTGGGCAATTCTGTGCCTGCTCTATGTCCGAAAGGGATCGGGTCGGGCTTTGGCTCCGTATTTGGATAGATCCCACTTGAAGAGAGACCTCGAAGCCCTGGGTAAGTTCAACACAATTCATTCCATTAAAAAAGAGAAAATATATTTTTTCTGAGAAAAAAAATTAGGAAAAAGTCAAGAACGATATGACATTCTTCAAATGTTGTGTATAGAGATGTAGGTCTTATTTACCATTAAAATTTTTAATACAGGACTTTTCCCAATTTTTCTATCAAGGAAGGGAGAAAATAAAAGTTTTATTTGGACAAGCAAGTATTTAAAATATAAATTAAATTCGTAATGCCGATCTGCTCTGAATCTCAATCTGGTTGCCGCGTAGAATATTGTCTTCTTTGATGAACTCTGCCAGGGGATCATGGCGGTGTTTGACTTGACCCACCGTGGTCATTGATATCATCCCTTAATTTTTAATTATTTTCAAAATAATACATTTTCTGAATAGTTGTTGAAATGGAAAATTATCCCTTAATTTTTAAAATTTACATAGAAATTATTCATTTGGAAGACTAATAATTCAAATTGAAATGGGAAATTGCAGGGCCGATGACATTTGCTGAGAAGATGGTGCTGAGTATATTTGGGGTGGGTTTTCAAATTACAATTTCGTGTTTTTTCTTAATTTTAAATTTGTTGGGTAGTATGGAAATAAAAGATTTTGGAGAAATTAATAATTGTGGTGAGAATAAATGGATGCAGTTGCTGATAGTACTGTGGATGACAAGGAGGATCACAGACGACATTCCTGGTTGGGGAGCTCTCTTCGATGGACTCGTTGGAGATGGCAGCGTCAGTGTAAATTCTCTTTCTCGCTATCCTAAGCCACGAATTTCGAAACAAATATCAAATAATAATATTTAAAAAAATTTATAACGGTCCAATAAGTTTACTCCTGTCATAAACAACTTATATTTATTATAAATAATTAAATGAACTCTTTTTTTAATATTTATAAATTAATTATCTAATTTTTATATTAAAAATAAGATAAAATATGTTTTTGTCTCATTTATATTTTCAAAGTATTTTTTTTGGTTCAAAATTCTACTGGTGATGTCGTGAGCCCTCAAAAACTACGTACCACAATATTTCCAAACCAAATATTCTATTTAGAGTCGTAACGTAATCAACTAATCGTGCCCTCAAACATGAAATGAGATAAATTTTCTCCAAATATATATATATATTAAATTTATAAAAATCACCATCAATCTTTTTCATCCGCAAAAATATGGCTTTTGTAACACCTTCATCTCGGTTTCCCTTTCTGCCTCGTCACCCTTCCCAAACAGTGATATGGCACATAATTCATATTGTCTTTTCTCAGTGTAGTTTCTATCTGGTTGAGGTTGTTTCCATATCTAGTGGCGGGCAAATATTAGATCATTTCAATGCAAAAAAAAAAAAAAAGGGCTGTAAATAGTTATTTTTCCTAGATCAATGCCCCACATTTATTCCATACCTAAGAAGATTTGAGTCTTATCTTATCCATAATTAACACTTACTATTTGAGCTAGGTGTTGGAGATATTAAAGTGACATTTGTTGGTTAAGATCTTAGGTTAACCAGTTCACACCTTGTATGAATTAGTTAGTGACCTTCAATTTTCAGAGTCTCAATCCACAGATTAACTGCGTGAATGATGGTTAAATCCACACCAAAGAGAAAAGTTAAAATAGAACCTCATTATGTTATAGTTCTTATAAATTCAATGCAAATCACCCTTGAAAAGAGGTGACTAGTTTTACTGGAATTATTAATTCTTGATTAATAATACATCCACACTAGCTATTCAATAAACGAGATAAATAATTAATTTACAGATATTAAAAAAGTTAGTTAAATTAACTATTTATAATAATCATGTGTTTGTTTTCTTAAAATATTTTTTTATTATGTCCAGTCAATAGGATGACTTAGAGAAAATATTATAAATTTGGAAGATAAAATGGATTGAAATATTATCTTTATGATTAAAATAAGCCGTTTATATAATATAACTCCTATACTTTAGAGTGGGAGGGAGTAACATTTTTCTTTGTTTAATTAACACATTGTTTGGTTGGGACGAGGGAATGCAGGTTCTGGTGGCAGTATTATTGTTCATAATACCAAACAAGAAGGAAGAAGGACAGAAGCTAATGGACTGGAACGAATGCCTGAAGCTGCCTTGGAAGCTGATCTTACTCCTGGGAGCCGGCTTCGCCATAGCCGACGGCGTCCAATCGAGCGGCTTAGCCGACGTGCTGTCCGGCGTGCTGAGTTTCCTGGAAAACGCACCGTATTGGGCCATAGCGCCATTGGTGAGCCTGACGAGCAGCATCATAACAGAGTTCATAACCTCCAACGACGCCACGGCGACGTTGCTGATCCCATTGCTTTACCACATCGCACGCACCATGCACGTGCACCCACTCCTCATGATGGTCCCCGGCGCCATGGCCACCGAGTTCGCCTACTGGCTCCCGACATCCACCCCCTCCAACGTTGTAGGTTTCGCCACCGGCTACATTGACATCCCCGACATGCTCAAGATCGGTGTCCCGCTTAAGATCGCCGGCATCGCTGTCCTCTCCTTCCTCATGCCTTCTTTAGGTACTTCTCTTCGTTTACCCTCCTCCGCCCATCTCTCTGTTCTTTTTTTTGGTTGGAAAATTTCAATTAGCCCCCTGAAGAAGAAATTTTATTCCAATGAATCCCAAAAAATTTTAAAATCTCATTGTATTCCCTTAATTCAAAATGAAATTAGATTTTGTTAGTGAAAGGAAAATAATATCTTTTATTTTTTTTATAAGAGCATTTACAAAATAAATAAAGGGCTTATCTTGAAATCACAAAGTTAAGAAGAAAATTTTGATTATTCATAAGATAAATAAAAAAATTTTAAGAAATAAAATAAGGACATCATTATCTTTTTATCTACAAAATTTAATTTCATTTTGATCTGAATAAATACAATGAAATTTCTGAATCTTTTGAGAATGACCGAAATAAAATTGCTTCTAGGGAGCCAAGTGAAATCCCCCCCTTCCCGGAATTGAAAGTGATTATTGCTCTGTTTTTGAGTTTTGCAGGAGCTCTTGTGTTTGGAACAGCTGATGAGAACCGTATTATAGTCTCTCCTTGGTCGTTGCGAACTTAAATTTTTTGTTTTTTCTTTTGGGTTACTCTGCCTCCAGAAAATGGCCTTCGATGAATAAATCTTGAGGGCGGTGATCAATTTTCAGATGTGGAGTGGCATTATGCTATCAAATTCAAGCAAGTGCATATATTCCATCTTGTATTATACTATAATACTGCCGTGTCAGTCAGATGTTCATCCATCTGTTGTGTTGTATTTTTCCCCCACAAGTGTTGAATGAAAAGTGTTTTATAGGTTAAGTGTTAGTCATTTGATTTCGTTTAGTTGATTGATTGAATTATATCTTATCCCCTTTTTTGTTAGGAACGATGTAAATAATTAAAGTTATGTTTCATTGATATAGTATGACCATTAGGATAAAAGAGGCAAAGATGTGAGTTGAACTTTTATGAGGTTTTTGTTTTCCCAACTCACATAGTCAGGAGTAAAATTTATTCCTCTCCCACCTTCACTTCATTAAATTAAAATTAAAAATATGTGAAACTCAAGTACGTACACTTTGTGAGGTTGTCTTCTTTGACCTGGATTCTCTCCTTTGCCCTAAAAGAAAAAGAGATCATTTTCCTTTCAATGGACTGTTGTCATCTTGATCTAACAACTTAAAGAGAAAAAATAACTTACTATTCTTTTGAGACAAAGACCAAAGCCTGTCACTGTCTTCTTGGAGTATAATGTAGTGAAGTGAATCATAGGTTCGAATTTTGGGGGTGGGTTCGACCAAAAAAAAAAAATTTGGGTTTGTGGGGACATCAATAATGGAAGTGCTTGGTGGTTAAAAAATAAAAAGCAGAGCTGCAGGGAAGGGACCAGACACTATAAATTGTAAGTCAATGTAGTAGATCAGGGTTCCATCAGCAAAATGTTTAAGCACGTGCATATATTCATCTCTACATGTGTACGTAGACCTAAGCATACTTACATTCATTTTAATGTTATATCACACACGAGTAGGGCCCACGAGCAATAAGACAAATTTGAAATTTCATGTTACATGAACGTCAAACAGATCAAAATCAATATCGAGTGGATGAAATTTGTGTCCGGGGATCCCATTCTCTTCGGGCAATTGAGTCAGAGGGATCCTTTTTCTAAACTGAAATGCCACACACAATTCAGGGTCATTGGCTCCTTGCTCTATTACATGCCCTTTCAACCAAAGGATATAATTTGTTTTTTAAGAAAAATACTTAGATCTCAAAGAAGAAAATTAAATACAAATAAGCCTCCCTAATTTTATTTAATACTGATACATCCCCTTAATTTACTCATTTATCTCTATTTATAAAGTCTCATTAATCGAATTGCGTTGTTTAAGAAAGCAGCTAAAATTAATTAAAAATAATACTACCTCCAATCCTAATTATAAGACAAAATTAACCTTTTTTTAGAGAAATTAAAGAAGATAAATAAGTTACTTAATCATATCATATGTTATGTATCTTTAGATTATATATTAATTTATTACTCAAACTAATTAGTTTGAAGAAAAAATTAAAAATAAAAATACTCTAAAGTAATTTAATTAGCTTCCTTAATTTCTCTAAAAAAGTCAATTTTATCCTATAATTAGAGCTGAAAAGAGTATGTAGGAAATATATTTTTGTTCAAATTAATCCAAAATACATCACAAAATACAACATAACAAGTTCAATGACACCAATTTGGTGGACATTAAAGTATGACAGCTACCCGCAAATAATCAAATCTTTAACATAATTTCTTCTTCTTGTTCCAACACCGTAAAAAGAATAAATCAAATGTATAATATTATATAATAACACAATTTAACAAGTAATATCTATAAAAAAAAAATTCAGTTTAAGTGCAAAAAAAAAAAAATCAATCTAAGAGTTGTTTAAAAAATAATCAATCCAGGAAAGGATTTGAAATCTTGATAATATGGAGAATTAGAATCATGAATTGGTTAGATCACAACAAATCCAAGCCACACGCGTTTCAAGCTTCAAACTTTCAATTCCAAGAGCAAACAAATGACTAGATAAATTGCATCATCAAGATTTCATTAGCTACTTGCTTTATCACTAACGAATCCAAGCCACGCGTATGGTGGAATCTAGCACCACAATCTTGCTTATTCACAATGCCGCTTGATTTTGAAAAAGGGCTTTCTTCACAAGCCATTTTAAAAGAAAGTATTAAAACCCATATGAGAATAGTTTTCGACATTCTCCAGATAAGGAAAATCTATGAGAAAGTTTGGGGATTTAACCTTTTTCTTTCTTTCTTTTATACAGACGATGGTTTGGGGATTTATAGGAAGAGAAAGACATCCCTGTAGTGACCAATGACTAAGAGTCCAACCAGTCAACCAAGACCCACTAGTGACGAGATGAGAAACGGAGACCGAAGAGTGGACGATGAGATGACGGGTGACGGGGTTGAGAGAGAGGGGAGAGTAGTTGGCTGCTGTCCGTTGAGGAGGAGAGTTTGAGGATCAGAGCGAGAGATTTAGGAGCAGAGTGAGCAATGAGCAGGCGCGGACACTGGAGAGGGAAGAGTAGGGAAACAACGACACTAGATTTGAGGGCGGAGATTAAGGGTCTGTTTGGTTCAACGGAGGGGAGGAATTTTAACAAAGGGGAGGAGAAAGGAGGGGAAGAGAGGAGAGGGATTTTAATATTATCTTATTTGGATTGATGAGAAAAGAGAGGAATGGAGGAATTTTAATATTACCTTGTTTGATTTAGAAGGGGAGGGGAGGGAAAATATTTTTATATGGACAACTTTATCCTTATTTTATTTAATTTTGTTTTTCACAATTATATTTGGTAAAATATAATTATAAATGATATTTAATTTACAAAATTATAATTATATTATTATATTAGTATTAGAATTGAATATATATATATATATATAACTGTATTAACGAAGGAAAAAAAAGCAATCAAGAAACAGTCCAGCATTTAATTTTTTTTTTAAAAATGACCAAGATGCAACGGAGAATCAAGATTGGGCAAGAGGCAACCAGAAATCAATGGCTTCAAGAATCAAGATGGTGGCATCGTGCCACTGAAGAATATCCGTTGCTGTAAACTAGAAGATGAACGCAGGTTGGAGTAGAAGGGGAAATAGTGGAGATGAAGACGGCGGCAAGATGGAGGCACAGATCTGAGCAGGAGTATCGATGGCCGGAGATGGAGAAGGAGAAGATGCAGACGAAGGAGAAGAGCTCCCACTCGCCGGAAATGGAGAAGCAACAACAGACTCATGGTGGAAGACGGAGGAGAGGCAAGGCCGTTGCAAAGAGTGAGGTGATGAAATCATGAAATGGGTAATTCGGAAATATTAAAAATAAGTATGGGTATAATGATCAGGACATGATAAAATATTACCCCTCCTCTCCAAATTCCCCCAATTTAGAGGGGGAGGGTATTAAGGGGAGGGAGGGGAAATTTTTTTAAAATTTCCCCTCCCCTCCTATGTTTTTTTGCGCTTCCTGTCAAGGGGAGGGGAATAAAATCCCTCCCCTCCCTCCCATTCCCCTCCCCTTAAGGGGAGTAGGGTTTGTTTTTTTTAATTATTATAATAACAGGTTATGCTAGCCTGACAGGCCTAATAGGTTTCTTAGTGAGCCAAAACCTAACCTCAAACAGGCAAAAAAAAAAAAAAAAAAGGCTTGAGCCTGTTCTTTTTCTTTGTCAAGTTTGGCTAGGCCACAAGTCCTTAACAAGCTGTCTAACCTGCTTCCACCCCAATTTATGAGTTGTAAAAAAGAGAGAGTAATAATAAGAAAATCGGTGAAAGTGGATGAATGGAGTAAAATAAGTTAAAAAAACAAATATTTATTATTTAGACAAATCCAGATTTGACCTTATAAATACATATATGGGGAGTAGTGTTTATCAGTCAAACTTTTATATTTATAAGTTGAGTTGGACCATCTACAAGTCAAATATAACCATTTTTTTTACAGGTTTAATATCACATTATCAAGAATCCATTATTATCAAATGAAGTCTTCAAGATCTATCTTTATTTAATCCTTGACAAGAAGCATTTGAGTCTCTAAAAAAATTATTGATTTAATCATTCTTGAGATAATGTTGTCATCAAAGAAAGGGTGTCTCCATTAATCCTTCTCTCAATTTTCTCCCCCTTTAACTTCTATGTCATTATATTGGCTTTTAATTATTGAGATTTATTTTATAATAATATTATTATCATTTAATATTTAATATTATAATAATATTTTTAATATAGTATACAATTTCAACCATTAAAACTTAAAAGTCAATCAAATGATAAAGAAGTTGAGTAGAAAGAAAGTGAGGAAAAGGTTGAGTGGAGACACTCCCTTTTCTCATCTTTCCACAAGCTCATAATCCATTTTACTTGGCCCATTATTATTTTTGTACTTCTCGTTTGTGTAGTGTGAGCAAACAGTACTGCAAATGGCCAGTATTGAGTTATTTATGGAATTGGACCTCACTTGATGTTGTTGGCTAAAACAAAAAGGGATCACTCTTGATGTTTCTTTTTTGTCCATTAATTTGGTCCATTATCCTTTTCCTTTTTTTATTCATTGTTTCTTTTTGGGTATATGAGAGTTGTGGGCCTCCAGTATTTGCAAATAACATGCAGAAAGTTTGGTGAATGACTATGGATGGTCTGGTTAGTAAGGATTAAGGAGTTTGACTTATAACTATAATGCCCCGTTTGGTACGCTTGAATTGGAGGCAAGGAAATGGAAATGGAAATGAATTCCATGATGTAAGCATGTTTGGTATGCTTTTGGGAGCATGGAATTCAATTCCATGTGGAAATCAATTCCATCAAAATTGATGGAATTGGCTTCCATCACAAAAGCTCATATTTACATTTCTATGAGACCAGATTCTTCTTTTTGCCCCGTCAAGCTTCACACCCAACTAGTTCACGCTATCCCATCCCATCACCGGCAACAATAGTGGCGGGCAACCCGCTCACCCATGTCTTTAGAAGGATATTTTGGTATTTTCTTACAAAAATTAGATATAATTTCCATGACATACCAAACACACTTTTAAACCTCATTTCCATATCCATTTCCATTTCCATATCCATATCCATTTCCATTTCCATCAAAATCAATTTGCGTACCAAACGGGCCCTAAGATTGTGGGTTTAAAGTTCACCGATATAAGGGCCTTATTAGTAAGTGATCTGTAAGTACTCTTTGAACCTAGAGACATGTTCTAGCCCTGATGAGCCTGCAACTCAAGTCACTCAAACTTTTTTACACAAAAAAAAAATTTGGTGAATGACTAAATTTATTTGATACTTTTATTAGAACAAAAAATAAATAAATATTCAGATGGTTGAATTTATAAGTTTTATTTTAATTACACAAAAGGATAGTTTTTTTATAAGTAGAAGTATTCCCTATTGAAGGCCACACTATTTAAAGTATTGTGGAACATTAAAAGTAAGCACCTTTTAACGAAAAGTAAATTACTTGAAGTGAAAACAAAGTAACCCAAATATGGTGGGATTTTTTTTTTGGCCGATAAATACGGTGGGATTGAAATCCCACTCTTTGACACTTGGTAGGGGGAAGGAACAAGACATTGTTATTGTTAATAGATGTAAAATGGAATCTTTTGTTATAAAAGTAAGAGAGAAGATTGATAGGATTCAGAGAAAATTGATAGAATTTCTAGAGAGATGTTAGAGAGAAGTTCTCATTCAGTTCAATTGAAACAATCGATTACAGCCCTTTATATAGAGGCAGAAATTTAACCCTGGTTGCATGACCATGGTTATATTTAACCCTGATTACATGACCATGGTTACTTTATATCTTCTTTATGTCCTTGTCTTCTTTTGCTTTTGCTTTGTATCAAGTCATCTTTTCTTCTTTATGTCAAGTTGATTGGAAGAGTAATATGAGTCAATGGACATCCACATATTTAATATTCATAACACTCCCCCTTGGATGTCCATTATGAATGTGCCTCATTAAAAACTTTAACTAGGAAAAACTCAGTGGGATAAAAACCTAGCCAAAGAAAAGAGTACATCATTCATTGATACACCGTCGAGTGCTGCCTCATTAAAAACCTTTCTAGGAAAACCCAGTGGGACAAAACCTAGATAAGGGAAAAAGAGTACAGCGTGTATCGACTCCCCCTCTTGATAATATCAGTTGAAATCTTTGAATCTCCGAAGACCAATATCATGAACAAGTTTTTCAAAGATTGTACCTGGGAGTGACTTGGTGAATAAATCTGCTAGATTTTCACTTGAACTGATTTGCTGAATATCTATTTCACCATCCTTTTGAAGGTCGCGAGTGAAGAAGAATTTTGGTGAAATATGTTTCGTTCTATCGCCCTTGATATAGCCTTCTTTAAGTTGAGCGATACATGCAGCATTATCCTCATAGAGAATTGTTGGGATCATTTTGTCGGAAGATAAATGAAAAGTTGTACGTATATGATGTATTACTGACCTCAACCACATACATTCTCGACTTGCTTCATGTATTGCTAGAATTTCTGCATGATTAGATGATGTGGCTGATATAGTCTGTTTCATAGATCGCCATGAAATAGCTGCACCTCCACATGTAAATAGATAGCCCGTTTGTGATTTACCATTATGTGGATCAGACAAAAATCCAGCATCTGCATAACCAACCAGTTCATGCTTGAATACATTTGAGTAGTATAACCCCATGTCTGTAGTACCTCTGAGATAACGAAGAATGTGCTTTATTCCATTCCAATGCCTTCGTATTGGTGAAGAACTATATCTTGCTAGTAAATTAACAGCAAATGATATATCAGGACGTGTGTGATTAGCAAGATACATTAATGCTCCAATAGTACTAAGATATGGTACTTCTGGACCAAGTAGTTCTTCATCACCTTCTTCACTGATTTCTCGGGGTCGGAATGGATCTTTATCCACCTTTAAAGATCTTACAATCATTGGGGTACATAATGGATGAGATTTATCCATGTAAAATCGCTCTAGGATCTTTTTTGTATAAGTTTCTTGATATACAAAGATCCCTTTCTTGAAGTACTCGATTTGTAATCCAAGACAATTTTGTTCTTCCCAAGTCCTTTATTTCAAATTCTTTCTTCAAACAATTAATTGCCTTTTGAAGCTCTTCAGGAGTTCTAATGATGTTGATATCATCAACATAAACAGCAATTATAGTAAACTCACTATTAGATCTTTTCATAAAGATGCATGGGCATATTGGATCATTTTTGTATCCTTCTTTCAACAAATATTCATTAAGGCGATTATACCACATGCGCCCTGATTGCTTCAGGCCATACAGGGACTTATTTAACTTAACTGAGTATTGTTCTCGAGAACTTGAAGTGGATGCTTCTGGCATCTTAAGTCCTTCAGGGACTTTCATATAAATATCACTATCAAGTGATCCATATAAATAGGCAGTCACAACATCCATTAGATGTAAATCAAGTCCTGCATCTACTGCTAAACTGATTAAATAACGAAAAGTAGTCGCATCCACTACTGGTGAATACGTTTCCTCAAAATCAATGCCAGGTCTTTGCGTAAAACCTTGGGCTACTAGACGTGCCCTATATCTAGTTATTTTGCCCTTTTCATTTCTTTTTCGTACAAAGACCCATTTACACCCAACTGGTTTTACATCTTCAGGTGTAAGGACTACAGGTCCAAATACTTTTCGTTTTGCCAATGATTTTAATTCTGCATTAATGGCATCTTTCCATAGGGGCCAATCTTTTCTTTGTTGGCTCTCACTAATGGATTTTGGCTCATGATCCTCATTATCATTCATTACATCATATGCTATATGATAAGCAAAGATGTCATCAATGTTAACTTCATTTCTATCCCATCGGATTCCATTCATAACATAATTTATTGAGATCTCATTATTTTCACATATATCAGGTACCTGGGTCTCTTCTGGGACTACAACATTCTCTTCTGGAGATAATATCTCTTCAGGAGATGGCTCTTATGGAGCTACTAATTTTTCTTCATTATCCTCGACTTGACCATCTATATTCTTTGCTCCTTTTCTTTTTCGAGGATTTTTATCTTTGGAACCGATGGGCCTGCCACGCTTCAGGCGTGCTTTAGATTCATTCATAGCAGGTTGTCCTTCAGGGACATCAATTTTAATAGGAGCATTAACAGCTGGGATATGTGACTTTGTCACTTTCTTTGGGTCAGTAAATGCTTCTGGCATTTGATTAGCTAAATTTTGTAAATGAATTATCTTTTGAACTTCCAGTTCACATTGTTTTATGCGAGGATCAAAATAAGCCAATGATAATTCATTCCAACTAATTTCTTTACCCAGCTATTTGTTTTCTCCCCCTAATGTTGGGAAAAATGATTCATCAAAATGACAATCGGTAAATCGTGCCGTAAATAAATCTCCTGTAGATGGTTCTAAACATTTTATAATTGATGGAGATTCATACCCAACATATATTCCCATCTTTCTTTGAGGGCCCATCTTAGTGCGTTGTGGCAGTGCTACAGGCACATATACCGCACACCCAAAAGTTCTTATATGGGAAATATCAGGTTCCTGACCAAAAACCATTTGTAAGGGGGAAACCTTTAAATAACTTGTTGGCCTAATGCGAATTAACATTGCTGCATGCAAAATGGCATGGCCCCAAGCAGAAATTGTTAGATTAGATTTCATAAGTAAAGGTCTTGCAATTAATTGCAACCTTTTAACCAATGATTCTGCAAGTCCATTTTGCGTGTGAACATAAGCTACAGGATGTTTAACATCAATTCCAAGGGACATACAATATTCATTAAAAGCTTGTGATGTAAATTCACCAGCATTATCAAGACGTATTTTCTTGATAGGATAATCAGGGTAATGTGCTCTTAATCTAATCAATTGAGCAAGTAATCTCGCAAACGCCAGGTTGCGAGAAGATAATAGCAAACATGTGACCATTTAGTTGATGCATCAATTAAAACCATATAGTACCTAAATGGTCCACATGGTGGGTGTATTGGCCCACAAATATCTCCCTGTATCCGTTCTAGAAATGTGAGAGACTCACTTTCTACTTTGCTTGGTGAGGGGCGAATAATTAATTTTCCCTTGGAACATGCAGCACATGAGAAATCATGGGATTGTGGTATTTGTTTACACTTCAGGGTATGTCCACATGAATTCCCAATTATTTGTCGCATCATGATTGAACCGGGATGGCCTAATCGGTCATGCCAAACATT
The DNA here is from genome assembly GCA_963855925.1 of Inga laurina. Classification (NCBI taxonomy): domain Eukaryota; kingdom Viridiplantae; phylum Streptophyta; class Magnoliopsida; order Fabales; family Fabaceae; genus Inga; species Inga laurina. The sequence goes on along the minus strand of OY979701.1, from coordinate 77,845,468 downwards.
AAATTCATTAGTAAACTTCCGGTTTACATTATCAAACTGTTGGTTTGTATTGGCAAACTTCTGGTCTGCATTATTGAACTTCTGGTTCTCAATAGTATGTGTTTTAATTGTACTTATACATGTGTAATACAAACCAGAAGAAAAAATAGGAAAACTTTATAATATGCATTTTCTACCAGCAACTATATTTGTGATAACAAGATATTCCTTATTATTTTTAGTTGTTGTTTCTAAATGATATCCATTTCTGCGGATATCTTTGAAACTCAGTAAGTTTCTTTTAGACTTGGTAGAATAAAATGCATTATCAATGCATAATTTTGTTCCTTCAGGTAACAAAATATTAGCTCTTCCGGAGCCTTCAATTAAATTTATACTACCAGATATTGTCTGAACATTGGCTTCTCGTATTACCAAAGAAGAAAAATATTTATCATGTCTGAGTATGGTGTGGGTTGTTGCACTATCAACAAGACATAAATCTTCAGGATTGATGCCAATATGATTCATTCTTCATAAAAACATAAATAAAATTAATACATATGATAGAAACAACTTTAAATAAAATATAACAGTTCAAATTATATTAAGAAATCTGCAACATCCAAATAGTTATTATCTATATCGCCATACTCAGAATTCCCGCCCTGATCAACATGATTAACTTCAACATTTGATCTTTTACCAGTATTTTTAATTGATTCTTGGTAAAGATCAACTAGGTGCCTTGGTGTACGACAGGTACGAGACCAATGGCCCTTTCCACCACATCGATAGCATGGATTATCAGCATATTTATTATGCCTACTGCTTTCCCCTTTTTGGTTCTTATCATTCTTTTCCCACTTCTGGTAGGAATTTGAACTTCCATGATATCGAACCACGACCACGCCCACGGCTGTAGCCACGCCCACGTCCACGTCTATGTCCACGTCCACGGCCACGGCCACGATAAAATTCATTTGTTACTACATTCACTTCAGGGAATGGAGTTGAGCCTGTTGGACGGGATTCATGATTTTTCAATAAAAGCTCATTATTTTGTTCAGCCACAAGGAGACAAGAAATTAACTCAGAATATTTCTTGAAACCTTTTTCACGATATTGCTGCTGCAGGAGCAAATTGGATGCATGAAATGTGGAGAATGTCTTTTCTAACATATCATCATCAGTAACATTTTCTCCACATAATTTCAATTTAGAAGTAATTCTGAACATAGCTGAATTATATTCGCTTATAGACTTAAAATCTTGCAGGCGTAAATGCATCCAATCAAAATGAGCTTTTGGAAGAATGACCATCTTCTGGTGATCATATCTTTCTTTCAAATTGTTCCACAGGACAAGTGGGTCCATCACTGTCAAATATTCAGTTTTTAAATCCTCATGTAAGTGGTGGCGAAGAAAAATCATGGATCTAGCTTTATCTTTATTGGATGCCTGATTCCCTTCTTTAATAGTGTCTTCCAGACTTTTGGCATTTAGGTGAATTTCCGTATCCAACTTCCAAGATAAATAATTTTTTCCGGTAATATCAAGAGCCACAATTTCAAGTTTTGTCAGGTTTGCCATTGTTCAAACTAATTAAAGAAATAAATGAAAATAATTAAAATATGAAATATAAATATGCAATATAATAACTGTAAATTCATAAAGACAATGAATAATTCATAAGGCAAGATAATAAAATTAAAACATGTATGGCTTCAGGCCATTTAATCTCATGACTTGAGGCCATGTATGGCTTCGGGCCATTTAATTTCAAGATGAGAAATTAACTATTATCTTCAGGATAAAAGTTGTACATGACTTTTGGCCGTACAATAAGATAAAAGATAAAAATATATATAGCTTATGGCCATATAATAAGATGAAAAATGTATATAGCTTCTGGCTATATAATAAGAATGAATATGGCTTCTGGTCATATTATAAGAAATTAAAGCATTATGACTTCTGGTCATAATTTCAAGAATCAGATATGTATGGCTTCTGGCCATAATAACAATAATATAAAAGAACTTGTAAATAATATATAAAAACAATAACGATCTCCAATCTTAGCCATGGAACCCGATGTTATATAACAATCGGTAAAGGTATCTCTCTAATTCCATATAGTGGCTCAGATTATCCCAGATCTATAAAATAAAATAACGTATATATAATCACTAAAGAAACCATAAGAAGATCATACCTTCTTTTAGAGCTTCGTGCTGATAACGTGTTATAAAAGTAAGAGAGAAGATTGATAGGATTCAGAGAAAATTGATAGAATTTCTAGAGAGATGTTAGAGAGAAGTTCTCATTCAGTTCAATTGAAACAATCGATTACAGCCCTTTATATAGAGGCAGAAATTTAACCCTGGTTGCATGACCATGGTTATATTTAACCCTGATTACATGACCATGGTTACTTTATATCTTCTTTATGTCCTTGTCTTCTTTTGCTTTTGCTTTGTATCAAGTCATCTTTTCTTCTTTATGTCAAGTTGATTGGAAGAATAATATGAGTCAATGGACATCCACATATTTAATATTCATAACATCTTTATTTTTTTTTTTCATTAGTTTTTTGCAATATTGAAATTTCAAATAGCTTTTTTCCTTTTCGTTTTTTAAACAGGAGAGTTTGAGCATGAAAGAACCTGACCTTCATCGTCTAAGCTAATTTCGCGTGCTTGAATTTTATAAAAGTCGTTGTTTAAGTAAAGAAGCGGTGCCACAAGATTTTGTCATGCTTTGAGGCGTATATAAAAGCTGACATGAAAATATTATAAATAAAAATAGCAGGGAGAATTATTATGAGGTCCTAAATTAGGAAGGTATTTAATCACTCAAAATTTAATAACAACTTATTTATGAACATGTAATGATAAGTTTCAATACATAAAGTTATAAGTATTTATGGGCTTGTTTGATTTTGTTTTCTGTTTTTTATTCTCACAAACAATTTTATAAAACATTTTTTTGAAACAAGTTAAAAAAAAAACAAAAAAATCTGTTTAAATAGATTGTTTTAAAAAATCTGTTTTTAAAGTGACGTGGTGGTACGATTGTTGATGGTGACATGGCGGTAATTATCATCGGTAGTGTAATGTTGATAGTAGATAAATAGTAACCTTAAAAAAATAAAAAAAATAGGAAAATAAAAGCAAAAAAACAACTAAAAGCTATTTTTGTTTTTTAGTTTTTAAAAACAATTTTTGGAAAACAGTTTATCAAACAAGTTTTATTGTTTTTAAAAATTAAAAAAATAGTCTTTAAAAACAAAATCAAACAGACCCTACTTACTTGTCATTTAAACTTTTTGGTAATCAGACCCATTCTATAGGACCTCATTATGATTCTCCTAAAATGGTCTGTGTTTTGTTATTTTTCTAAATATTGAAATTGAAAATCATATAATAACATTCAAGAATGATATTGTACACTCCTTTTGGGTTAAATATAAGGCACGTCTTCATGGTCAAAAATATATATATATATATATATATATATATATATATATATATATATATATATATATATATATATATATATATATATAAGGCACGTCTGATTATCTCATTAGAAGTTTAGAATTAAAGAAAAGTTCCTAGTTAAATCCCTAAAATGTTCTGAAAGTAATATAACTTAAATTTTGGCTCCTTTAAAAGCATCAGTATAAAAAAAGTCTCTGACACCTATTTTTTATGTTTTCCTCTAAAATAATGCTTAAACAACATGGGTTGCCTTAGATTTTTTCACTTTCCTTAAAAACCTCATTAATAGGGTAAAAGTGATTTTTTTTTAATTTAAGATGAATTTAATGAATTAACCGTTATTTTTTTTATTCCGGTGAAGTGTTTAAAAGTGACTTATGTTGTAAAATATAGATCAAAAAATTCATCTTTGATACTTCCTATGCTCCTTGAAATAAAATATATTTATTTAATTTGATGAGATAAAAGAAGCTAGTTGAGTTAGTTTATATGAAATATATTTTCTAAAATACCCTAATCATTTTTCTCAATTTTTTCATTCTCTTTCCTCCCTGATTATTATTAAGAGAGTACCAATAGGGATAAATTAGGAAAAGATTAATAAATATATATACTATCTCTTATATTTAAGACTAAGGTTAACTCCTTAAATATATCTTATATTAAGGACAGAAAAAATATGACTTATATTTTACATCTATGGTATACAATAACCTTAAAGAGTTAAAGGACAAATATAATAAAATCTTCCGGTCGTAAATGCAAGATATACATAATTAATTTGTGAAGATTAACAGATTGATTAATTGTAGCTATTATGTGAAAACTATGTATTACTTTCTCTACAATATCTCGTATTTTAATGAAAGTATTAAACATGAGTGAAAAAAGAGTAAAACTAGAATCAATTTTATGAGAGTGATATGAAAAAGGAATTAAATGAGAGGCAAAGTAAATGAAAGAGAAAATCAATCTTTGAGTCCTCATAGTTTCATTGAGCTTTGAATCAAGTCCCTGAATTTTTTTTTTATTGGCTCCTTTATCTTTACTCAGTTAGGTTTGTTAGTCCTTCATGTATAAATGCATTAAATAGCGATTAACGGTGTTAAAAAATCTGTTAGGCATTGATGATGTGGCATATACGTTGACAAGTGAGATCCGATTAGACTAGGTGAATCCACATAGGTTGTGACTGAACTTGGGCATTTTTGGGAGAGGGGGCAATGTCGATCGAACTATGCAAGCGAACTCAGATGAAGCTTCCTTCAGGGTGATATGTGCCGATCATCAATGATTCTGGTTCAAGAAACTTCTTCCCTTTTTCTCTTTCATCTCATGGCAATAAAGCACGAGTACAGATATTTGCTCAGATTGATTTGAATATAATATAGGGGAGAGATTGTATGTTTACATTTGGGCATTTCATTTGACACACCTACAGTATGTATATAATAATTCCTCATTAGTCACGGCCTATATGGATTCACTTGTGCCTAATCAGATCTAACTTGTCAACTTATCTGCCACATCATCGATGCGTAACAGATTTTTTAACATCGTTTATCGCCATTTAATGAATTTACACAAAAAGAACTAATGGACTTAACGGAATAAACTTAAAGGATTCAATTAAAAGGAAAAAAATGTAGACACTTGATTTAAAACTCAATGAAACTACAAGAACCCAAAGATTAATTTTCCCTCAAGTAACTAAATGAAAATCCAATATTTATAACTAACCATATTTATCAACTAAGTATAATATTTTAGCCCTGTTGGAGAATAACAAATGAGAGTAAACAAGAATGCGTGAGGTTTTAATCAAATAACGAATGAGGTAGACAAATAATGTTGGAATTATTATATACATACTGTGGGGTATTAAATGAAACAAGTGAAAAGATACAAATAATAAAGAATTTTGGATTGGCTAAGAGAGGAGGAATGAACTCACATAATAATGGGTCACTGGTTAAAATCCGGTAATATCTCCCACCCCTTGGTGCAAGTTGAAAGTAGACTGAATAACTTTTATCTGAGAGTCTTTATTATTAAATTGAGATTTATTCTTTAGAATAAATGTCTTACTAGAAAATGTTCCTTTGCTTATACTATTTTTAAATATAGAAATTGAATACGTTGCAGGCTTTTAATTTTATAAATGGATTTATCAATTTGTTTTAATACCTTTTATGCTAATAAATTTGTGAAATTCTGAACGTTACACCTCCATTTTTGAATTGATTTCTTGAATAGCTTTTAATGTCATTATTATATTGTGGCATTAAATTGTGAAATTGACAGCTTTTCAAATTCTTTTTTTTTTTTTTTTGTGCCATCGAAAAGTGACTCCATTCCCTTCAAGATAATAATTACATAGTTTTTGGACATAAGCTAATAAAAATGCACGAAAGTTCAACTACATATTACAAACCAACATAACATAATCTACAAATCCAAATCAAAAAGCTAATCAGGGGCCCTTGGAATCAAACAAAGCTCCTCCTCCAATATCCTCCTAAGTTGCACAGGTGGTCTTTCCACCCAATTAGTCAGGCAAGACCCACCAAGCGATATTTTAGCAATTTGGGCAGATTTGGGCAGTTTGACATTCAACTAATATTAGTGACAATGAATGAAGAGAATACATGGATCAATATTTTATTGGTTTTAATGAAAATAAATGGCTACAACATACAAATTTCAATGGTTGCAACGTTTAAAAAACAGCCCAACAACAATGCTTTTAATCACATTTAACGTGTTCAATTTGTAATAAATGGTTGTGGGTTGGTGCCTATATAAATGGTGCTTTAGTTTGAGGTTTAACACATCCAGCTCTTGAGCATTCGAGCACTTCTCTCCTCTTCTAGCTTTTACCTGCTGAGTTCTATTAGATTTTGTTGTTCTGCTCACCTTATTTTTCAGGAAGGGTCCGTTTTATCTTGGGAAGTGCCGCTTCTTCTTAGCCGGTGGTTACGGAATAGCTCTTAAAGATAGCGTCTTTGGATGTAACTCGGATTACACAGTATATTTACAGAAACTACGCCAACAGATAAGTCAGAAAGCGCGCGCGCCCAGTATTTCATGATTAGAACAATTTCTTAGCTAGCAAGGATTGAAAATAATGTATTTATAAAAATCTAAATCACACGCACTTCTCACAAGTAAGGCAACAAGCTACGATAATAATGCTAACTGTATAATTGTAATGTAGTGTTATCCTTCCGCCTAATTTCCCGTTGGGTTTGTCTGGGTTGGTGGCTGGCCTAATTTGTCTTTTTCTTCCCTACCTCACTTCCTTCCATATTTCTTCCAAGCCCCTCTTTTTTTCTTCAATCTTCAAAACATTATATACTCTGTCGGTTCTAAATTTACATCACTTCCTTTATTAATGACTTTTGGAAGAATCACTAACGAGTCCTAAATAAGAAAATTAATCATTTTTATTCCTATTTACATGCCAATCTTCTGCATTTACATTAGGGGTGAGCATGGTGCCCAGTGGCCCGGTGCGCCCACCCTGGCCCTGCAAAAACTTGCCCAGCCCAGCCCTAAAAAATTGGCCCGAAAAAATTTTGGGTAGCTTTGGGCGGGCTAATAACCGGGCAGGGCCGGGCATCGGGCAAGGGGTGCTGCCCTGCCCATTTGGCCCTGCCCTGAAAATTATGTTCATTTATTTAAAATATAAAATTTCATATCAATTAAATATTATTTCATATATATATTTTTTTATTTAAAATATATATTGTCTATTGTATAATACTCTTCTATTCATCTCTTTTTTGCCCTAGTCACTAAACACTATTTACAAGTAGATTTCTTCCTTCCTTCTTTACTCTGTGATGTATTAAACTATAGTTGCTTTTATTTTTTTTCCAAATGCTTCATCATTTGATCAACTTTTGGGACTTTGAATTGATACAAACTACTTTGACTTCACGGCTTTAATTACAATCATTTTGTTTTCTTATTTATAATGGATTATGGATGTTTAATTTTTAAAGTATGGATATTTGTTAAGATATATGGTAGTTTTTAAATTTCAAGACTCAAGTTATAGACTTATTTTGAAATATCCCAAGATGTGGAATCATCAAATGTATTTGAAGTTTATATTACTTACAGCGAAGTTAAGACATATGGTATTGGTAACTACAGGAATATTCATGAAATTTATATGAAATTATTTTTTCATATGTAGACAAGACAAGGCGTTATCACTTGGGCAGGGAAGCCCACCCTGCCCAGCCCACCCTTACCCAGCCCAAAATGGTTAGGGCTTTTAGTGGGCAGGGCAGGGCATCGGGCTGAAAAATGTAGCCCGTTCATCCTTCGGGCTGGGCATCGGGTAGGGGTCTCGCCCTGCCCAGCCCTGCCCATGCCCACCCCTAATTTACATGCCGAACTTTTGAATTGACATGAAATTAGGATGAGAGAGGGGTGTCTTTATTTATTAATTTATCTTTTTATTTAATTTTCATTGAATATATCTATCACTAGATCGAATTTTAATGGTTGAGATTTATCATAATAAATTTTTATTATAATAATATTCTTTAGATATTATTAAATCTTAACTATTAAAAGTTGATCTAGTGATAGGTACATTCAATGAAGAATAAATAGAAAGGGAAATCAATGAAGATACCCTTTTCTCAATTAGGACATGTGGGTAATTACTTTTGTCATCGAGAAAATTAATATTTTGATACTTATAATTTTGACTCAGTTCTAATTTAGTTTTTAAACTTTAATACAATATAACTTTATCTATATAGTTTTGACTCGGTTACAATTCAACTTACTCCCTTGACTCCAAGTAACTAAATCTCTGTTGTCTATCCATTTAAAAATATTAGTCCATATGTTTAAAAAATAAAATTATATATTTCATAAAAAATGGCTACTGAGTTATAATGAGTTAAAATACATAGAATTAGTTTCAACCAACTAGAAACTAAAAAAAAATTAAATTGCGCTAAATCAAAATTTAAGATTTGAATTATAATTGAGTTAAAATTATAATACGAAAGATTTCCCTTTTTATTTTTGCATCTTGTCCCATTTTTTAAACTACTTAATTTTGAAAAAATTGAGGATAATCATCCCATAAAAAATTTCGGTATTATTGTGATAGATCTGATACAAAAAAGACGTATACCCCAATTCATCTTTTCAGGAGCCCATGCCCCACTCTTAACTTATCTCTTTTCCTTTCGAGTTTTGACTTTTGACACCTCACTGCAATCAGATCCAACGGCCACCATTTGACTTCAGGATCACGTGGTTTTCACCCCGTGACGTTGTGATATGTGTCAATCTTCTGCTATAAATTAACCTTTCGGGTATACTTGAACTGGGGAACACCAAAGCAAAGCGAAGAACCTTCAAGAATCGTATCGAATCAGCGGTTGCCATGAAGCTTGTTCACGGCCTTATTTTCTTGCCTCTGTTCTTCCTCCCTCTCTGCACCGTCGCCGACGGCAGGAGGGGAATGCTGGTGGGCGGGTGGTCGCCGATTAAGGATCCAAATGACCCGCACGTGACGGAGATCGCGAAATTCGCGGTTTCGGAGTACGACAAGAGAAGTGGAGAGGCGCTGAAGTTTGAGAAGGTAATCAGGGGCGAGACGCAGGTGGTGGCCGGCACGAATTACCGGCTGGTGCTGGCGGCGAAGGACGGATCGTCGTCGGCGTCGAAGAAGTACGAAGCCGTTGTGTGGGAGAAGGTTTGGGAGCATTTCATGAACCTCACATCGTTTAAGCCTGTTTGTGGATAAGACAATGAGGATTCTGCGCCGTCTCAGATCAGAACGGGTTTGATCGACTTATTATATAACTATGTATACTCAAATCTGTAATGTGTGGCAATTTTTACTAAAAAAATACTACGAATAGTATAAAAAAATTACTAAAATGTTATAGGATAAAAAATATTTACTAAAACGCTGCATTAAAACTCGTTATGTTATATTTGATAAAAAAGAAAAAAAGAAAAAAAACTCGTTATGTTATCTGCCTCTCCGTATCGCAAACTTTCTCTTTTTATTCTTGTTATTTTCAGTAAAAATCACACCTACAGACCCCATTTTATAGAGTTTTCAATTTCCACGCCCCTTTTTTTTATTTGAAAAAATGACAGTTATTGACCCACTAATCATTTTTTATTTATGCTTTTTTTTTTTTTGGAATCATAATGGAGAAGTTCCCTTAGACAATAGCTAATACATAATTAACAACTATTAACTTCTATCACTAAAATTCTAATGGTCCATCGCATTACAAAGCATAATTTCTTGACACGCTTGAGGAGCATTCATAACTAGAACAGTCTCCTAGGAACTGCTATGTCCGTATCAAGGTATTAAAACTCGGACCGGTCATTGAACCGGTCGGGGTACTGGGTTAAGGGTCAGTGGGTCAAACCGGGACCAAACCGGAGCTAAACCAGGACCAAACCGGTGAGAAATTGAAAATTTTAGACTTATAGTATGAAATTCTAAAGGAAAAATTTAAATTTTTTTTTTTAAAATACCAACCCGGACCGGACTGGTTTACCAGCCGGTTCGCCGGTTCCCGGGCTGGACCGGCCGGTCCGGTCCGGGTTTAAAAACCCTGGTCCGTATCTAGCCATGAAATCCGAACATTGAATGAACTCTTTGCTTGTGTGGTGTAACTTCACCTCCCAATCTTCAAATAGCAAACCCCTTGTGTCAATAATGAGATCTCTTAATGGGTAATTAGTCCATCATTCCCTCATCAAACAAATGAAAGCCTCTAAACAATCCGTAAAAAGTAAGACTCTTTGGAGACCATTCTGCCTTGCAACTTGAAGCCCTATATTAATAGTCATTTTTTATATAAGTGTGCTCATTTCTTCTATTTTGCAAGAAATAAAATAGACTCATTTTTAAATTTATTTGAAATATAGAATAAATTTTTAAGTGAAAGCCCAACAACATTTATTCTATATTTCAAACAAATTTAAAACTGAGTCTATTTTATTTCCTACAAAATAGAAGAAATGAACACATTTATGTAAACAAATACTTTTTATGCTAATAATTAAATTATGTAATTACTATTATTCTACATAATAATAGTAATTACATGATAAAAGAAATAATGATCGCAAAAATAGGATAAAGAGTACATAGATCAAATAAAATATTAAAAAATTACTACAAAATAATAATGAAGTGTATGTGATTAAAAAATGAAAATGAATTAACCTTATAAATAATAACTTCCTATACCATATATAGGTCTCCTCCGCATACGTTGTGGTTGTTGTTGTTGTTGTCATACTTCAAGTTCTTGAGATTCAAACATTTCATTTGTTTGTGTCGTTGACGTATTTAAACCAAACCACGATGATTCATTTAAAGAAATGGATTGTCTAGGAGTGACAAATGCTTCATTAAACGACCCACCATGCTCAAAAGTAGAAGCATTGTATTCAATCGAAAATAATACATGATTATCTAATAAAGATGTGAATGATTGAGACTGAACAACATTGGGTAGGTTGGAAGGATGTTGGAAGGGGAAGATAATAACGGTGGCATGTGATGAGGTTCGTGTTGTGTAGGGTTAGAGGAAGTGAAATGGGATGACGACGACGTTGACATGTAATAAGGCTGACTAAAATTTAAAAGGTCTTATTCCAAAACATTTTTATTTTCAATTGGTGGCTGGTTGGACTAAAAATATTAGTCCATATGTTTAAAAAATAAAATTATATATTTCATAAAAAATGGCTACTGAGTTGTTGTGAGTTAAAATACATGGAATGAGTTTCAATCAACTCTGAAACTAAACAATTTAAATTGTGCTAAATCAAAATTTAAGAATTAAATTACAATCGAATCAAAATTATAACACGAAAAGATTTCCTTTTTTATTTGTGCATCTTCTCCCATTTTTTAAACGATTTAATTTGGGAAAGATTGTGGATAATTATCCCATAAAAAATTTCTGTATTATTGTGATAGACCTGATACAAAAAACACGGATACTCCAATTTAAGTCATTTTCGCCCGTAAAAGTTTTAACTCTGACTTTTTCCTAATTTCCGCTATTATTTATTGTCTTGGATCATTTGCGGCCCATGGTGTTCGCCCATCTTTTCAGGAGCCCAGGCCCCACTCTTTACTTATCTCTTTTCCTTTCGAGTTTTGACACTTCGCTGCAATCAGATCCAACGGCCACCATTTGACTTCAGGATCACGCGGTTTTCACCCCGTGACGTTGTTATATGCTATAAATTAACCTTTCGCGCTTACTTGAACACCGAAGCAAAACGAAGAACCTTCAAGAATCGTATCGAATCGGCGGTTGCCATGAAACTTGTTCACGGCCTTATTTTCTTGCCTCTGTTCTTCCTCCCTCTCTGCACTGTCGCCGACGGCAGGAGGGGAATGCTGGACGGCGGGTGGTCGCCGATTAAGGATCTAAAGGACCCGCACGTGACGGAGATCGCGAAATTCGCGGTTTCGGAGTACGACAAGAGAAGTGGAGAGGCGCTGAAGTTTGAGAAGGTAATCAAGGGCGAGACGCAGGTGGTGGCCGGCACGAATTACCGGCTGGTGCTGGCGGCGAAGGACGGATCGTCGTCGGCGTCGAAGAAGTACGAAGCCGTTGTGTGGGAGAAGGCTTGGGAACATTTCATGAACCTCACATCGTTTAAGCCTGTTCGTGGATAAGACAATGCGGATTCTGCGCCGTCACAGATCAGAACGGGTTTGATCGACTTGTTATATAACTTTGTATTCTCCAATCTGTATTGTTTAAATGCTTACACCAATAAACAGGTTTGAGATGTGGGAATAAAAGAGAGTGTCTGGTAATATTTGGAGAACCTGAATTGGTTAATTTAGACTCGAGAACAGTCTGGATTTTCACTACCGTTTCTTTGAATCGCAATATCGAGCCCTTTTTTATTTCTGTAAATCAAATCATTTCGCAAGCTCCCTTCTCTGTTGTTGATTGAGATGTACCTGTGATTATTTATGTTTAGCCTTCAAATAGTAGATCAATATCATCATTTATGCCTTCTTTCTCATAAAATACTGATCTTACTTTTAACGAGTCTTAAAGCTAAACGTTCGTATAGAGGTTTTTTTTTTTTTTTTGGAATGGATATTGGAACCTTTTGGACTGTGATTTATTGTTGTGGGTTGACATGTGCTTAATTAAAGATAAATAGCTCCAAAGAAGCGCTTTATCTACTAGGGACTAGATGCGCATTCTCGTTTATGTTTTCTTTCTAATAAATTCTAGATCTTACTTTTATCGAGTATTCAGCTAAAAGCTGGTATATAGAGTTTTTTTGGGTTCGTTTGGAATGGATATTGGAAGCTTTTGGATTGTGACTTATTGTCTCTCACTTCATAATATAAGTTAATTCAATGTTTATGAATCTGGATCGGGTATTGAATTAGTTGGGAGTATTGGGTTAAGGATCAATGGATGAGATCGGGGCCAAATTAAAGATTTTAAATTTATTAATATGAAATTCTAATTTTCTTAAAAAAAAATAGTGACCCGGATCGGATGCCGAACCGCACCGGTTTACTAGCCGGTTCGCTGGTTTTCGGGCTGGACCGGCAAGTCTGGTCCAGGTTCATGAACTATGAGTTAATTTAACTAATTCATGAGAATAAAGAAATTGTAGCTAACTCATAAATTCATCTTAAATTAAAAGAAATTTCCAACTTTGCTTATATTAAGTGAGTGTTTGGAAAATAATAAAACCGTGGTTTTAGAAGTCTTTTTTTGCAAGATGATACAAAACTCTTATCACGCATTTACCTCGTAAATTGTAAAAGTCATTCTCCAAAAGTTAATTTAAACTATTCTTCAAAAATTAATCCAAACATGCAATAAATGATGTATTTGAAGAAGAAAGAAAAATACAAGGACATATTCAAATATTAATTACAGAGGTAAATTGATAAATAAACATTAATTACTCTCTAAGTAACTTATATTATGTACCAAGTCATTCTTCTAAAAGAGACTTAGGACCTTCTTGAATTAGTGTTACAAAAGAACATGTACACAAGTTGAAACAAAACTTTTTTCATATACTTACCTTGTATCCCGTAAATCACATTAAAAAAGTAACTACTACCACTAATCTAAACATACATTTATATTGTGGAACGGAATGAGTAAATGTCTGTTTGGATTAGTAATAAAAGTTATTTTTTCAATATAATTTACGGATACAAGATAAACATATGAGAGGAGTTTTGTTTCGAATTGTATGAACATAATCCTACTATACTAATTCAAACCTGTCTTAGGCGGTTTGTCTATGAACGAGATGGTTCTAAATAAGCAATTATCAGCTAACTAAGCCATTGGTAAAGGTAAGAAAAGAGAAGATGGTTCGAATCGCATCATTAAAATCCATCCACTAAGAATTGTCTTTTTTTTAAGGGATTGAAAAACAGAGGACTGCTCATTCTACTTATAGAAGAATTAGTTAGTTAAAGGGATGACATAACAGCCGAACTAATTAGGACTTTTCTTTTTATGTTGACTCGTCTTCATAGAAATAAATTCAGAAGAAGTTTGGCATATTTTCTTTCTTTTATTTATTGCTTGTTATTGATGGTAAAAATTGCTTTTCTAATATGATTTACGGTGTATGAGATAAGTATATGAGAAGAGTTTTGCTTCGATTTATGTGAACATGTTTCTTCGATACTAACCCAAACAGGCCTTTAATGGTTAAGATAAACACTTTAATATCATATGATTCAGTGTTTTGGAATTTAAGGTGTTGGAGTATATGATTTAATACATGTTTGAGATGCAATAAAAGCATGATTCCAGAAGCATTTTCAACTCACATACTTACCAAAGCTATTCGCTAAAACCTAAATGAAAAATGCCCTTAATATTGTAAAGTTAGGCCCATAGATTTCTTTTTTGGTTTTCGGGTGATTTTTCGGGTGAGTTCAGGGTCAGGATAAAATAAAGTGTGTTTGAAGCTCCAATTGGAGGGGTCAATTGGACTTATTTTAGCCTTAAGCTCAATAGGTGGTTGAGGGAAAAAAAAGTGCATGTTTGGTTGACAAAATGAGCAATTGGGCTTTTAGCAAATTGAGCACTATTCACATAAGATTGGGTAAAGCTCAATGTTGAAGCTTTTATCAAAAGCTCAATTGAAATCTCATGGTCCCACTTTTTTTTTTCTTTTCTCTCTCTCTCTCTCCTGCAATTACAATTAAGGGTGGATATTTTCTCTCTCTCTCTCTCTCTCTCTCTCTCTCTCTCTCTCGCCTGCAATCAAAATGTTTTTTCAGTTGTGTCTAGTGTGTTATCAGACTGATTGCAATTTTATCTTTAATATATTTTTTCAACTACAAAAATTAATTTAAAATATTTTTCGGTGCTTTTAACCCCTTAAAATATTTTTCCAACTGTACCCAGTGTGTTATCATACTGATTGCAATTTTACTATTAATGTATTTTTTCAGCTCCAAAAATTACTTTAAAATAGTTTTTTGTGCTTTTAACCCTTTAAAATATTTTTTCAGTTATACCCAGTCTTAGGAGACCGACTAAAATTTTACCTTTAATGTATTTTTTAGTAGTAAAGAGCACTTAAAACTTAAAATACTGATTTATTGATTTCCACCAACTCTAAAATATTTTTCCAGTAGCACCTAATATTTTAAAGTAATTACTTGATTTTTTAAATATTTTTCCAACCACTCTCTCTTACTATTATCACAAAAGCCTTTATGCTTAAGCCAATCCAAACAAGTTTTATTTTTACAAAAGCTCAATTGACAATCGCCAGTTTAAACATAAATCACATTACACAATTTAACTTTTACCAAAAGTAATATTACAACAAGTCCAATTACCAATCGCTGTTTCAATTGAAGACCATAAACTCAATTGTCAATTGAGAACTCAAATTTGAGTGTTTGGAGAGGCCAATTGGCAATTGAGCTTTTGCCAAAGCCTAATTTGTGAAAGCTCAATTGGTAGAAGTTATAAAATGAAGCTTTTGTTAAAAGTTAATGACATTTTATGCTAGATTGGGTTGTCTGGAAATTAGTTATATGATATAGGCTTTTCCCATAAAATGTTTTTTAAATAGTATGTAGTATCAAAACATATTTTTTGACTGTTTTTAACCCCTTAAAATATTTTTCTAGTTATACCCACCACCTAGTGTGCTATCAGACTGATTACAATTTTACACACTTTCTAGTTGTACCCACTCAAAAAAATTTTTTTGAGTGTTTTTAACCCCTTAAAATATTTTTTTGGTGTTTTTAACCTCTTAAAATATTTGTTCAGTTGTACCCAGTGTGTTATCAGACTGATTTCAATTTTACCTTTAACGTACTTTTTCAACTCCAAAAATTACTTTAAAATATTTTTTTGGTGTTTTTAAACCCTTAAAATATTTTTCAAGTTGTACTTAGTGTGTTATCAGACTTATTATAATTTTACCTTTAATATACTTTTTCAGCTCTAAAAATTACTTTAAATTATTTTTTTGTGCTTTTAACTCTTTAAAATAATTTTTCAGTTGTACTTAGTCTTAGGAGACTGGCTACAATTTTACCTTTAATGTATTTTTTTTTAGTAGTAAAGAGATCCCAAAACTTAGAATATTGATTTATTGATTTCCACCCACTCTAAAATATTTTTCCAGTAACACCTAATATTTTAAAGTAATTTCTAAATATTTATTTGATTTTTTAAATATTTTTCCACCCACTCTCTCTTACCATTATACTCCGAATAAAAGCTCTTATACTTAAGTCAATCCAAACAAGTTTTATTTTTGCAAAAGTCCAATCGCCAATCCAAACATAAATTACATTACATAATTTGATTTTTAGCAAAAATAATTTTACAACAAGTCCAATTGACACAAGTCCAATTATCAATCACTGTTCCAAACACACTCAAAATTTTAGGAATTTAGCGGCTTGCGTTTATGGCAAGTTAGGTCTTAATAATTCATTATTTACAAAACCGGAATCAGGACAATGACTTTTTAATACTTAAAATGTTTAGTGTTTATGACTAAAGCTTTTAAGACTTTAGATTTATGAGTTCTTTTACTGAGGTTTATCATTCGAGGTTCTTTTTTTTTTTTACCTGGCCAACAATCAAAGATTTAACTTTCAAGGCGTTGAGTTAGGGTCAAGCTACTGAAAATTGGACAGGATGCTGAACCGTATGAGGTATTGGATTAAGGGTCAATGATTTAGATTGGGGTCAATCCGGAGGTCAATTTAAATATATATATAATTTAAATATTAATGCATATTATTCAAAAAAACTACATAAGAATTTTTTTTTAACTAATAGTCCAATATAATCTTCTGAACCTAATACCCACAAAAATATTATTAAGTACATAAGAATTTTTTTCCAACCAATGTTAAAAGTATTCCACAATCCTTTTAAAGTTCATTGCAAATAAAAAAAGTTCAGGGAAATAATTTTTTAAAAAAAAAGCCAAAACGATGTCGTTTGTGAGTTCGATCCGATTTTCAATCCAATGGTTAGGAATGATGATTCTTTTTTTTTTTGGCACAATGATTGATGATTCATATCAGTAACCATGAGGAGATTATGGGTATGTTTGTTATGGTGTTAAGATTGCTTACAAGCTTATTTTTATGTAAATTGAGATAAAATTTCTCTCACATACTTACCTCGAATACCGTAAATCATGATTAAAAAACTATTTTTAAACATTCTGATAACTGTTCCAAACGAACACTAATTATATTAGGTTTTAAATCTTTAATCATCGTTGAAATTACAGTGACTTAAATAGTATTTTTCAATTTTATTGCTTTTAGGACCCTATTCATGGACGCCACTGATTCCCATTCCCGCCGAGCAATTCACGGGGTTTGATTGAATGATAGTTGATTGCCGTGACTTGACAACGTACCTCAAAAGTCAAAACTCAAGAGTCCTTTTTCTTTTCACGTAGAGAAAAAGAGTGTTGCTTTTTACTCTAATTTTTTGGATTAATATACTGATTGATCCCTTAAATTTATAATCCTTTTAGTTTTAATTCTTTAAATTTTAAATTATAGGTTTTAATTCTTTAATGGTTCATGGATTATTAAACTATATGAACTAATTTTTTAAATGAAATAAAAATTAAGAAATCAAAGCCTATAATTTAAAAGTTGAGATACCACTAGCAAATAAAATTTAAGATACTAAAACTAAAATAAAGACAAATTTAAGCTATACAAATTATATTAACCCATTTTAAATCGTTAATAGAGATTTGCTTGGTCTTAAAGATAGGGTCTAATTTATGGTATAAATTGCACTAAAAATTAGATACTACAATTAAGATAAATCATGGGTTAATATAATTTTTGGTCCCTGAAGTTTGATCCAATTTTGGTTTTGGTCCCTAAAGTTTGAAATCGGTGGTTTTGGTCCCTGAAGTTTCATCCGATTTTGGTTTTGGTCCTTCAAGTTTGAAAAAGACTTGGCGACCCAATTAAAAAACCCGACCCGACCCAGAAAAAAAAACCAAATCCTTTTTAAACTTGAGGGACCAAAACCAAAATCAGGTGAAACTTCAGGGACCAAAACCAGTGATTTCAAACTTCAGGGACCAAAACCAAAATTAGGTGAAACTTGAGGGACCAAAACCACCGATTTCAAACTTGAGGGGACTAAAACCAAAATTAGATCAAACTTCAGGGACCAAAAATTATATTAACCTATAAATCATAAAACCAATATTTTGTGGGTCAACCATCAGGAATTAACTTTTCATTATTGCTCAAAATTTTCTTTCCTAGCCATATCATAGTTGTATATCATAATTTCTAATGCATCCATTAAATGCATCATCTGGCATCCTTATAAAGTTATAATGCTTTAATTGTTTTGTTGATTGCTAAAAAACAATCCATTTATGTTTTTTTACCCAGACTAAATTTTTTCCCAAAATGCATAATTTTTCAATCCTTGAATTAAATTCAATTTCGTAATTGCCTTGTTTCAGTAGACTGATTTAATATTGGCAAAAAATTAGACCGGTATACTAAAAAATCACTCCACTTTACTAACGGTTTATATTTAACTTTAATTGGATTATGTGTTTGTTTGGGATAGCTTATTTTTTGACAATAAATACTTATAAATCGTGATTCATGATATACTAGGTAAGTATGTGAGAGGAGTTTTTTTTCGACTTACGTAATAAGGATTTATTATCCTAAAATAAGTGATGTCAAACACTCACTATAACTTATAAGTAAATGGATCTTAACTTTTATATTAGATTTTGATCTGATCTTTTACTTGAAATAAATTTTACTACAATGAATTCATTAAATAAAATTAATTTGCTGGGATTGACTCGTAATATCCAACAATAACAAGGGCAGGTATTTTCCTCCCCAAAAATACTCTGCAATAAATTGGATCCTTATCTTCGAATTGGGGAAGAAACTGGAGACTCTCCGTCAAATTGACGGTTACCATGGGACATTTCCGCACCATGCTCCTTTCACTGCTCTTAGTTCTTCTCTGCGCCTTCGCCGGAGGTCGTCGAGAGGCAGTGGCCCCCGGCGGATGGACACCGATAACTAATATCCAGGCGCCGCACGTGACGGAGATCGCAAATTTCGCGGTGGCGGAGTACGACAAGAGAAATGGAGCGAATCTGAAGTTGGAGAAGGTCGTGAGGGGAGAGACGCAGGTGGTGACCGGGACGAATTACCGGCTAGTGTTGGCGACGAAGGACGGATCGTCGTCGGCGACGAAGAATTACGAAGCCGTTGTTTGGGAAAAGCCGTGGGAGCATTTCAAGAACCTTACATCGTTTGAGGCCGTTCAAGGGTAGATCGTAGATTGAATAATGTAGGTTTCGCTTTATTTCACCCTTTTTTCATTCATGCATCTTTTGTTCGTGTGATCGCGTTTGATCTGTGAATTTATAATTTTCTATCATCTTATTTGTTTTTGTACTTTTTCTTCAATTTTACCAACCGAACTAGGCATAGGCCAGATATTAATTTTTTAGAGAAAAATTAGAAGTGAATTTTGTTGATAGCATCTAGTGTGGCTAACAGTGTTCACGTTGCCGAGAATGAATCTTAAAAGTGTGAAAAAACAGAAAGATATAATGAAAATAAAAAATTCTGTAAAGATAAAGGTGCTTTGTTACCTATCCGGGATTTATAAATTTAGAGGGAAATGATCAATTTTATTTTATTTATTTTTTATTAAAATAATAATTACCCGACCGCACGAACCATGCACGTGCACCCACTCCTCATGATGGTCCCCGGCGCCATGGCCACCGAGTTCGCCTACTGGCTCCCGACATCCACCCCCTCCAACGTTGTAGATTTCGCCACCGGTTACATTGACATCCCCGACATGCTCAAGATCGGTGTCCCGCTTAAGATCGCCGGCATCGCTGTCCTCTCCTTCCTCATGCCTTCTTTAGGTACTTCTCTTCGTTTTCCCTCCTCCGCCCATCCCTCTGTTCTTTTTTTTGGTTGGAAAATTTCAATTAGCCCCCTGAAGAAGAAATTTTATTCCAATGAATCCCAAAAGATTTTAAAATCTTATTGTATTCCCTTAATTTAAAATGAAATTAGATTTTATTAATGAAAGGACAATAATGCCTTTTATCTTTTTTATAAGAGCATTTATAAAATAAATAAATGGCTTATTTTGAAATCATAAAGTTAACAAGAATATTTTAGTTATTTACGAGATAAATAAGAGAATTCAAGAAATAAAGTAAAGGCATCATTATCTTTTCATCCATAAAACTTAATTTCATTTTAATTTGAAGAAATGCAATGAAATTTCCAAATCTTTTGAGAATGACCAAAATAAAATTGCTTTTATGGAGCTAAGTGGAACCCCTCCTCTTTCCAGGTATTGAAAGTGATTATTGCTCTGTTTTTGAGTTTTGCAGGAGCTCTTGTGTTTGGAATAGCTGATGAGAACAGTATTATAGTCTCTCCTTGGTCATTGCGAACTTAAATTTTTTGTTTTCCTTTTGGGTTACTCTGCCTCCAGAAAATGCCTTCGATGAATAAATCTTGAGGGCGGCGATCAATTTTCAGATGTGGAGTGGCATTATACTACCAGATTCAGGCAAGTGCATATATTCCATCTTGTATTATACTATAATACTGCTGTATCAGCCAGATGTTCATCCATCTGTTGTGTTGTATTTTTCCCCCCCACAAGTGTTGAATGAAAAGTGTTTTATAGGTTAAGTGTTAGTCATTTGATTTCGTTTAGTTGATTGATTGAATTATATCTTATTCCCTTTTTTGTTAGGAACGATGTAAATAATTAAAGTTATGTTTCATTGATATAGTGAGACCATTTATCATTAGCAATTAATCATTCTGAAACCATGTTATGAGTATGAGTAAAGTGTGGAGAGGGGATAAAAGAGGCAAAGATGTGAGTTGAACTTTTATGGGTTTTTTGTTTTCTCAACTCACATAATCAAGAGCAAGGTTATTAAACCGGGACCGGTCAGTGAACCGGTCGGAATACTAGGTCAAGGGTCAGTGGGTCAGATCGGAGCTAACCCGGGACTAAACCGGTGAGAGAGTGAAAATTTTAGGCTTATTAATATGAAATTATAAAGAAATTTTTAAAAAAAATTAAAAAAAAAATATTGAACCGGTCCGGTTCATGAACCAAACCGGTTTTCTCACCGGGTCACCGGTTCCCGGTCCTGACCGGCTGATCCGGTCCGGGTTTAATAACATTGGTCAGGAGTAAAATTTATTCCTCTCCCTCCTTCACTTCATTGAATTAAAATTAAAAATATGTGAAACACAAGTACGTACACTTTGTGGGGTTGTCTTCTTGAATCTGGTTTTTCTCCTTTACTCCAAAAGAAAAAGAGATCATTTTCCTTCCAATGGACTATTGTGATCTTGATCCAACAACTCAGAGAAAAAATGACCTCCTTTTCTTTTAAGACAAAAGACCAAAACCTGGCCTTGTCTTCTTGGGGTATAATGCAGTGAAGTGAATCATAGGTTCGAATTTTGGGGGTGGGTTCCACCAAAAATTTAAAAAAAAAAATTGGGGGTGTGGGGACCATCAACAATGGAAGTGCTTGGTGGTTAAAAAATACTATCTTCGGTCTTAATTATAAGATAAAATTGATTTTTTTGGGGGAATTAAGGAAGCTAAATAAGTTACTTAATCATATCATATGTTATGTATCATTAGATTATATATTAGTTTATTAGTCAAACTAATTAGTTTGAGGAAAAAAAATAAAAATATAAATACTCTAAAGTAATTTAATTAGCTTCCTTAATTTCTCTTAAAAAAGTCAATTTTATCTTATAATTAGGATCAGATGGAGTAAAAAAACAGAGCTGCAGGAAAGGGACCAGACACTTAAATTGTAAGTCAATGTGGTGTGTTTGTTTTGGTGATTGGATAAGTAACTAATTTTTACTTAAACTTATGGAATCTTAAGATTGGAAAAAAGTTAGATTAGGTAAAATGATGAGTGTTTGGATTAGTTATTGGATAAATAACTTAAAGTAACTTATGTAAAAGTGAATGATGTTTGGTTTGACTTTTGCATAAGTGGCTTTTGTATTAATTAAGAGAAAAAATTGTAAAAATTATGAAAAATGAAAAAAATGAAGGGATAATTGTGAAAAAAGTTTTCATTGGCAACTTAATTGTCAATGGGACCTGGGAAGATATCTACACACGGAGGGATTTTTTCACAATTTTCTCAAAAATTAACTTTGAAAATTTGGTAATGGTACAATTATAATAAAACTATATAAAATTCTAATTTAAATTGGTACACTCTAAAAATCTTTTCTATTGTGCACCTCAAGCTTAAATCTTTAAAATTATATCAAACTCTAATTTAAATATTAAATCCTAACTCATATTTTCACATAGCTCAAAATCTAACAAAATAAACCAATTAAAACCTCAATAATACCTCCAATAATCCAAATAAATTATTTAAACTAAATTTAATGGGTAAAACACTATATAGAAACTAATTTATGACATGTTTATAAAAAAATCGATTATAAAATCATAAAACAATTAAATAATAAATCTAAACCAATTAAAATTAATTATTAATTATTCTCTACATTTCTACAGTAATATATTAACAAAACTCAAAACTTGCCTAAACTCGTATCCCAAAGTATTTTCTAATTAGCAGAAGATTACTATCTAAAGAAAGAGAAAATTATTTAGAACATTTTTCATAAAAGAAGTTTTGTGATTAGAAGTGATTTTGAGCACCTCATTGATCCCCAAAAATATGAAGATACTCCTATCAATATTATTTTATACACATACAAGTACATAAGCTCCAATAAGCTTCATTTTGAGGCTTATAACTTTTTCTAACTTATGACTTTTTTCACCTTAAAGTCAATCGTCAAAATAAACACTCATTTTATGCTTTTTATTGTTTAAATCCGTTTACGCCAGTGTTTAAGTTCGATTGGATGCCCAATCGATGAAACAAACAAACACGTAGTAGATCAGGGTTCCGTCAGCAAAATGTTTAAGCACGTGCATATATTCATCTCTACATGTGTACATAGACCTAAGCACACTCACATTCATTTTAATGTTATGTTTGTTTGGAATAGCTTATTTTTAGATTATAAATGCTTATAAATCGTGATTCATAATATACGAGGTAAGTATGTAAGAGGAGTTTTATCTTGACTTGTGTAATAAGGACTTATTATCCAAAAATAAATGATATCAACACAGGCGTTATATGACACACGAGTAGGGCCCACGAGCAATAAGACAAATTTCATGTTACATGAACGTCAAACAAATCAAAATGGATATCGAGTGGATGAAATTTGTGTCCGGGGATCCCATTCTCTTCGGGCAATTGAGTCAGAGGGGTCCTTTTTCTAAACTGAAATTCCACACACAATTCAGCTCATTGGCTCCTTGCTCTATTACATGCCCTTTCAACCAAAGGATATAATTTGTTTTTTAAGAAAAATACTGAGATCTCAAAGAAGAAAATTAAATACAAATAAGCCTCCCTAATTTTATTTAATACTGATACATCCCCTTAATTTACTCGTGTGTCTCTATTTATAAAGTCTCATTAATTGAACTGTGTTGTTCAAGAAAGCAGCTAAAGTTAGTTAAAAATAATACTAACTCCAATCCTAATTATAAGATAAAATTGACTTTTTTGGAGAAATTAAGGAAGCTAAATAAGTTACTTAATCATATAATATGTTATGTATCCTTAGATTATATATTAATTTATTAGTCAAACTAATTAGTTTGAAGAAAAAATAAAAATAAAAATACTCTAAAGTAATTTAATTAGCTTCCTTAATTTTTTTAAAAAAGTCAACTTTATCCTATAACTAGAGTCGGAGAGAGTATGTAGGAAATATATATTTTTTCAAATGTGCCCTTATTCTCAAGGGAACGACCCCCTTGTCATTGTAATACAAAAAAAAATGTGCCCTTATTTATGAATAGGGGTGAAAACAAGTCATGTTAGGCTTCAACCTTAAAAGGCCAGACTTGTTTTGTAATAGGGCAGCTTGAGCCTAGCCTTTGGCCTGTTATAGGCTTTTTTTTAGACTTAAGCCTGACTTGTGTAAAGACCTGGTTTGACCTGAGGCCTATTAAAAAAACTTGAATTTTAAAACACTTTATAAATAAGCTAACATGCCACAGGCCTTCAAGGCAAGCAAACACATGCCGCAAACAAGCCAAAATTAAATAAATTAATCCAAAATACAACATAACAAGTTCAATTACAACAATTTGGTGGACATCAAAGTATGACAGCTACACGCAAATCATCAAATCTTCAACATAATTTTTTCTTCTTGTTCCAACACCTTAAAAAGAATAAATCAAATGTATAATGTTAGATAATAACACAATTTAACAAGCAATATCTATAAAAAAATTCAGTTTAAGTGCAAAAAAAAAAAAATCAATCTAAGAGTTGTTTAAAAAATAATCAAGCCAGGAAAGGATTTGAAATCTTCATCGTGTGGAGAATTAGAATCATGAATTGGTTAGAGCACAACAAATCCAAGCCACACGCGTTTCAAGCAACAAACTTTCAATTCCAAGAGCAAACAAATGACTAGATAAATTGCATCATCAAGATTTCATTATCTACTTGCTTTATCACTAACGAATCCAAGCCACGCGTATGGTGGAATCTAGCACCACAACCTTGCTTATTCACGATGCCGTTTGATTTTGAAAAGGGGCTTTCTTCACAAGCCATTTTAAAAGAAAGTAATACCCATAAGAGAATAGTTTCCGACATTCTCCATACAAGGAAAATCTAGATGAGAAAGTTTGGGGATTTAACTTTTTTCTTTCTTTCTTTTTTACAGACGGGGGTTTGGGGATTTACAGGAAAAGAAAGACATACCTGCGGTGACCAGTGACTAAGAGTCCGACTAGTCAACCAAAACCCACTAGTGACGAGGTGAGAGGGGGAGACCGAAGAGTAGACAATGAGACGACAGGTGATGGGGTTGAGAGAGAGAGAGGAGAGTAGCTGGTTGCTGTCCATCGAGGAGGAGAGTTTGAGGATCAGAGCGAGAGATTTAGGAGCAGAGTGAGCAATAAGCGAGCGCGGACAGTGGAGAGGGAAGAGTAGAGAAACAATGGCACTAGATTTGAGGGTGGAGATTAAGGGTCTGTTTGGTTCAACGGAGGGGAGGGGAGGGGAGGGGAGGGGAGGGGAGGTATTTTAACAAAAGGGAGGAGAAAGGAGGGGAGGTGAGGGATTTTAATATTATTTTGTTTAAATTGATGAGGGAGAGGAATGGAGGAATTTTAATGTTACCTTGTTTGGTTTAGGAAGGGAGGGGAGGGAAAATATTTTTATATGTACAACTTTGTCCTTATTTTATTTTATTTTTCAAATTTATACTTGGTAAAATATAATTATAAATGAATTTAATTTACAAAATTATAATTATATTATTATTCGTATTATAATTGAATATATATATATATATATAGATAACAGTATTAACGAAGGAAAAAAAAAGCAATCAAGAAACAGTCCAGCATTTTTTTAAATGACCAAGATGCAACGAAGAATCAAGATTGGGCAAGAGGCAACTAGAAATCAATGGCTTCAAGAATCAAGATGGTGGCATCGTGCCACTGAAGAATATCCGTTGCTGTAAACTAGAAGATGAACGCAGGTTGGAGTAGAAGGGGAAATAGCGGAGATGAAGACGGCGGCAAGATGGAGGCACAGATCTGAGTAGGAGTATCGAGATGGAGAAGGAGACGATGCAGACGAAGGAGAAGAGCTCCCACTCACCGAAAATAGAGAAACAACGACGGACTCATGGTGGAAGACGGAGGAGAGGCAAGGCCGTTGTAATGGGTGAGGTGATGAAATGGGTAGTTTGGAAATATTAAAAATAAGAATGGGTATAATGATCAGGACATGATAAAATATTACCCCTCCCCTCCAAATCTCCCCAATTTGAAGGGGGAGGGTTTGAGGGGAGGGAGGGGGAAATTTCAAAAAATTTCCTCTCTCCTCCTATATTTTTTTGCACTATCAGTTAAGGGAAAGCAAGCAAAATCCCTCATCTCCCTCCCATTCCCCTCCCTTCACCTCAAACCAAACAGACTTTAAGGGGTAGGGTTTGTTTTTTTATTTTTAATATTATCATAACAAGTCAGGCTAGCCTAACAAGCCTAATAAGGCTTCTCAGTGAGCCTAAGCTTAGCCTCTTATGCGAAACAGGCAAAAAAAAAAAAAAAAAAAAAGGCTTGAGCCTGTTCTTTTTCTTTATCAAGCTTAGCTAGACCATAGGTCTCTGACAAGCTGTCTGACATGTTTCCACCCCTATTTATAAGTTGTAAAAAAAGAGAATAATAACGAGAAAATTGGTGAAAGTGGATGTATGGGGTAAAATAAGTTTAAAAAACAAACATTTATTGTTTAGACAAATCCAGATATGACCTTATAAATAGAGATGTAGGGAGTAGTGTTTATCAGTCAAACTTTTATATTTATTAATGAACAAAAAACTGGACCAGGCAATGAACCAGTCACGGTACAGGTTTAAGGGTTAATGGGTCAATCGGGGTCTAACCGGTAGTTGAACCAGCCATATTAAAATTTTATAATTTATTAGTGGTAATATATATTAATATAGTTTTAAACTTCTATAGATAAAAATGAAGATTTTTGGAGAAAAAATGTTTAAAATCTATTAGTATTAATTATAATACTTATACTTATACTTATGCAATGATATCTCCTTTCCTATAATTATTATATCATTTTAAATAATTTTTTTTCATTATCTTCTTCATTTTTTTAGATTTGTTCTTTCTTTATCTACTTTTCTCTTTATTTTGGTCTTCAATCTTCCATTTTTTCCCTCAAAATAGCATAAAATAATAATTAAAAAAATAAAACCAGTCCAACCGATTTTACAGTTTAATGGTCAGATCGGACTGGATCAACAACCAGTTCTCGGTTCAACCGGTCGAACCAGCCAGTCCTATCCGGCCCCATTTTTTATTCATTGATATTTATAAGTTGTGTTGGACCATTTACAAGTAAAATATAACCATTTTTGTTTACAAGTTCAATATCACATTACCAAGAACCCATTAGTATCAAATGAAGTCTTCGAGATCTATCTTTATTTAATCCTTGACAAGAAGCTTTGGAATCTCTGAAAAAATTATTAACTTGGATCATTCTTGCGATAATGCTGTCATCAGAGGAAGGGCGTCTCCACTAATCCCTTTCTCTATTTTCTCCCCACTTAACTTCTATGCCATTATATTGGCTTTTAATTGTTGAGATTTATTTCATAATAATATTATTATCATTTAATATTTAATATTATAATAATATTTTTAATATAGTATACAATTTCAACCATTAAAAGCCAATAAAATGGTAAAGAAATTAAGTAGAGAGAAAGTGAAGAGAGGAGTTAGTGGAGACACTCCCTTCCCTCATCTTTTCACAAGCCTGTAATCCATTTTACTTGGCTCATTATTATTTTTGTACTTCTCGTTTCTAGTGTGAGCTAACAGTATTGCAAATGGCCAGTATTGAGTTATTTATGGAATTGGATCTCACTTGATGTTGTTGGCTAAAACAAAAAAAGATCACTAAAGATGGTGAAATTGAAGATGATTCACCTGGGATTTGCTAGTAAGAAGTAGTGGAGTTCCTCTCCTCCTAAAATCAGAGTTTGTAAATTTTTCTCTTAATCGTTCCCTTGCTTTTTCAATGAAAGTTTTCTCCTTCTTTTTTTATTGACTCTTATATAACAATCCCTTGAACAATCTGGATTTGCGCTCATCGTATCGGTCTCTTTTATATTCGTTCATAGTTTAATGTTTTATTTTTTTGTCGACGCAGTTATTAGTGTAGAACCATGACGATGAAAGCTGGGAAAACATTGTTGCTTCTTCTTTGTTTGTATGTCTTTCTTATGCAGTGGTATGAACTATGAAGCAGTCATCTTTGTGATTTTGTTGTTAATAATTATTTCTTTATTTGGTTGTTCATATTTTTTTCCTTTTGTGATTTTTGGCAAGTAGATTTTTGCGCAGCCTCAGACTTGCCTTGCTAAGAACCTTGGTGAATGTGGCGATTCAGATGGGTAGGAAGGGGAATTTTTCCCTGGCATTCCCACACTTAAATATAAGGTAGATTTGCTTATGGCTTCCTTATATTTTTTTTGTAAGGATGATAAATGATTAATCATCTGTAGTAGTAGTAGTCTAATTTAGCTCTCGAATTTTTTCAAAGGGGAAGTGAAATAGAAGGTTCGTTGGCCTCAATTGAACTAGCCCTTTCGTATATTGTCGATGAAAATATAATCCGAGGAGATCTAAATGATAGTTATAGTTTGTATTTACTTTTCTGTATTTAATTTTACGGTGCTTTGCTACTCAACTCTCGGCTATGGTGATTTATGGCAGCGAGAGAGAGATGGACAAGAGGCTGAACAGTGATGGTGGTGACTGATGGAGTTGGTGGCTTCAAGCTCTCACTGTCATCCACACACCCTTTGCCAAGTCATTGTCCAAGTCAGCATCTTTGCTCAATCATTCAAAACAGATGGTCGACGTTCCTCAACAAAACGGTGGTGGCATTTAAGCTACTATTTTTATACACCATGGGCACTTTTCCCCCTTAAATTTGTTTATGGTGCTCAATGCTCTTTTATGAAAGGGTTAAGGTGCTAAAATGACCTTAAAGTTTTGTGAAAAGTGCAAATGTAACCAGAAACTATTTTTTAGCCCAAAAGTAACCACAAACAACATAAAAGGGAGCAAAAGTAATTGACGACGTTAAATTGAACAAACGTCCGTTATTTTTTCCCAAATTGGTGACTAGGATGATGATGTGGATGTTGGGCTGTGCAATTGATACCTAATATGAAAATGAGAAAAAATGGGTAGGTCAAAAAAGACAATAAATGGACCCCTCCCTTGTCGTGACTAAAGCTATTCTCCATGGTCAGAGCTCAGCAGCGAAGGTGAAAAGAACGTGATAGAAGCAGCGACAAGGCAGCCGAAAAAGAAAGTTGATGGCATCATCATCTAATTCAACGACAGGAAGAAGCAAAAGAAGGGTGTCTCTGATAAGGCACCACAATCGTGAGGATGAATATGAAGGTGGGAAGAGGTACTGCCACTACAAGTTGCCTGCACCTCGCTGGACGTCTTGGAGTGAAGGGAACCTAGGGCTGAGGTTTTACGGCTATCAAAAGTATTTTCAGGTAAGATTTGTTGCATTCCGAGCATGGTCGACAATTCCGAGCAAGGTCGATTTTTTGAGGTCTTTGAATTAGTTTGTATTTGTTGCAAATTTTCAGGATGGGGGTTGTGGGTACTTTGCGTGGCATGACGAAAACTTTGGTGAAAAGGCGAATGTTGTGATAAAGGAGCTACTTGATGATATAGACAAGCTTTATGATGAGAATAGGGGTGGAGGCCGACAGGAGCTGGGGTGAGGTTGGAATAATTCACAGTGAGGTCCGAAAGCTAAAAGTAATGCATGAGAGAAATGAAAGAGAACGAAGGAATTAGGAGCTAAAGTATAGAGTTGCAATAGCAATTTTGTTGTTGACTTGGGTGTGGTTGTTTATTGTGTATATGACACATTAATATTTCAGTATGGCTTAAGAGTGTTGTGTTTGGTTTGTTGTTGGGGATATGTAGGAGATAGAACTTGCAAAACTGAATTTAGTGTACTTTTTTTTTAATCGGCTAATTTAGTGTACTCTAAGTATGGAAATAGTTATATGTTAGTTGACAGTTCATGAAGCCAAATCTTATATTATGATAAAATATGAGTGGGGTGAGTCTTTAGATGGAGATGGAGATATCACTGCTGCCATAAATAAAATTAAAAAGTGAGGTTGCTTCCAAATTTGATGACCTTTAGAAGGGAAAAGTTAATAAAATCATGAAAAGCATGACAACATATATAATCTCTGGCCAGATAGTAATACACAATATTGTCCCCTTCAGCAATGCACAGCTATCAATAAGAGGCGGGCGAACAAACTCTCAAGCAACTCATGGCAGATGCTATCTTTATAGAGACGGTAAAATAAATGCATTTCCCATACTCTATTCATGATTATTTGTAGCATGAGTTATATGCAAAAGATGCACTCAAGCAATAACAAATCCTTCTGCACAACAAATGAAATTAATACCTACAACATTAATATAAGTGCAATGGTCACAATGCCAACAACCAGGAGACAAAAAATAACTGAAATGGTCACAATGCCATTAAGTGAAGCCAAAACCCAAACAACCTCAATAGGTACGAAGTTGATACAAAAAGATGCCAAACTAAGTTTCCATTCACCTAAATGGTCCCCATGCCATTAAAGTGGAAATGATAAGTTACAAAAAAAAAATCTCCCACGGATTACACAGCTAAAAACTTTGAGCCAATAATTATCCTATGTATTAGACTTCTTTCCTCTTGTTCTTCATGTTTCCCATCATGCTCTGCTTTTGAGCCAATAATTGAAAGGTAGTTATGCAAGGAAGACCTCTCCACTGCAGACCTGGAGGTGTAGAGGGAATGACAGACAAATATGAGCCTTCATCATGCAATTTGATTTTTCTTGAAGCCTCAACTGCTGTGGAGTTTGGAGCCCCAGATTTCCTCATTTCCTTTTCATTAGTATAGGAAATTTAATTTGAGGGTCAGCATAACAGTGCATATATTCTTGCACAGAACCCTCTTCAATAACTTGCTCTGAAGTGAAACTAGGCTGCACAAGTAATGATATTAACATTACTAACAATCCAAACCAGTTATACAAGAAATGCAAGAGTTTCATATGTACATTATACACAGTTCTCCCATTGTCTTGGTCAACTCGTATGCCCATCCCACAAGACCTTTTAGGTTTGTACACACATTTTTGTGTTGCAGCAACTCCTTTTTTGGTTTTTTATGGCCATTGAGAAGACTGTGACGGTGCAGGTGCCTCTTGAGAGGACTGTGTGACTGAGGGTGGCTATTGAGATGGCTGTGAGGGTGGTACTGGGGTGCTTGTTGAGGAGGCCTACACAGATGAAACAATAAATAGGCAGCAATTAACCAGGTATGATAAAAGAAGCTAACCAGGTGTGATAACTACAAAAAATAATAGGCAGCCTAGATAGAACTTAATCCCTAGAAAAACGTTATCACTAATTGCAAATAAATTTATGACAACAATTAATAACAAATACCTCTTTATATGTAGCCTTGTTATGACCTTCTTTATGACATATTGAGCATTTCATTCTCTTTCCTACTTTGCTTAATTTTCCTCCTTGAGGAGGCCGTTGTGCAGGTGCTATATAATAGTCTTCACGATATGCATTCTGCCCCAACACACTGTTCTTCCTCCGCTGTGCCTCTTCAGTTCTAACCCATTTTGTACGTGGTCTTCTTGGTAAAGTAGCTATGGGTGGGGGTTGTATAGGTGGGAATTTTTCAGTGTCCCATAACTGCTTCCCCCTCACTGGCTGCAACTTGATTCTATAACTAGCAAGATATGATTCTTTGTGGTAGTAATGACAAATTTTAGTTACTGGATCAATTTTCGCATGACACATGGCATATATGGCATGTTGGCATGGGATTCCTGTCAAATCTCATGCCTTACAAGTACACATAGTCTTTTTAAGGAAAATCGAATGCCTATCTTGGCCCTCACTTACCTCATATCCATTATCTCCATTAAATTGAACTTTACAATTAAAAGCTAGATACCTATTCACCTAAAACAAATCCATGTATTTAGGACTATAATCACTCTTCCAACTCCTCACATTGTCCTCACTACCTGCCCATTTATCCATCATCCTAACCCTTATACCATCAAACATTCTAACTATTGGAAGAAACCTATACTCATCAATCCACGCATTTAGTGACTCACTAATGTTGTTATCTATCATCCATGATTTGCATCTACTTGAAAAGTAAGCCCTTACCTATGCTTTTGGATAGTATGATGTTGCCATTGTAGCCATTTATTTGCTTAACCATTCAAGTGCTTTCAAATTATCTTGGAATTGTTCTTCAAAGGTATTCCAAGCGCATAAGAAGAACTTCTTCTTCATCTCATTACCTCTCTACTTTTTGCTCCAATTGGCATAAATGTGCCTCGCACACAGCCACTGCTCTACTTGTGGCAAAACTTCGCTCACAGCCTGACATAATCCCTAACAACATACAAAACAACAGTTATCCTTCAAGCACTGATTCAAATGTTTCAATTAAAGGCACAAGATTTTCAATTCTGCAAAGGTACAAATCTAAATCTGTGAGGAAGTCCAAGTAGATGTTGAAAAGAATGCAACAGTAAATGAGTTAGCTCACTCATTCGTTTATACAGTTGGTACTATTTTCCCATATCACCACAAAGAGTCTATAAAGAAGAGTGATAGAAAAGAATGCAAATGTGGAAATACAAGTACTCTGTTGTGTTGTGCTTCTTATTGAAGAACGAGCTTTCAGCAGCCAATCAGAAGACAAGAAATGATTTTGAAGCATAAAACAAAGAACCAGAATGATCAAGTTATGTATCTAGCAGCTGATTTTGTCATTTTCCCATTTAATAAAGCAAATAATAGTTACAGAAAATTAAGATTTATACAGCAACCTGAACAGGACACGACCACAACAACAATTAATCATATTCACAGAAAATCAATTAAGAAACAGAATCTGGCACTAATGCAAAATCTGGAACTAATCAGTGACAATAAAACAAAAACACTTTGGCAATAAACACTAATGCACTCAAGTCAAGTCCATTGCATCCAATGACAATAAACAATAACAATTCTCACTCAAACTAAGTCTATTGCATCCAATGACAATAAAGAATAAAAATTTTCACCTTTTGCATATCGGACATTAAAGTTATTGTGTCACCTTCATGCAAGTCCAGCGATCGTTGCAGCCATTGTAGGAACCAAGTCCATTCCATCCTTTCCCTTTTTGTGTCAACCCAAAAGCCAAAGGGTAGAGTGAGTCATTTGCATCAATTCCTACGGCTGTAAGCAAAATTCCTTTTGCTTTCCCTTTTAAAAATGTCCCATCTACTCCAATAAGCAGCTTGCATCCTTGATTCCACCCAACCTGCATCACATAAAATGAATTACCATACACTAAACATTGACAACTACGAAAACAAAAATAAAATTACAGATTTAGCTTACCTTCGAAGCATGAAGACAGAGATACATCCTTCTGAAAACGCGTCTCCCATTCTCTAGTGCCTCATTGCTCAATTCAACACTAACATCCGAACTAGAGTTTGAAACTCTCAATTCATTACAATACGCCTCTAATTTCCCAAATTCATCCTTGAAGCTCCCTTCCATGTCTTGCATTATCCTCCTCTTAGCCCTTTTGCACTTGTGTGAACTTACATGGACCTTAAACTCTCTCTCAATCTCCTTCCTCATCTTAGCAATCTTCAACTTAGGACCCTCTTGCACCTTCTCCTTAAAGTGAGAAGCCAACCACTTAGTAGATGCTCTTCTATTATTATAGACTCTAACACAACTATGTCCATTCCACAATTCTTTATCTTAAATCCTATATTAGACCCATCCCTAGAGGCGAATAAGAGAAATGGGCATCCCTCTTCGCATACCACTCTCATTAAGCTCTTGATACTTCTAACAACTCTTAGGTTAACCCCATTCTCTAACCCATAACTATCCAATGTACACTTAAGCTCTTCTTTATCCACAAATATCATGCCAAGCATTAACAAGGCCTTATTACTCGAGCCTTCAACAATACAGGTGTTCTCTTCCGGAGGCTCATTATCATATTCGAGTGGCAAATCATCCTCCTTAAGGTCACTTCCTTCATCCTCACCACAAACTTCAATATCATCATCAAAACTTTCTTCTGTATCCAAGCCCATACCATCAGCCATATAGCTTTGATCATTACTACTCTCATCCTCTTCCTCATAAACATCATCAAACTGCTGACACAATTTCCATTTCCCATTTTCTCCCCCAGTATCATCAACTTTATTATCGTCATCACCACAATCACTTCTACCTTCATCTGTATGCCATTCAGGAACCCAATTGAAATCCACACCTTCAATACCCAGATACTCAATCTCATCAGTTTCATCTACATATATCTCATCAAACACATTTACCCCTTCAGCATCCTCGATTACATCTTGTGCACCTACCCCACTTTCTTTCCCAATCTCGGTTTCGGGTATACCACCTTCGGCATCTAATGCCATGAATACTACAGGAACAATAACACAACCTATGCGTACAATATAAAAACCGTTTTTGGCCCAAACGAAGCTTACCTTCTTGTCGTGACTTCAATGGACCTTTGCTTAACAGGAATCTCACTTTTCCGGTGTCTCCCTCAATCACACCCAACGATACTTCAAAATCGAATCCTTCTTGTCGCCGCTCATCTTCGACTTTGCTCAAATCGAATCCTTCTTTGTTGCACACTCAGACAATGGAATCCTGTTTTTCATTCGATCACGTTCCCTCTCATATTTCGTCTCAAAACCGTACTCTCATTTATGCAATTAGGGTTCACCCCTTTTCAGTTTTCAGCATTGACCTTATTTCCCATTTTTGCTATAACTTCAGCTGCCTCAAATGCCACACGTACATCAATTGCACAGCCCAGCATCCACATCATCATCCTAGTCACCAATTTAGGAAAAAATTACGGACGTTTGTTCAATTTAACGCCGTCAATTACTTTTGCTCCCTTTTATGTTGTTTGTGGTTACTTTTGGGCCAAAAAATAGTTCCTGGTTACATTTGCACTTTTCACAAAACTTTAATGTCATTTTAGCACCTTAACCCTTTATGAAATGATCATGGGCATTTTTGCTCCTTTGCCCCTTATAATTATAAGATTGTGGGTTCAAAGCTCACTGATGTAAGGATCTTATTAGTGAGTGATCTGTAAGTATCTCTGTAAGCATTCTTTGAGCCCAGAGACATATCCTGACCCTGATGAACCTGCAACTCAAGTCACTCAAACTTTTTTGTACAAAAAAAGTTTGGCGAATGACTAAATTTATTTGATACCTTTATTAGAACAAAAAATAAATAAATATTCAGATGACTGAATTTATAAGTTTTATTTTAATTTCCTTTTAAATGTTTTAATTACACAAAAGGATAATTTTTTTATTAGTACAAGTATCCCCTATTGAAGGCCACCTTGTTTAAAGTATTGTGGAACATTAAAAGTAAGCACCTTATAACGAAAAGTAAATTACTTGAAGTGAAAACAGAGTAACCCAAATACGGTGGGAAATTTTTTTTTTTTGGCCGATAAATACGGTGGGATTGAAATCCCACTCTTTGACACTTGGTAGGGGGAAGGAACAAGACATTGTTATTGTTAATAAATGTAAAATGGAATCTTCAATTTTTTTTTCATTAGTTCTTTGCTTTTTTTGTAATGGTGAATTTTCAAATAGCTTTTTTCCTTTTCGTATTTTAAACAGGAGAATTTGGGCATGAAAGAACCTGACCTTCATCATCGAAGCTAACTTCGCGTGCTTGAATTTTATAAAAGTCGTTGTTTAAGTGTGTCTTTGATATCACTTATTTTTGAGTAATAAGTATTTATTATGTAAGTCAAGATAAAACCCCTCTCACATATTTACCTCGTATACTATAAATCACGATTTATAAACACTTATTACTAAAAAATAAGCTATCCCAAATGAACATTTAGTAAAAAAACAGTGCCACAAGATTTTGTTATGCTTTGAGGCGTATATAAAAGCTGACATGAAAATATTATAAATAAAAATAGCAGGGAGAATTATTATGAGGTGCTAAATTAGGAAGGTATTTAATCTCTCAAAAATTTAATAACAACTTATTTATAAACATGCAATGATAAGTTTCAATATATAAAGTTATAAGTATTTATGGGCTTGTTTGATTTTGTTTTCTGTTTTTTATTTTCACAAACAGTTTTATAAAACGGTTTTTGGAAACAAATTTAAAAAAAAAACAAAAAAAATTTGTTTGAATATATTGTTTTAAAAAATTTGTTTTTAAAGTGATGTGATAGTACGATTGCTGGTGGTGATGTGGCGGTAGTCGTCATTGGGAGTATAGTATCAATCGTGGATAAGTAATAATCTCAAAAAATTAAAAAATAGGACAACAGAAGCAAGAAAACAACTTGTTTTTTAGTTTTTAAACACAACTTTTTGTTTTTTTTTAAAAAAAATTGGAAAACAGTTTATCAAACAAGTTTTATTGTTTTTAAAAAAAAAAACAGTTTTTAAAAACAAAATCAAACCTGTCATTTAAACTTTTTGGTAATCAGACCCATTCTATAGGACCTCATTATGATTCTCCTAAAATGGTCTGTGTTTTGTTCTTTTAGTAAATATTGAAATTGAAAATCATATAATAACATTCATGAATGATATTGTACACTCCTTTTGGGTTAAATATAAGGCACTTCTGATTATCTCATTAGAAGTTTAGAATTAAAGAAAAGTACCCAGTTAAATCACTAAAATGTTCTGAAAGTAATATAACTTAAATTTGGGCTCCTTTAAAAGAATGAGTATAAAAAAAGTCACTTGGAGAGTACCTGAGACCTATTTTTTAAGTTTTCCTCTAAAATAATGCTTAAACAAGGGTCGCCTTAAATTTTTTTCACTTTCCTTAAAAACCTCATTAATAGGGTAAAAGTGATTTTTTTTTCCCAATTTAAGATGAATTTAATGAATTAACCATTACTTATTGATTCCAGTGAAGTGTTTAAAAGTGGTTTATGTTGTAAAATATAGGCCAAAAAAATTCATCTTTAATACTTCCTTTGCTCCTTGAAATGAAATATATTTACCTAATTTGATAAGATAAAGGAAGCTAGTTGAGTTAGTTTATATGAAATATATTTTCTAGAACACCTAAATCATTTTTCTCAATTTCCTCATTCTCTTTCCTTCTTGATTATTGTTAAGAGAATATCAATAGGGATAAATTAGAAAAAGATTAACAAATATGAATACTATGTCTTATATTTAGGATTAAGGCTAAGGCCAACTCCCTAAATATATCTTATATTAAGAACATGAAGAATATGACTTGTATTTTACATCTATGGTATACAATAAAATCTTCCGGTTGTAAATGCAAGATATGCATAGTTAATTTGTGAAGAGTAACAAACTGGTTAAATTGATTAATTGTAGCTATTATGTGAAAACTATGTATTTCTTTCTCTAAAATATCTCATATTTTAATGAAAGCATTAAACATGAGTGAAAAAAAAGTAAAAATAGAATCAAATTTATGAGAGTCATATCAAAAAAGAATTAAATGCGAGGCAAAGTAAATGAAAGGGAAAATTAATCTCCGAATCATCATAGTTTCATTGAGTTTTGAATCAGGTCTGTAAATTTTTTTTCCCTTTTTATTAGGTCCTTTACGTTTACCCTTGTAGGTTTGTTAGTCCTTCATGTATAAATTCGTTAAACAGCGATTAACAGTGTTAAAAAATCTGTTAGGCATCGATGATGTGGCAGATACATTGACAAGTTAGATCTGATTAGGCCAGGCGAATCAACATAGGTTGTGACTGAACTAGGCAATTTTTGGGAGAGGTGGGAATGTCGATCGGACTGTGCAAGCAAACTCAGATGAAGTTTCCTTCGGAGTGATATGTGCCCATCATTAATGATTCTGGTTCAAGAAACTTCTTCCCCTTTTCTCTTTCACCCACTGGCAATCCGTGGACCTTAGAAATTCTCATGGCAGTAAAGCACCGGTCTAGATATTTGCTCTGATTGATTTGAACATAATATATGAGAGAGATTGTGTGCTTACATTTTGGTATTTCATTATTAGTGCGCAGTCTTAGCAAACAGGTTCTAAAGTGATTGTGGGTCATAAAGACCCAGATGCTTCAATTCGTTTTTGACGATAAACCAGATAGATGAGTTTCTCAATATCAGCTACAAGCGACAGGAAAACCATCACCAATTATCAGCAAATCTATTCGTTTTAGGCGTTCTAGCGTGACTGGCAAATCACTCGAAAGCCTCGAGAATCGGATGTCTTCTCTTCCCTATTATCAATGCCTAACAGACTTAACACCGTTAATTGCTATTTAACGGATTTATACATTGAGGACTAGCGGATCTAATGGAATAAATTTAAATTACAAAAAAAAAGGGAAAAATAATTCAGGGACTTGATTCAAAACTCAATGAAAGTATAATGACCTAGAGATTAATTTTCCCTAAATGAAAATCCAATATTTATAACTAACCATATCTATCAGCAAAGTGTAATATTTTAGCCCTGTTGGAGAATAACAAATGAGAGTAAACAAAAATGCGTGAGGTTTTGATCAAATAATGAATGAGGTAGACAGATAAGTCAAAAAGCGCGCTCACAGAATTGCATGATTAGAACAATTTCTTAGCTGGCAAGGATTGAGAATAATGTACTTATAAAAATGTAAATTCAAAGACACGCACCTCTCACAAGTAAGGCAACAAGCTTAATAGTGGTAGATGTATAATTGTAATGTAGTGTTATCCTTCCACCTAATTTCCCGTTTAGTCTGTCGGGGCCGTTGGCTGCTTTAACTTGTCTTTTTCTTCTCTACTTCGCTCCCTTCCATATTGCTCCTATACCCCTCTTTTCTTATTTGTCCCCTCTTTTTTCCTTCAATCTTCATAACATTATATATTCTGTCCGTTCTGAATTTTTTTTTTTGAACAGCTGTCCGTTCTGAATTTACATCACTTCTTTTATTAATGATTTTTGGAAGAATCACTAATAAGTGCTAAATAAGAAAATTAATCATTTTTATTCCTATTTACATGCCAATCTTCTGCATTTACATACCCAACTTTTGCATTGACATGAAATTAAGACAGGAAAGGGGTGTTTTTATTGATTTTCCTCTTTATTTACTTTTCATTGAATGTATCTATCACTAGTTTGATTTTTAATGGCTGAGGTTTATTATAATAAATTTTAATTATAATAATATTCTTTACATGTTATTAAATTTCAACTACTGAAAATTTATCTAGTGGTAGATACATTCAATGAAGAATAAATGGAGAATGAAGACATCATTTTCCCAATTAGGACATGTGGGTAATTACTTTTGTCATCGGGAAAATTAATATTTTGGTACCTATATTTTTGACTCAGTTCTAATTTTGTTTTTAAATTTTAATACAATACAACTTCATCCATATAATTTTGACTCGATTACAATTCAACTTACTCCCTAAATATTGACTCCAAGTAACTAAATCTCTGTTGTCTGTCCATTTAAAAATATTAGTCCATATGTTTAAAAAATAAAATTATATATTTTATAAAAAATAGCAACTAAATTGTAATGAGTTAAAATGCATGGAACGGGGTTCAACCAACTCCAAACTATAAAAAATTAAATTATGCTAAATCAAAGTTTAAAAATTGAATTATAATGAAGTTAAAATTATAATATGAAAAGATTTCCTTTTTTATTTGTGCATCTTCTCCCATTTTTAAAACGATTTAATTTGGGAAAAATTGGGGATAATTATCCCATAAAAGATCTGTATTATTGTGATAGATCTGATACAAAAAACGATACTCCAATGTAAGTCATTTTCGTCCGTAAAATTTTTAACTCTGACTTTGTCCTAATTTCCCTATTATTGATTGTCTTAGATCACTTGTGGGCTGTGGCCCATGGTTCTGGCCAATCTTTTCAGGATCCCATGACCCACTCTTAACTTATCTCTTTTCCTTTCGCGTTTTGACACTTCACGGCAATCAGATCCAACGGCCACCATTTGACTTCAGGATCACGCGGTTTTCACCCGTGACGTTGCTACATGTGTCTATCTTCTGCTATAAATAAGCCTTGCGCGTTTATACTTGAACACCGAAGCAAAGCGAAGAACCTTCAAGAATCGTATCGCATCGGCGGTTGCCATGAAACTTATTCACGGCCTTATTTTCTTGCCTCTGTTCTTCCTCCCTCTCTGCACCGTCGCCGACGGCAGGAGGGGAACGCTGCTGGGCGGGTGGTCGCCGATTAAGGATCTAAAGGACCCGCACGTGACGGAGATCGCGAAATTCGCGGTTTCGGAGTACGACAAGAGAAGTGGAGAGGCGCTGAAGTTTGAGAAGGTAATCAAGGGCGAGTCGCAGGTGGTGGCCGGCACGAATTACCGGCTGGTGCTGGCGGCGAAGGACGGATCGTCGTCGGCGTCGAAGAAGTACGAAGCCGTTGTGTGGGAGAAGGCTTGGGAACATTTCAGGAATCTCACATCGTTTAAGCCTGTTCGTGGATAAGACAATGCGGATTCTGCGCCGTCACAGATCAGAACGGGTTTGATCGACTTAGTATATAACTATGTATTCTCCGCTGTGTATTGTTTAAATGCTTACACCAATAAACAGGTTTGGGAAGTGGGAATAAAATAGTGTCTGGTAATATTTGGAGAACCTAAATTGGTTTATTTAACAATCTGGATTTTCACTACCGTTTCTTTGAATCGCAATATCGAGCCCTTTTTTCATTTCTGTAAATCAAATCACTTCGCAAGCTCCCTTCTCTGTTGTTGATTGAGATGTACCTGTGATTATTTATGTTTAGCCTTCAAATAGTAGACCAATATCATCATTTATGCCTTCTTTCTCATAAAATCCTGATCATACTTTTAACGAGTCTTAAAGCTAAAAGCTAAAAGCTAATATAGAAGCTTTTGGACTGTGATTTATTGTTGTGGGTGAATATGTGCTTGAGATAAATAGTTCCAAAGAAGCACTTTATCTATGGACTAGCTTTTGTGTGTTTTAAATCTTTGTGCGTTTAGATTAATTTTTAAAAAATAATTTTTATTATTTACGAGATAAATATATAGGAGATTTTATCTTACTTGCAAGAAAGGACCTATAAAGCCATGATTTCAAAGTTACCATGCTAGTTGAGTGTTCTCATTTATGTCTTCCTTCTCGTAAAATCCAGATCTTACTTTTAACGAGTATTTAGCTAAAAGCTGGTATATTGAGTTTTTTTTTTTTTTTTTTTTTTTTTTTTTTTTTTGGGGGTTTGTTGGGAATGGATGTTGGATGCTTTTGGATTGTAATTTATTGGGTGCGTTTGTTTTGGGGATTGGATAAGTAACTTATTTTTACTTAAACTTATGGAATCTTAAGATGGGAAAAAAGTTAGATTGGGTAAAATGATGAGTGTTTGGATTAGCGATTGGATAAGTAACTTAAAGTAACTTATGTAAAAGTTAGGATGTTTGGTTTGACTTTTGCATAAGTGACTTATGTATTAATTAAGAGGAAAAAAATGAAAAAATTTTGAAAATTGAAAAAATGAAGGACTAATTGTGGAAAAAACAACTAATTGACAACTTAAATGCCAAATAGGACCTGAGAAGATACCTGTATTTATTAAGGTGGCATTCTTGGTAATAAATTGATCAAAACTATGTAATGGCGACAGTGTTACCACAAGGCACATTCTCAAAAGTTTGATGACGTTAATCCATCCAGATAACAGTTCTTTGCACACTCTTCACTCACAAATCTTTCTTTTCTCCGGGGACATAATTGGGTCCGATATTTATAAATTTCAAACCAGTCGAGACCTTACCAAAAAAATACAAGGCAAAAGACATAAAACCGTTCTTTGCAGACTGTAGCATAAAAATCTGTCTTGGTTTCATATATATTAGGAAATTATAAAATACATAATTTTGCGCTTCACTCATACACATGAAATAGCAGAGCTTTCGAACGACAGAGCATTGTGATGGATGATATTTGCCAATGATAATTTTATAATAAAATTACAATTATAAGGCGAATAATTTAGAAATTGTACAATGTTATAGTTTTTGAAGAAGTAAAATATAACATAACTAATCAAATCAGAGGTCCCGTACAATTTGGTCCCTGATGGTGTCACGAACATGATGCATTTGGGTTGAATACGTCTGAACATCATCTGTTAACGATGGGTCTTGATCTTGACTATTATCTAAAGGAACTAGATTATTCTCATTTTCTGCTTCCCTAAAGTCCACATCAGTTTGGGAATTTCTTCTAATGAAATTATGTATAGCCATTGTGGCACAGACAATGCGGACTTGCGTGTCGAAGCTGTACTTACGCATATGTTGTAAGATTTCAAACCTATTTTTTCAGACGCCAAAAGTCCTTTCTATTGTGCACCTCAAGCTTGAATGATAAAAATTGAAAGCTTCGTTAGGATTCCGAAATGCCCGGTGATTTCTGAATTCTGGGAGGTGATAACGTTCACATCTGTACGGACCAAGATACCCAACTGTTGTTGGGTAGCCGGAATCGACCAAATAATATTTGCCTAACATGTGTTAAAATCGTTGTAAATGTGAGATTAAGTTAAGC
Source organism: Inga laurina (assembly GCA_963855925.1). NCBI lineage: Eukaryota > Viridiplantae > Streptophyta > Magnoliopsida > Fabales > Fabaceae > Inga > Inga laurina. The sequence continues at coordinate 77,802,972 of OY979701.1, read as the reverse complement.
GTTAAAAGTAGACAAAGAAACGTAATTGAAGTGTACAAAATATTTACCTTGTGGTGGATGTGGGAAATTCATGGTTGGATCTGAGACAGCTGAGTGAAAAACACGAGCATCATGTGCTGAACCTTCCCATCCTGCTAACTGGAACGTGAAGCACATATCCCAATCACAAACAGCCATAACATTCTGTGTGGGATATCCTTTTCTCCCAATAAACCTATCTCGGCCCGGTCCAGTGATAACACACCTGATGTGAGTACCATCAATAGCTCCAATGGCATCCTTGAAATATGGGTAATATCGATTATCGGCTGCTATTTTTGGATGACATTGACCAAATTCTGGATCGCGTGGCCTAATAATTTCCGTTCCAAGTTTAAGGCAGGCCGTTAAAACCTTGTATAGAATCCTACTTACAGTTTTGCCCGAATGTTTAAATATTTGTTGTACTAGCCTATTTCCTACTCCGTGTCCAATAGTGAGCAAAAACATGGCGACCATTTCTTCGACACCGGTATTCCTAGTTTCTCTTAAACCATGCTCACACAACTTAATGCACAAATTATAAAAAACATGTTTTTCCATTCTAAACATCTCATGACATTTTGAACCTTCATTTGCCAACAATTCTTGTACCCAATAGTGACCTGTTCCCTGACTCGCTCTACGCGGTTGTCTGCACACATATGGCACTAAATATTGGCAAAGTAACACGCATAATTGTTGATGATGTTCCAACTCAGAGTCAAAAATTGATGCGTCATCACAATCTTCATTTTCATCTTCATCTTTATCCATCCCCTGCAACCTGTTTCGGTTGTTACGATTTGCCATTGAGTACCTGTGATTGTGGTGAGATTGTGGTGTGAGCAGGATGATTAACAAACATAACATAATATATATATATATATAACTGCCAACATAATAAAACCATTCCAAACGACGGGTCAAGTCATACGTTTTGGAAACAAAAAACTAGAAATGTTTACATTGAAATATCCATACATCAAATGCATAATACAACTAGTTCTCATCTACAAGAGAACGCAAATAAGAAATCAGGATCTCGGGATGTGGTTTCAATGTCACAAATACATCCCGACGTGTCTTGCTCTCCAGAGCTCGCATGCACCGGACTCCAAAGGCGTTGTCCGACTTCACCTCGTCAAGTTCCAGTAGATGTTTCACAACCTCAGACATGCTATTTTCTTGAGGTGTCGTTAAAGCCGTTGCTCGATCCATAGTCACTTCGGCAATAACACTGACGGCATCAGCTATTTGCTTGGCAGCTAGAAGCTTCTGTTTTTTGCTTCTACTAGACCCTTCACCTCTCTTCCTTTTGGGCTCACCTCCAGATGCAGTGGGACCAGTGCTTGATGGCCTCTCCGTTGTTATTCCAATGCTTGCCATTTCATCGGTAACTCCGGTACTAACTGCAGGGTCAACACCGAACTGCTCATCCTCACTGTCCCCAGAGCCTTCCTCTTCATGCATCGTGGGTCTGTAAACATCACCCTCATTTTCCTCATTTGTCTGTGGTTGTTGGCGAGAGGTTGAGAATCGGCGATCACCGGACGCCATTCCATCTTTGAATATTATTCTTAACTCACTTTCATTCTTTAGGCATGAGTTCCGGAATTTCTTATAATCGGAATGTGTCTGTAAGCATACAAGTTAGATGAGTCAAAATGGATAGTGAAATGAATTACATGACAAAAATTGCACAAATGAAACATGTAAATTGCATTTAATATTGTTTACCTGTAACTTCTCCGTCCACCAGTCGTCCGAGGCAATGACATTGTTTGTCACAGGGTCTCTGCCCACACCAGTCTCTTTGATTAAACAATCCCATGTCTTCAGATCTTTCTTTAAGACATCCAATCTATTTTTCAATTGTTTCTTCCCGTAGTGTTTCCCAGTCTTATCAGTGAATGTTTGAATAATAGCCTGCCATGCTTTCGGTGTGAATGATTGCCCTCTATGTTCTTTTTTGTATATTTGGTCTACGCATGCGTTGACCAATATCTCTGTTGATTGTACATCCCATACAGCTTTTGTGTCCATATTTCTATACCAAAAACTGACATATAACAAACACATGACATAACAGAAATCCAAAATACACCAAGCTAGATATTCTGATAAGTTTCCATTAAAACAAACAAGTGCTCTATGTATTTAAGATCCCCAAGCAACACAAACGTACACCCATAAAAACCTTACTGTCTGCTTGGCGTGCTAAGATTCTGAGTTATCCCAAGGAAAACGAAATTTTGCAACGTCCCAAGATCTCTGGATTGCATTATGATATCTTAGAAACTTAATGAAAATTCATCATGATGCATTGGAAATTTACATATAATAATTTCACACTCAAATTTCTCTCTTTTCCTTTCAACAGTTCAAATGATACCTCTGTTATGGCCAACAACATTTGAAACCATACTCAAGCACTTCAAATTTTGTCATATACTACAATATCGTTGTAAATACTAAATATATGTAACCAACCTCTCCTGTTAGTGCTTAACCCAACCATCACAATATTTCTTTATCCTAAGATGCATCTTCTGATCTAATCAAGCTTATGTTTCTTTGCAATGGTTAAGTTGAGTAGAGAATTAACGTATCAGCTTTTCTTAACCTAAACCACCAAGTTCAGTATTAAGAATGACAAGAAAACAACCACACTAATTAAATTGGATTAATTCTCAAGTACACACACACACAGAGAACAACTTAAACAAGCATGTTACAAGTCCGCATAAACAGAGCCAAAGAACATGTGAGGTTTGGTGTATTATACAATAATTCAAAGTAAGTTGATGAGGTCCAATAAAATTGAGAAAGGTGGAGAGAATAATTTGGATTTATATAAGTGATTAATAAGATTCCTCATCTAACAAAAAACTCAAACACATGAAGACAAAAGCACCTCATCTCATTCTCTTTAATACAGAAATCACCCGTAGCTTTCAGTGACAGCATTGGTATGAACTTAGTTCATGATAGCAATACACGTTATTGGGAAAAAGTCTTTCAGGGGAAGAATCAAAGAACAAATACCATAAACAGCGATAAAAGTCTCTAAAACTGACCCCTCTGCCCAATTTTTCAAATGCATTTCCAATATTTTTCCAGACAGAGGTCATAACAGAGCAATGGAGCAACCAACGAATATGAACAATGCTTTTGAGCTAAAGCAGCGGCATAATACTTTTGAGCTTTTGTAGGTGAGGGAAGATGGAATATGAACAAAACGCAACAGAGCAACGGCTTGTTCCAACGAAACTAACAGATCAAAGACAGCAACCAAACGTATCACAGATCAACCACGATAGAGCAAACAATGGTGGTTCATTGAAATGGCTCAAAATGCAACCATTGCCTGTGAAACATTAGATAAAGGGAGAGAGCTGCGTCAAGTTCAGTTTGAAACCTTACCAACGAAAGAGAGACACGCGACTGAGCAGATCGGCGACGACCTTCAACGGTAGCTCGACACTTCAATGCCGGGCAAGCTCACAGGCTCTTGCTTGTACAGATCCGCCGCCCCTGACTCCAAACCGCAGCACAACAAACCGTCACACTTCAACGCCACTTGCCAGACTTTGAATGCCCACACACACGGAGCCAGAGAAGAAAACACAGGCAAAACCGCACGATAGCAACGGAGCTCAAAACCACGCCGAAAACGACCTTTGACTGCCAAAACCAGACGGATCCATGCCGCCGCTCGCTGCCGCTCGTGGTCCGCTTCTGTGCTTTGCGCGGAGAAGAGAATGGACAGAATAATTGCCAATAATTGCGACAAGAGAGAGAAAACTGAGCCGGTCCGGTTGGAGTAGGTGCAGAATTTAAAATGTATTAAATGCTACCCTAACGGTCATTTGGGCTTATTTAAGTACAAAAAAGCTTCAATTCTCAGCTTACTTGGATGGGCGACTTATACTTATTTTGACTCAACCGAGAACGCTGAAACAAACACCAACAATTGCAATTGTCACTGTTTTGGACCGATTGGGCACTGTTGAAGCCCGATTCAGAGCCCAATCGGTCAAACAAACACACTGATTGTTGACGAGTTAATCGCTCTGAGCACAGCCTAAGGTGCTTTAACTAATCTATGGGAAATAAAAAATTATAGTTTGAATTCATCTGAAAGTAATTTTTAACTTTGCCTATGTTATTGGGAAACTATAAAATTGTAATTTCAGAAATATTTTTTTACAAATTAAGATAAAATTTCTTTCACATAATCTTAAAAATTATAAAAACTATTCTCCAAAAACTAATCCTTAATAAGGTATTGAAGGAGAGAGAAAAATATAAGGAAGCCATATTCAAATATCAATTACAGAGTCAAAATTGATAAATAAACATTAATTGTTATTCAAATGATTTATAACTCGGACTAAGTCATTCTTTTAAAAAAGATTTAGGGTCTGTTTAAATTAGTGTTACAAAAGAACGTTTACGTTAGCGGAAACAAAAATTTTTTCGCATACTTACCTTATATAACGTAGATTACATTGAAAAAATAGTTTATATCACTAATCCAAACATGTGTTTATATTGTGGACCGAAAATAGTAAGTATCTATTTGGATTAGTGGTAGAAGCTGCTTTTTCAACGTAATTTATGAATACGAGGTACATATGTGAGAAGAATTTTGTTTCGATTTGTGTGAACATACTTTTACAACGTTAATTCAAACATGACTTAAGCGGTTTGTTTATCAGCGCGCTTATGATAGATAGCTCTAAATAAACGCCTGCTAACCATAGAGCCATTGTTAAAGGCAATAAAAGAGAAGGTGATTGGAATCACATCATTAAAATCCATCCACTGAGAATTGTCTTTTATTAAGGGATTGAAATAGATGTGTGGCAGAATACAGAGGATTTCTCCCTCTACTAATAGAAGAATCAGTTAGTTAAAAGGATGACATTACAGCCTAACTAATTACTTTTCTTTTCATGTTGACTCGTCTTCATAGGAATAAGTTCAGAAGGAGTCTGACATGTTTTCTTCTTTGGGAGAATGACAGTGAAGTCCCAAGGAAGAGGAGAAATGAAGAAATGGTCCCTATAGATTGCAAAATGAAAAAATGGTCCCATGGAGTTGTCAATACAGGCTCCTGGCGTTGTCATTAACAACTCCAGGAGCCTGTATTGACAACTCCATGGGACCATTTTTTCATTTTGCAATCTATAGGGACCATTTTTTCATTTTTTTCCTTGCATGGGGCCTAAGTGTAAATCTCCCTTCTTCTTTTACTTTGTGGTTAAGGTGTACACTTTTTTTTTTTACCAACAACCAAACAGATAGAATTAAGCATAGCAAAGATACAATGTCACATAATTAGACTTACAGCAGCTGAACAAATAAAATGAAAAAGAAAATCCTCAAAACCTAGCTAACAGAATACAAAAGCAAATATAAAAGTTTTTCAATACAATAAAGATGTTAAATTGAAGCCAATATATCATCCACATCACTCGATACATATCATGCATCTGGAATGAAGGTCAAACTGCCTGAACACAAGAGCAAGACCTTGCCAATGAAGCTTTGGCAATCCTTTCAGCTGCCAAATCAGCTTCCCTGGGAACACACCTGCAAGAGAGGTTCCTAACCAAATTCATTGACACACAAGTGTACTTAAGAAGAGAAACATTCAACAGAATATTAGATCGCATACAATCAAAGAGACAAAAGGAAAGGGAATCCCAACTCCAGACTGAGAATGAGCAGTAATGTCGTACACCATGAACATGCCCCTGTTGTGTCCTATAATGAACAGTGTCAATAACCACATTGAACAGGCACATTTTAAGCCAAAGATGAACAATGCTTACAGGCATACTGAACAAACCCAGAATATTATTTGTCCATTGTCTCTCTATTACACTTTCCTTAAATAAACGGCCCACCAAATTCATAACCTTCCTACCCCATTTAATACCTATCAACCAAATATAACTAACTCTTGGCAATGGATGAAGAACTCCGGTATTGGGGCTTAAAGCAGTCAATTTGACTTTTCCCACCAATAATCCTTCCTCACCATCTCAATCAGGGCAAAGACAAATCAGGTAATGCATATTAATTTATGACACACACAGACCAGATCATACTTTCTTAAGCCAGCCACTTCATATGTCATAACTTTTAAATAATCATCAGAGCTGAATATATCAAATCCAACACCTAGATAGGCTATCTTACCAATAGAAAACATCAAACGTAGAAAATCATCAGTGAGAAAAAATCAAACCTTGTGCAAGCCGTTGCCCTCAGGACTTAATACCGCCGAAAGGCTACCTTCAACCACCTCTATTCCAATGCAATTGGTCTCCTCCAGAAGATTGAAAATCCCCAATTCCCACCAATGCATTGATGCTACATCACCTGACCCTCACTAGAGTCTCCGCCGGACTGGCACCTTAGCTGTAAATTCTGCTTTCTCTATTCTCCGATATCGCGTGCTCCACGTCTCCACTGCAGATTTGCCCCCAGCTGCCAGAAAAACCTTTCTCTCAACCCTCAAATCCTTAATCAGTGACGTCTGTGAGCTAGAAGAGGGAGAGAGCCTTTGCTTCGAACTACCTAGCGATCTCGACAGCCATGGAGGCACCCATCAGAGGTCAGCGGTGGATTCCGTCTGCTTCTTGCCATCACCGAATCCGAAATCACCCAGAGCAAGGTCCAACCACGACAGAGGAAAGCTACCGCTAAACTCCACCTGAAGGGGAGAGACAACCCCACACCCAAGGAGGAGCAGTCGACACTCGATCAGCGTTTGGCTTCTTCTCGTCGACGCTCTCATCCTTTCAGCGGGAACGAAACCCTAGCGGAGGGAAAAGTATCGCACTGAGGCGAAAACCCCCTTCCTTTGCTCAGGGTTTTAGGGTGTACACTTTAACATCACATGATTCACTATTTCGGAATTTAAGGTGTTGGATTATATGATTTTGGAAAACAACAATACCATGGTTTTAAAAGTTTTTTTTTTCTGCAATTCGAGAGAAAACTCATTTCATATACTTACTTTAAAAACTATTTTCTAAAATTTAATCAAAACATGCACTTAATATTGGAAAGTTAGGCCCATAGATTTCTTTCTTTGGGTGAATTTTTCAGTTTAGTTCGGCACATGGTATGATTTAATTATCTAAGTGTCAGGATAAGATAAAGTTTAGGAATTTAGGGTCTATTTGTCAAAGCGGTGAGGGGGGGTGAACCGCACGTTTGAACTGAAAAAAGCTTAGTAGGCTGGGAGAGACCGTTTGGTAACGCGTTGGTTTTCGCTGCACTTTAATGAAAAACGTGGCTTATATTAGAAGCTCATTTTGGTAGCTTCTGACTTTTCTCTTCATCACGGTCACGGTAGATTCAGAGCAGAGAGGACTGTTGCACTTGCAGGGCATTTATTTGCTTACCAAACTTTGCTCTGCTTTGGTTTTGCAGTAGATAAGGCAAGGCACCGTGTTATAATTTCTGCTGGATGTAAGGCCATGGGATGATTTCTGCTACTGTTCCAAGCCTCCAACAGTGATAGCAGAACACAGAAAACTCACAGGCTACCATCGTCTCTTGACAATCGTCGCTCGTGAATGAAGTTGGGATGAAGAAAGGAATTTGTGGTAGATGATGATACGAGTACAGATGGCATATTTTGATTGGATAAATGGTGGACTGATGTAAGCATTTCTCTTTTCTATTTCTACTAGTACTTCTGCAGGAAAAATGTCGTGAAGGAGAATAATGGGGTGAGGTTTAGAATTTTAACATTAACATTTCACTTTTTTTATTTTTACTCAGGTTTTTTCTTATTTTATCAAATTTTATTTATATTTTTAAAATTCAAATATCATAATATATATAAATAATATATATATATATATGTGTAGTATTTAATAAGATTCATGACCTTTTCAGTCATTTTCCATCTAAACGGGTTTTTCAAACTCTAATCCAAACAGGTTCAAGGTTAGAAAAAAAAATCACTTCTGCCACCGCTAATCCAAACACAAATCATATTTACAATCCGACTTTTTTTCCTGCCTTACTTTTTCAAAAGTCTTATGGTAAAAAAAGTCACTTCTCCACCGCTAATCCAAACAGGCACTTAGCGGTTTGCATTTATGACAAGTTAGGTTTAATAATTCATTATTTACAAAACAGGAATCAGGACAATGGCTTTTTAATACTTGAAAATGTCTGGTGTTTATGACTAAATTTTTTCTTTTTTCTTTTTTTGCCAACAGTTTATGACTAAAGTTTTTAAGATTTTAGATTTATGAGTTCTTTTACTGAGGTTTATGAATCGAGGTTTTTTTTTTTGGCCAACAAGAGAAGATTTAAATTTGAAGGCGTTGAGTTAGGATTGATGATTCCTTCTTCTTTTTTTTTGGCCAGAATGATTGATGATTCATATCAGTCAACATGGGGAGACTAATTATATTAGGTTTTAAATCTTTAATCATCATTGAAATTACAGTGACTTAAACAGTATATTTTTCAATTTTATTGCTTTTAGAACCCTATTCATGGAGGCCACTGATGCCCATTCCCCCAGAGCAATTCATGTGGCCTGATTGAGTGATAGTTGATTGCGGTGACTTGACAACGCACCTCAAAAGTCAAAACTCAAAAGAGTCCTTTTTATTTTCATGGAGAAAAAAAGAGTGTTGCTTTTTCCTCTAATTTTTTGGGTTAATATACTGATTGATCCCTTAATTTTATGATCTTTTCAGTTTAATTCCTCAAATTTTAAATTATGAATTTTGATTCTTTAATGGTTTATAGATTATTAAACTATATGAACTAATGTTTTAAATGAAATAAAAATTGAGAAATCAAAATCTATAATTTAAAATTTGAGATACTGTTGACAGAAAAAATTTAATATACCAAACTAAAATAAAGATAAATTTAAGGGATATAAATTATATTAACCCATTTTAAAACTTTAATAGAGATTTACTTGGTGACTTGGTCTTAAAGATAGGGTTTAGTTTATGGTACAAATTAAACTAAAAATTAGATACTATAGTTAAGATAAATCATAAAACCAATATTTTGTGGGTCAACCATCAGGAATTAACTTTTCATTATTGCTCAAAAATTTCTTTCCTAGCCATAATCATTTTTTTTTTTTGCCAACATTCCTAGCCATAATCATAGTTGTATATCATAATTATCTAATGCATCCACTAAATACATCATCTGGCATCCTTATAATGCTTTTAATTGTTTAGTTGTTTGTTAAAAAGCAATCCATTTATGTATTTTTACCCAGATTAACTTTTTTCCCAAAATGCATAATTTTTCAGTCCTTGAATTAAATTCAATTTCGTAATTGCCTTGTTTCAGTAGACTGATTTGATATTGGCAAAAAAGTAGACCGATATACTAAAAAAAAAATACTCCACTTTACTTACGGTTTATATTAAACTTTAATTATAGGTAATGGATCTCAAGTTTTATGTTAGATTTTGATCTGATCTTTTAGTTGAAATAAATATTACTACATTAAATTCATCAAAATTAAATTAATTTGTTGGGATTGACTCGTAATATCCAGGAAGAATTACTCTTAAGTCTTAAGTAAGGGACATATTATTATAAATGTTCTTTAAAGTTGTAAAATATATTTAACAGGTTGTTAATATACGTAGAAGAGTTGTAAATAGAGACTTTTCTGATAATATGTCTCATACTTGGAACCTAGAAGTAATTCTCCATGATATCCAACAATAACAAGGGCAGGTATTTTCCTCCCCAAAAATACTCTGCAATAAATTGGATCCTTATCTTCGAATTGGGGAAGAAACTAGAGACTCTCAGTCAAATTGACGGTTACCATGGGACATTTCCGCACCATGCTCCTTTTGCTGCTCTTTGTTCTTCTCTGCGCCGTCGCCGGAGGTCGTCGAGAGGCAGTGGCCCCCGGCGGATGGACACCGATAACTAATATCCAGGCGCCGCACGTGACTGAGATCGCAAATTTCGCGGTGGCGGAGTACGACAAGAGAAATGGAGCGAATCTGAAGTTGGAGAAGGTCGTGAGGGGAGAGACGCAGGTGGTGGCCGGGACGAATTACCGGCTGGTGTTGGCGACGGAGGACGGATCGTCGTCGGCGACGAAGAATTACGAAGCCGTTGTTTGGGAAAAGCCGTGGGAGCATTTCAAGAACCTTACATCGTTTGAGGCCGTTCAAGTATAGATCGTAGATTGAATAATGTAGGTTTCGCTTTATTTCACCCTTTTTTTCATTCATGCATCTTTTGTTCATGTGATCGTGTTTGATCTGTGAATTTATAATTTTCTATCATCTTATTTGTTTATGTACTTTTTCTTCAATTTTTTTTTGAGTGAAATCTGGAATTCATTAAGTTTCAACTGGGAAAACTTAATCCAAGTACAACTAGAAAGCAGGGAGGACCCCTATCCATCATCAACAACCGCTTCCAATAATGAAGGTGGTGGTTGATCAAAGAAAACAAAAATCCCTGCACTAGTATGAGCTAACCTAGCAAGGTGGTCAGCCTCTCTATTATATTCCCTAGGAATATAAGTCAACAAAACAGTCCAATCCCTAGACAACCAAAGCCTAGCCTCTACAATAATATCTCTAAAGGGGTGGTTATGCTCCCCCCTCTAGTTAACAAGTTGATAGCCTCAATACAATCAGAACGAATGAAAATGTTCCTGTAGCCACTACTCCAGCAAATCTGAAGCCCCTGAATAATTGCTATAATCTCAATTATTGCAGGAGGAACAGATAGCAACTAGCAAGTAAAACCACCAATCCAAGTTCTTTCCGCATCACGTTGAACTCCTCCACAGTTGCATTGACCAGAGTCCAGAGCTGATCCATCCACCTCCAAGTACACAAAGCCTGCTTCCATGTGAGTAGATGTTGTATTCTGTCCTTCAGATGTTTGTTGAGAGTAGAATTGGCATTGAGAGAGATAATCATGATCCCAACTAGCCCGAAAGAAGCTTGACTGGCCATCCCTAGGAACGGTTTCAATATCCTCTCCAAATACTTCCTTGCATCTGGTCACCCATATGTCCCAACATACATAAGCAAACAAGGAAGCCCATTGGACCTTCCTCGTAAAGTCTCTGCCAAAGCCATGTTTCAGATTCCAATTTATCCAATCCCTCCCTTGTAAGGACGTGAATCTATCCCATAAAGTCAGGTGAATTAGAGCAATCCATCGCTCACGAGCATTTTTACAGTCTCTAAGCAAGTGCATCATGTCCTCTTCTTGATCACATCCAAAAGGGCATCATGCAGAATCAAGTAATCCTTTTTGAACTCTCATCTTCGCAGTATGCAAACGATCATGAGAGGCTAGCCACAGAAATTACTTTATCTTCTCCGGGATAGAGCATCTCCATAGAGTCTTCCAGAATGGCTCTCCAACAAAGCTAGTACCTGCATCAAGAAAATAATAAGCAGATTTAACAGTAAAACAACCATCCGAGGAAGGTTTCCAAAAGTACTTATCTTCCCCTCTCTCCTGACGAGGAGGGTGAGCACACATGATACGATCAGTAACATGAGGGTGAAACCATTGATCAAGCTTCTCCTTGTCCCAATGTCCCGATTGGTTTGTATAGTCTCTCACAGTAGCATCCCTGTCCACGAAGGCTTCATAACCAGGGATGAGCTCAATTAAAGGTCTGTTCACCTCAGACCAATTATCATGCCAAAAGGATGCCAGGTTGCCATTGCCAATATTTATTCTAACACCTTTTGTGAAGCTCTCCCAAACAGCACATATGCCTTTCCAGGTAGCTGACGAATTTACCTTTTTTTGAATTTTAGGCATAAAACTCGTGCCACATTTGTACTTAGAACGAAGAACTTTAACCCAAAGAGCATCTTTATTATTAAGGAGATGCCAACATAGTTTCATCATGAAAGCCTTATTTTGCTTCCCCAAATCACGAATCCCAAGGCCCCCATCCCTCTTATCTCTGGTAATTTGATCCCACGAAATCAAGTGAAGTTTCCTTCTATCGTCCTCCCCCCAAAGGAAGCTCTTGCTACATTTCCCCAATTCCTTGAGCATTGTCTTAGGTAATAACATTGTTTGCATGTAGTACGAAGGCAAGGCATTGAGGACAGCCTTAATAAGAATAGCGCGGCCAGCCAGATTAAGATATGCTCTTTTCCATCCAGATAACTTTTTTCTAGTCTTTTCCAAGATAGGTAGAAAAGTAACATAGTTAGCTCTTTTATGGATTAAAGGTATCCCCAGATATTTGCCCAGATCTCCTGTAAGACCAACCCCCATACTTTGACTCAAACTCAAGGCTCTGGTGAAATTGACATTTTTCAAGAAGCAGGCCTTAGTCTTGGCTCTGTTCATTTGCTGCCCAGAAGCCTCACAAAAACTTTGGATACAATCTAACATCCCCTCAACCTAACTTTCAGAAGCCTCCCCGAAGAGAATCAGATCATCCGCGAAAAAGAGGTGTGAAAGATGAGGACCACCCCTATTAAGTTGAATCGGGGTCCATGCATTATTATCAATAGCATCCTGAATGATATGGCTCAGACGCTCCATACACAAGGTAAAAATATAGGGAGAGATCGGATCTCCCTGGCGAATGCCTCTGGATGAATTGAAAGTAGGAGTGGCTTCGCCATTCCACAGAATTTGAGAAGATGAGCTAGTAATACATGCCATGATGATATCACATAATTTTTCCTCAAGACCTAATACTTTAAGAGTATCATGAATGAAACCCCATTCCAGGCGATCAAAAGCCCTCTCTAAGTCAACCTTGACAGCCATCCACCCAGTATTGCCCGATTTAGTCTTCATAGAAAGGATGACCTCCTGAGCTATAATGATGTTGTCACTGCTTTGACGACCGGCAATAAAGCTACACTGATGCTTGCCAATAACCTTCCCCATAATCTCTCAGAGACGAAGCGAGAGGATTTTAGTAATGATTTTATAACTAACGTTGCATAGAGATATCGGCCGAAAATCCATGATGGTTTGAGGAGTTTCCATTTTAGGAATGAGAACGATATTAGTGTTGTTGATTCGTTTGACTAACATAGGATCATCGAAGAAATTCCTCACCAAAGAAACAATGGAGTCACCAACCAAGGGCCAGTATTCTTGATATAGAACCGCTTGAATTCCATCAGGTCCTGGGGCCTTAAAAGATCCCAAGTCAAAGGTCGCTTTTTTAATTTCATCATTGGTGATCATAGCTTGAAGTTTATCCAGGTCCCCCGAGGTCAAACTAGGGAAACAAGAGTTTGTAATGAGATGGAAGTCGCCAGACCCAGAAGTACTAAAGAGATTCATAAAATAATTTGTGGCCATGCTTTTCAATTCACTTTGATCAAATGTCCAGCTACCATCCTCCTTTTTCAAGCCTTCAATACGATTTTTCTTCCTTCTAATTTGAGCGACGGAGTGAAAGTATTTACTGTTCTTATCTCCCCATTTAAGCCATTGGCAACGGGATTTCTGGTACCACATCAATTCTTCTTGAGCGAGGATTTTGTTATAATCTTTCCAAAGCTCCGTTTCAGTTTGGACAAGGTACTGATTATCACGTCTTCCCCTAGCTCTCTCCACCCCTTCAATCCTTTTGAGAATTTTCTTCTTCTTCTCATTTAGGTTGCCCACTTTGTTCCGATTCCATTCCTCGGCAGAAGTAGCAAAATTACTCACTTTATCAGTCCATTGATCAAGGCTCCAAGAATTTTTAACCACATCAGCAAAACCGTCTTCCAAAAACCAAGCCACTTGGCAGCGAAAGGGCAATTTCCTTTTTCTATAAGATAATTCAGGGTTACAACGAAGAAGGATAGGTCTATGATCGGAACCAAATTTATTCAAATGATGGGTCTTGGTGAGAGGGTATGCCTGATTCCAATCAGAGTTTATGAAAGCCCAATCTAAACGTTCTTTCAGGAGATCGCACTCCCATGTAAATCGCTCCCCAACAAAATCAGTTTCAATCAATTCAGCCTTTATAATGCAATCTTTGAATTGGTGCATAGAACGAAGATTAAGAGACGGCCCCCCTTTCTTATCCTCAGTAGACAAATAAGCATTAAAATCACCCAGGATCAGCCAAGGCTCATTGACCGAGTTGCTAAAATTAATAATGTCAGCCCAGAGAGTTTGGCGCAGCATGCAATTAGGTTCAGCATACACACACGAGAGTAAAAAGGTCACAGAGCTGTTCTTAGTTGTAACTCTAACATGAATAATCTGAGTGGAGGAAGAAATATATTGGAGGTTCAATTCCTCCTCATTCCATAGAATCCAAATTCCCCCAGCAAAACCAGTAGCTTCAAGCCTAAGCCAAGCACTAAAGCCAAGACGCCTGATAATTTTATCGGCTTTAGCACCACTAACACGAGTTTCACAGAGAATAAGAATGTCAATCTTTCTACCTCTGAGCAAATCCCTGATTCTACCTGGAAAAATTTTTGAGGCAGCGCCTCTGCAATTCCAAGAAATAATATCCATAAAAAAATATATAAGAAAAGAGGAAAGAAAAAACCTAGGAGACAAGACTACTACCCTGAGTCCAATAGCTTCTCAAATGACTCCTCTTCCTGGGTAATCACATCCCCAGCCTCCATTGAATCCACCAACACGTTTTGGAAGCCTTCTTGTTGCACCTCTGCATGGTTCTGATTTTGCATAATAAGGGAACCTCCTTGCTGCGCATGTTCATTATGATTTTCAGTTGATGCATGTTGTTGTGCTTCTAGAAGTCGTTGTTGGTCTGTCTGATCATGAGAGTCCAGGTGCATTTGCGCATGTGTCTCAATATTGTGATAAGCCTCTGTTTTAATAGCTCTTGGTTGCTCAAGAAGAGAATTGACATTATTTATGTCTAGAGGCCCAGAAAGAGACACGGATCCAAATACCAGGTGGTGGGCCCTTCCTGATTGCTTCTTTTTGAACAAGGGAGAAGATAATTTTGGAACACCCTTTTTCCTCCTGCCTTCCGCGAGCTTACCCAACGATTCACTATCTCTTTTTTGTGATCCATTAAGGCTTCCTTCCATGAGATCGGCCTTGCTTGGCCTACTCCCGATCAGATTAACTTGTTGGGCCTCTTCCCTCAAGCCCATTTACTGTGACTTCGTCCCTGTGCCTTGACTTTTCTTACTCAGCATCCCACCGTTTCCCTGCTCCTCCTCGATTTTAGTTCCATTAGGTCCAGCTTTAGGTGAAGCTTGAGTCGGTTCCGCCTTGTGCGTCATCATCATGCTCCTTTCCAAGGTTCCTGCCACCTTCTCCTTTCTCTTCCATTGCTTCTCAATGTTTTTCTTCATGCTCTGACCAACTTTCTCCCTAGATGGTGGCTCAAGATCAGAATTTTGCAGTATCTGAAATCGCAAGCCTCTACTTCCCTCCTCAGACCGTCCATTCATCCGAACGTTGGGTGTCAATTGATTTTGAAGCTTCCTGTCCGAATCAGCGAGCCCGCTGCTTGTTCCTTGACTTGACCTTCATCCACTCTCCGTACTCTTCCTCAACTGCCACACCAGGTATGGACATCAAAGACACTGTACCTCCTTCTTTCTCGTTTCCGCTTGCCGTCGATCTGGTTTCCAATGACACTACCGCCTGTGTTTTCATCGGGTCTATTTGCTGATGAGGGCAAGTTTCTTGTACATGCCCATATATTCCACATTTAAAGCATATAGTTTCAAGACCCTCGTATTCGATAGTGTAGATTCGATTCTTGAACGAAAATTTGGACTGGAGTGGTTTGTTTAGATCCACCTCAACGCTGACTCTGGCAAATTTCCCTCTTTCAACCACAAACTGATCGTTGCCCTTGTGAGCCAGAGTGTTTAGATCCACTTTTAGAGCTTTACCAATTAAGTTTCCAATCGCAAGCATACAGTCCTCCGAATATATGTGTAGAGGAAGGGTTGGAATTCTGACCCATATTGCAACCTTTTTTACATTATTGCAATATGGGTTAAAATTCAGGCTCCACCTCTGCACTGCAAGATAATGTCCCTGTACCAACCAAGGACCCTCAAATAGAAGCTTTGCAGAAAAGGATTTTTCTGGTGTTTTGAAGACAAAGTATTTATTTGGTAGATCAACAAGGTCAAAATTTTCTGATTTTAGCATCCACTTGATTCGATCTTTCATAACAATCAGATTAACTTTCCTCCCTAATACCGTTAGAATCAAAGCATTCTTCCAGGGTCTGCATAATTCCTTGAACCTGTCTTCTGGTATGTTGAGGTGTGGGACTAAGGTTAAAACCTTCTTCTGCTCCTCTGTTAAAGCCTGAACAGTCTCACTTTCCTCTTGAAGCCACTCCTCCAATTGTTCTTCAAAGCTCCTATCAAGTTCCTTCTCTTCTTCTCCCAGCAATTTTGCTTTATATGAGATCATGCTTTTAGTGGCATTGCTCACACCCTTAACCAAGTTGGTTTGCCTGTTCTGTGTGTCTTCTCCACCCCCTTCTTTCATCTCAATATCCACAAGACTTCGGCTTTCCTTTTCTTTGTTTGCTATCTCAGTATCTTGTTTTTGTTCATCCATTCTTTTTATATGCCTTCCTTTGATATCATCATCTTCTTTAGTAGCCTCCATGGGATCATCAGGGATATCGCCATGGCTGTTCGATTGGTCAGTGTGTCCGCTCTTTCTCTCACTAGTATTCTCACTCATCTTCCCCCACTAAAGCGATGTGCTTGTTTTACTAAATACTTTTTCTTCAATTTTACCAACCGAACGAGGCATAGGCCAGATATTAATTTTTTAGAGAAAAATTAGAAGGGAATTTCGTTGATAGTATGTAGTGTGGCTAACAGTGTTCACGTTGCCGAGAATGAATCTGAAAAGTGTGAAAAGACAGGAAGATGTAACGAAAATAAAAAATTATGCAAAGTTGCTTTGTAACTTATCAGGGTTTATAAATTCAGAGGAAAATGTTTAATTTAATCTTACTTATATTTTATTAAAATAATAATTACCCGTTCGCACGCACCATGCACGTGCACCCACTCCTCGTGATGGTCCCCGACGCCATGGTCACCGAGTTCGCCTACTGGCTCCCGACATCCACCCCCTCCAACGTTGTAGGTTTCGCCACCGGTTACATTAACATCCCCGACATGCTCAAGATCGGTGTCCCGCTTAAGATCGCCGGCATCGCTGTCCTCTCCTTCCTCATGCCTTCCTTAGGTACTTCTCTTCATTTTCCCTCCTCCGCCCATCCCTCTGTATTTCCAAATAGCATGCAGAAAGTTTGGTGAATGACTATGGTTTGTCTAGTTAGTACGGACTAAGGAGTGTGACTTATAATTATAAGATTGTGGGTTCAAAGCTCACTGATGTAAGGACCTTATTAGTGAACAATCTGTAAGCACTCTTTGAGCCCAGAGGCATACATTGACCCTGGTGAGCCTGCAACTCACGTCACTCAAACTTTTTTGTACAAAAAAAAAGTTTTGGTGAATGACTGAATTTATTTGATACTTTTATTATAACAAAAAATAAATAAATATTTAGATGACTGAATTTATAAGTTTTATTTTAATTTCCTTTTAAATTTATATATATTTTTTTTGGTAAAAATTGGGCATTCTGCCAGCTGTTACATTACTCAACCAAAACAACCTCGTGGGTAAATAATACCCACCTGATCACTATACAGATATGGCAACACCTCATGTGGTGAGCTATCAGAATATACTACATTATTATCACAGTTATAACTATGATCCGCCAACCAATCCGCTACCGCATTACCTTCCTTAAGAGTATGAGAGAAACAAACCTGCATATTCTTACTTCTCCATCTTAAACACAAGCTAAGTATCCTGTTATTGGACTTACCTTGCATCCAAGCCTCCTGTATTAAGTGAATAGCCGATGTCGAATCTCCCTCTATCATAATTCAGGGAATAGCCAACTCCTGCGCCAACATCAAGCCATGAACTGCTCCCCAGAGCTAAGCTGAAATAGCATTGCAACACCCTAGCTTTACACTATAACCACTCAACCAACTACCATCAGCCTTCCTTAACACCCCACCACATCCTGCCACCCCTGGACAACCCTTTGCAGCTTCATCGAAATTCAACTTCACCCAACCTTCACTTGGGAAACACCATTTCACTAGTACATGTTAAGCACTCATCAGCATATTTACGAATAGAGAGATCTGGTCGGTTAGGCATGGTAAACCCCCCCCTCAAATAACAATCTATTACGCCAATTCCAAATCATCTAGCAATAAATAGCAAAAATAGTGGCCCACTCCTCTCTACTACTTAGATTATCCAAAAACCAAACAGAAATAGGCAAAGTAAAAAATTGAGAGCATACCTTTGTTGCACCCAATGCCTCCCATATCATACGAGATTTAGGGCAGCTTCTCAAGACATGGTCATAGTCTTCCACCCCAACTCTGCACTTACCACAATTTGGCACTCCCCCGAGCATTCTGGATCTGTACAAGGCTGTCAATAGCCTATCTTGCACTGCCAACCATAAGAAGACCTGGATTCTTCTAGTGACCTTCACCTTCCACACATGTTTCCAAATCTCTTCCCTGCCCCCATCTACAACCCTTCACCTTCTTTGATACAATTGGGCTACTGAAAAATCACCCCCACTACCTCCTTTCCATACCACCCTATCCTCACCATCCTCAGCACAAGGGGAAGGAACTGCTTTAATTAATTGCAAGATATCATGCGGAAGCTTTCCTTCCAACCAGGGCCAATCCCACTCCCCATCCCTACCCATAACCTGATGCACCATCAGTTCCTCATAAATAACATGTTCAAAGTCCACACAATGCTCTACTAATCTCCCACTACTTCCTAACCACCTATCCATCCAGAATTTGGTACTTCCTCCATTTCACACCTCCCGGCCCACCTCTTTAGTAATGTCAGGCCAAATCTCTGCAACATTCTTCCAAAGCAAAGAGTCATGGTTCTTCACTCTACATTCTACAAACAAATCAGCTCCTCTTCCATATTTTGCTTTTAGTACTCTAGCACATAACCCTTCCGGGTTGGCCAACATATTCCAACCAATTTTGCCCAACAATGCTGCATTCATTTCCTTCATTCTTCTTATACCCACCCCTCCTTCCTCCTTAGGTCTACATACCCCCTCCTAACTGACTGCATGCAACTTCTTCTTCCCCTCCTCTAAACCCCAAATGAAGTTCCTTTGAAGCTTTTCTATCTCATTACACACCCTAGATGGAATGTGATTATGTTGCATCTGAAAATTTGCAACCTGAGATGTAACCGATTGGACTAAAGTGAGCCTCCCTGCTAGTGACAATGAATGTGCCTTCCATCTACTAAGCTTCCTCTGAACTATATCAATCAAAAACTGGAATTTGGCCCTAGAGTTTCGACCATGAGTTATATATGCCCACAAGTACCTCATTACGTCCTCCTTACGCTGAAAGCCACTCATACAACAAATTATATTCCGCTTGTCCCTAGCCACATTCTTAGAAAAGAATATAGTGGTTTTCCTTGGGTTTACCTTTTGACCTGAGGCCTCTCCAAACAACTCCAAACAACTCCAAACACTCAAGAGCATTACTCATTTGCTCCACACTCACCTCACAGAACAATAGCAAATCACAGCAAAGAGTATATGTGAGATGCATACCTTATTTCTCCCTACCCTTATAGGTATCTATTGTTTACTTTCCACTGAATCTGCAATGATATGATATAGATTCTCCATAGCAAGCACAAATAGGTACGGAGAGAGTGGGTCCCCTTGTCTAATCCCCCTAGTAGGCTTAAACTCCTCCTTCTTGCTTCCATTCCACAACAGCTTCATTTTTACTGATAATAAACAGTTTTTAATGATATTTACCACACATTCAGGAATCTCTAGCTCCTCCAATACTTTTATAACAAACCCCAAATTTAGTCGATCATAGACTTTCTCCAAATCAATTTTGATTATCATATACCCTCTCTTCCCACTCATTCTATTCATCATGTGAGTCACCTCTTTCACGATTATAATATTCTCCTGAATATTTTGTCCTGGCACAAAGCTAGCCTGAAAGGGAGATACAACTTTATCTATTATCCCTTTTAGTCTACTCACCAAAATCTTGGTAAGTCCTTTATAGAGCACATTGCATAGAGAAATTGGTCTAACTTGTGTGACTAACTTTGGGTTATCCAATTTTGGAATCAATACTAGGAGAGTAGCATTCAGTTCCTCCACCCCTTCCAATCTTTCCCACAAATGCTTAATCAAATCAGCCACCTCCTTGCCTACCACCTCCCAATTCTTCTGGTAAAAGATCGCCTGGTACCCATCCTCTCCAGGAGCTTAAAACCCCCTATGTTAAAAAAAGCCCTCCTTATTTCGTCCTCATCTAACCTTCTCCCTAACCTTCTTAACTCTTCACCACTTACTTCCCCCTACTGTTGTCTAGTCACATGCTATACTCTGTTAACCTCTTCCTCCGAAAATAGCTTGACATAAAAGTCCTAAAATATTGCACCGATAGCTTCTTCATCCTCTACCCATACCCCTTTATCATTTTTGAGGCTTCGAATCTTGTTCCTCTTCCTTCTAACCATGGTTTTATTATGATAATATCTCATGTTTCTATCCCCATGGTTGATCTATAGCCCCCTAGACTTTTGGTACCATAGTAACTCCTACCAACTCCTTCTAACTCCTTTGCCCCACCTATCATTGCCCCTACCAACTCCTCCTGAAGTTCCCACTCCATATCTATTAAAAAGGGGTTCTCAAAGCGATCTGCACTCCTTTGAATGCCCTCCAGTCTTCTCCTTAACCCCCTTATTCTAAAATGAATGTGTCCAAACACCTCCTTGCTCCATAGTTTTAGATGTAACTCTAAATCCTTCAAATTTTCACACACATCTCTCCCTTTCACCCACTTGTCCCTGCAGGAACTCTCTAAACTTCTCATGATTAAGCCATGCAGCTTCAAAACAGAATGGTCTGCCCCTCACCACCTCTTCTTCTCAACCGGATCCCACAATTAAGGGGTGGTGATCAGAGTTAATCCTTTTACCTACTCGAACCATAGCATCAGGAAATAATTCTTGCCACAGCAAGTTGCATAAGCATCTATCTAGCCTTTTAAATACACGATCATGTCCTTTCCATTTAGGGCCCTTCCATGTAAAGAAAGGTCCACTAGAGCCCAAATCTATTAGGCCCTTATCCTCAATCCATTCCCGAAACCTTCTACACCGACCTTAATTCACCCTGCCTCCCCCTTTTTGCTCCAAGAAACTATTGATTTCATTCCAATCTCCTACTAGAAACCATGGTTCCAACATATTCAAAGCAATTTCCCCCAGCCTCTCCCATAACTCTCTTCTTTGGCTTTCATGTGGACTAGCATAAACCGCAGTAAAAAACCAAGAAGGATGATCAACCACAGTCAATTTGCAATGAATAAATTGCATATGTCTGGCAATCACACTCACCACCAATGTTGGATCATTCCACATGATCCATATTCCTCCTGTAAAACTCGTCGCCTCCATCACCATTGAGAAACCAAAACCAAAAGATCGAATAATTCTTTTGGCTCTAGTTCCACTAACATGAGTTTTAAGTAAGACAATTATATCTCCCTTATGAACATGAAGTAGATTTCTGAGGGCCGTAACAAAACCTTTACTTGCTGCCCCTCTACAATTCCACACTATGATTTTAACCATTTAAACTAGAGACATGTGCTCCCCCTCCTCTTCACACACTTCCATTGTCCCATCAATTGCCAACTCATCTCCGTTGCAATTCATCTTATCATCCATATCCTCCCCATAGTATTGCCCCACATCTTCTACCGAGATCTTTTGGCCTTTTAAGTTAGAACTAGTCACTCCCATAAGATCTGGCGAAGGTTCATCCCCTAACCGCCCTTCCTTCACATATTGACCACCACTCCCTATCACAGAGCCCTCCCCCTTCCTTATTCCTCCTCTCCACACCATTTTTAGAATGTTGCATAGTTGCCTTTTTTTGAACATTGGTTACATCAGTCAAAGGTTTCTTAGAGGCCTCCACTTCTTGAACTACTTTTGGCCCCTTGTCTTTCCTCTTTATAAATCATCTGACCGGGACTTCCTTCACCCCTGCATCCTTAACAATGCTCGGGTTTACTTGCTCTAGCCCCTCTACTTCTCTCAGCACTTCAAATTGAGATGATACTTTGACATCATCATTCCACATCCTCCTTCTTTGCTGCCTTCTAATGCTTTATACCACTCTCCAAGGACTATCAGTAACCTCCTTTGCCTCACTACCGCCCTCCTCATTGCTCACCTCCGTTACCGCCTCAGCCTCCTTATGACCTTGCCCACACCTCTCTTTGAAATGCCCAAATAAGCCACAATTTAGACACAAAGCATGCAAACTCTCATATTCAACAAGTTTCAACACCCCATCAACCATGTAATACGGCATAAGAGGTTTGGTAAGATCTAACTCCACACATACTCTAACAAACTTATTCCTACCCCTACTTGCCATATGGATATCCAACTTGAGAACCTTGCCAATAGAACTAGCCAGATTATACAACACCTTCTTGTCAAACAATTCAACCTCTATCTCAGGAAATCTCACCCAGGCTGCTATTTTATCTGTTCGTTCTGTTTTAGGATTAAATCCCGGCCTCTAGCACATAATGATCAAATACTTATCTGCAATCACCCAAGGACCCCCAGTTAAAGCTCTCTCATAATCCTCCCATTCCTGAAATGACACCACAAAAAATTCATTCTCCAAATCCCCCAATCTAATGTCACCCTTTTTTGCCCAAATATGTCTTAACTTTGCCTCCAACAGAAACAGCCCCATTGATCCTCCCAACAATTTCACAATAACAGACTTAGCAAAAGGTTTGCAGAGACGCTTTCTCTCATGTTCATCAATTAAAAAATTAGGACACATTGAATCCGATAAGTCTACAGAAATACCTGAATGAAGGTTTAGAATGTCATCAAATCCGACCCCTGGTCCAGTTCTAGTGGCTACTCCATTCATAGAATTACTACTGTCTTCATCTCCAACCATAAACCATCGATCTCTCCATTTTACCTTAGCCATCAGTGAGTCGCGATAGCTCATCGTCGTTCCTTTCCCCTCAGGCCTCACCTCCGGTTCACGCATCCACTCCTCAAGGCATGGAGGGACCGAAATCTGCCCAGTGAACTCACGTCTAAGCCCTTCGATTTTCCTCTTCCCCTTGTACGCCATTCCTGAGCCCCCCCTCTGCTGGAGATGTAACTTCCGACTCTATCGCAGCCTCCGTTCAAGTTAACCACAGCTCACCGCCCCTCAATCACAGTGCGCGACAAGGGACCACTCTCTAAACTCTACTGCAGTGGGCGACGGAAAACACAGCAAAGCACCGGCCATCAGATCGGTGGCGAGCCACCTGAGGAACAGTAGATGCCCTAGCAGAGACAAATTTTTGCGGGCATGGATTTCACTTTTTTAGTCACTAGATCTATTAATTTTCTTTTAAATATTTTAATTACACAAAAGGATAAATTTTTTATGAGTACAAGTATCCCCTATTGAAGGCCACCCTATTTAAAGTATTGTGGAACATTAAAAGTAAGCACCTTATAATGAAAAGTAAATTACTTGAAGTGAAAAAAAAAGTAACCCAAATACGGTGGGAATTTTTTCTTTTTGGCCGATAAATATGGTGGGATTGAAATCCCGCTCTTTAACACTTGGTAGGGGGAAGGAACAAGACTTTGTTATTGTTAATATATGTAAAATGGAATCTTATTTTTTTTCATTAGTTCTTTTCTTTTCTTGTAATGGTGAATTTTCAAATAGCTTTATTCCTTTTCATTTTTTAAATAGGAGAGTTTGAGCATGAAAGAACCTGACCTTTATCATCTAAGCTAATTTCGAGGGCTTAAACTTTATAAAAGTCGTTGTTTAAGTAAGGGTAAAGGTCAAAAAATACACATGAGCTTTTATCAAAAGTGTACCTAACACCAAATGCTTTTTAAATGTGCAAAAGTACTCATCAACTTATAAAATTGGAGCAAAAAACACAGTACCGTTAAAGGAGGCTAACATCCGTTTATTACAACTTGAAAGGAGCAAAATGCCCTTAACTCTCTCTCGCAAGTCAGAACCTCTTATTCATCCCCCCCAACTCTCAAAATTTCATCATCAACAATCTTCAATCAGAAAACGAACAAAGTGTAAAAAACAATAAGGTTGGAAAAAAAAAAGAAAAAAAAACAATCAGATTGAGATCAAGTTAGCATGACTTCTAGTTCTAGGATACCACAAGCACACCTAAGGCCACTAAGCGCAACTAATGTTGCTTTGGATGCCACAAGCATGAACAACTTTACCAAAATAACGTTTCTTTTAAGGTTATCATATATTGCAGACTTGCAGGGCCCTCCTTTATCTATGTAATATCCCAATTTTTGATTAAGGGATAATCATGATTATTATGGATAATTATGAATGTAATGGGAATTATTATGTGTTTTATGGTCATTTTAATTAATATGTCATAATTATTGAAAAATTGGAAGAATGGAATTATTGGTCATGAGTTGGTAATTAATGGAGAAACTAATTACTAACTATGAGAGAAATGTAATTAAAATGGCTAATGGAGAGATTAGATAAGTTAATTGGTGACTTATTTGGTGAGAGCCAATAGCAATTTGACATGTGGCAAAGAGAGTATGGGAGAGAGAGTGCATGTGTGTGTAAGTCAAATGGGATAAAATACTAATTTCTCTCTCCTCTCTTCTCTCTCTTTCGGCTGGAGGTATGGGTAGAGAGGGATGATGATTGCTTCTTCTTCCTCACTCCATCTCTCACATTCTCTCTCTCTCAAATTCGAGCTGCCATTGTTGGGCAAGAAAGAGAAAGGAAAAGCTTGATCTTTGGGTAAGTAAATACCCTCCATTGCTCAAACACCATTCATAAATGTTGATCCTTGAGTGATGAGCTTCATTTTGGTGTGTATAGTGTGCCCATTGGTGGTTATTTCAAGAATCACGAAAATCTAATTGTTGGAGAATCAAAGAGTGTCTTTGGAAAAGTGAAAGAGGTGAGTGAAACTAATCTATCTATCTAAGTTTCATGCCATTTGAAGTAGTTTATAAATTCTGGAAATTTTGGCTTGAATCCGAAAATTAAATGCCACTGTTCATTTGGTATGTTTTTGGCTTGGAATGAGTTTTGGATAGATAGATTGATTGGAGGTTGAAATGTTAAGTTTAGTGATTTTGGGAAAATTGATGATTTGTGTTGATTCAAACCGAAACATGAAAATGGAGTTGGATTTTGATCATTTTAATGATTCCATTGAATTCCTTGGGTGTTTTTGTGTGGGAGTAGCTTTGGGTTGGTATTTGGGTTCATTTGGATCACTTAGAAAAATTTCTGGAAATGCTGTCATACCTTCTGCGTTTTCTGGTTTCTGATAATCGTGCTTGAGGTGAGAGTGAGTGTGCTCGAGTGAGGGAAGAACATCACTCGAGTGAGAATTTTGTGCTTGAGGTGATTTTCGTACTTGTGCTTGAGGTGAGGATTTTGTGCTCGAGTGATCCTTTTCTGTGAAAATTCTTGCGCTCTCGGGCATGTGCTTTCTGTCTTCACTTCCTTGTGCTTGAGGTGATTTTCGTACCTATGCTCGAGTGAGGATTTTGTGCTTGAGGTGATGTCCGTACTAGTGCTCGAGTGAGACCATTTTCACTCGAGGTGAAGCAGTGAAAAAATGAATTTTTGTGCTTCCAAAAGGGGATCTTTGGGATAGTTCTTCCTACCCTTTAGGAGTTTTGTTAGGGGTATTTAATGACTCTAAAAGAGCAATAATGATAACCAATTAAGTATTATAAAGTGAATTAAGTCTTGGAATAGAGAATAACTCTTCGTCCCTAATTGTGAATATAGGATTTGACATTTGCCCTATTCGGGAGAGACCGGCGTTAGGACACGCACGGAAGGATCAAGGTAGTGACTTTTCTCTCATATTTTGTATGATGTTTTGGTATGCATAACTTATCATTGAACTTGTGAAATGTGTGCCATGGTCCATTACGGCGTGAGCACTTCAGCGTGAGCCGTATAGGGAGTGACAGTGGTCATCTTTAGGTCGGCCGTTGAACTGCCGTAGTAATCGCATGGATCTTTGTGAATCCGACCCGTGGGGCGGTGTTTGTGAAACCAGCCGTGGGCTGTGTATATCTTGCCTGTATGGCTTGCGTTATAAAATGCTTTATATGGATCTCAGTTGTGGTGAATTATACTGTGTTGATTGTTGTGATACAATACAGCGCGAGCAATTTAGTGTAAGCAATCGTCAGGGATGACATGTGTCATACTAACCATTGTCATTGAACTGCCGTTGTAGTTGCTTGTTTGGATAATGATTTGATTTCATGCCTTACTATTGCACATTATATGATTGATTTGACACTACGGGGATTCTTTAGAATCTCACTCTCCCAAAATTAAACATTTTAGACAGGGCTGAAGGATCTAAGGGAAAGCGGGCAACGAAGAGCAGTTAGAACTCCTGTTTAGGAGTATATTTTGGATATTGGTTATCATTGTATACCTTTTGGATATTTTTGGTAGAAACAATTGTATATAGTAGATTTTGTGTAATCCCCAAGAAAAAGGGTATGAATTGTAGGCTTTGTGCCTTGTGTAAATCTCTTTTTTATTAATGAATGGAACCCGAGTGTGTCGGGAATTTATGCTGTACTCTGATATGTATGAATGAAACCAACCGATATAGGCCATATTTGTTTTGTATTATGAATACGAGATTGTTATGATAAGGTTTTGAAAAAGTTTTTGAAAACCCTGATTTTGGGAAGTTTAATCTGAATAAGTCCCAAATCATCTTACAGTCTCTAATTCAAACTTAATTACGTGTTACGAATGTAATTCTCGGCCTTAATCGTGAAGGGGGTTACAATCTACTCAAATTATCATCCTCTACCTCTAATACTAAGATCACTTCATCTTCCTCTAAATCAAAACTGAAGGGGTGGGGGGAAATGCTTCTCAAAAGACGCGGCTTTAAGTTTCTTGATCCTCTTCCCCATCCAATTCTTCTCTACTGTTGAAGAGTGAAATTACAGATCTAACACCACCGCCAAAAATAAGTGGGTGATAAAATTGTTCCCAAATAGATTTGGTAAAAACATTGAATGAATGGAGGAAACAATCGAAGAAGAACCTGGGATTAACAGATGTAATAGTCATCACTGTAGTTGCAGACTGAAGTAGGGGTGTTGGTTTCATTGTAGCCACAAAGATTAAGATTGAAACATGGCCATCATTGGGGGAGGACGCCGTCGTCTCAGGCATTTGAGAAGGAAATATGAATATGAAAAGAGGAAGGGACGGAGTCGCCGTCGCGTCGCCAACATTTGAGAAGGGAACATGGAGATGAAAAGAGGAAGGGAGGGAGTCGATTAATCAGGAGGGAGGGCAACTAAAGAAATTATAAAATTTAGACATTTTTGTTTTTTAAATAACAAGGGTCCCACAAACAAACAGAGTTAGTCTCAATATTTTAAAAGTCGGACTAGACGTTGAGCTGGAAAGGTCAACGGGTCAAGGTTCAATTGGTTGGAACGGTTGAGCTGTTAAGCCGAATTGGTGACATAATAATTAAATTTAAAAATATTATATATATATAGTAATATTACAATAATTAGTCTTTAGTCTAATTTCATATGAAGTTAGTAAAGTCACAAAACACCATTTAAGGAAGAACATTTAAATAAACCATTAACATAACAAAAAGCACAAATAATAATGATTTCATGCCTTGTTAAATATTGGTATTTTTTGACTCTTGATTGATCCAAGCATGAGTGTCTTGAAAAGCATTTGGACAAAAAATGTCATCATCTTCTTGAGCAAATGACCCAAAATCAAGACCTTCAACTCCAATCCCAGAACTTCTAATTCCAGCCTGAATGTGAGAATGAACCCTATTGCCTTGTTCTTCAAAAGCATCTTTATAAAATAGTATGGAACAAACCAAATTATAAAAATTAGCAATATATAATATAAATAAAAAAGTAACATGTCTAACCCTACAATTTAAAATATTTAACCTTCATCATTGATGGTAATTTTTGGTATTGGCAATGTGGTATCATCACAAATGATATATTCTTCTATCTCTTCACGGAAAGTGTTGAAAGTGGAGGAGAACGAACTTCTTCCATTATCCAATATTCAATTTCATCAATACTTTCACAATCAATGGGATCAAAGTCTTTTTTCTTGTTAAGAACCCTAAAAAAACACATGAAATGAAATATTGGTATAATTATTAGAAGCCATTTAATTAATTTTTTTAACTAACACAAAATTTAGTAGTCAAGTGTAAATTGAAAGTGAAAAGGTTAGAAAAATATACATATTCCTCAAACAAAAATAGTAATGAATAAAGACAAGATCATTTAGCCTTTTATGTTCCAATCTATTTCTTTTCTTAGAGTGTATCCTTTCAAAGACACTCCAACTCCTTTTGCAACCAGAAGAAGAAGCAGTTTAACTCAACAATTGAATAGCCAACTTTTTAACATTAGGACAACTACCTCCAAAATACCTCCACCATTCATCTATCATGTTAAAATAAACATCGTCGAATATAAAAAAAACAATTAAAGTCATATTCATATAGTATAATATAATTGTATAAGAATTAAGAAGTAAGTAATTTTACCAGGTCACATTGATCTTACAAATTCAAGAGCCATGGGATTATTAAAGGTGCCACTTTTATCTTGATATATTATGCCTTCTTGCAAAAACTTGGTCTTGTTAGATGTGACTTTCCTACAAATGACAGAAAGATATCCTTGCATAACCTCTGGCTTTTGAGAGAAGTTAGCCTTATCATAAAGAAAAGCAGGATTTAAGATATAAGCTGCTGCATGAAGATCTTGGCGAAGCTAAGAATCCCACCTATACTTAATAATACTCGTGAATGGCTTGTACAATTTTTTTGTGCGATTGAAAGTACATTTGATAGCTTTCCTTGCCCTGTACATCCCTTCATAAATATATCCCAGTGAAGGCTTATCATCAGAATCTACAATTCTCAGAAGTTGTATAAAAGGTTTAACAACTTCAATAATGGCCAAACAATCATTCTAAAATACCCTATCCAATACAACTGCAATCACATCTCTTGCCCTATGGTCTCGTGAGTATCTAAAGTCAATAAATGTCTTACTGGTTACCAAGGCGTGTAAGTCATGCTTGTGCTCAAGAATACTTTTTAAAGCAATAAAAGTGGTGGCAAATCATGTTATTCCAGGCCGGATGATTTTTGTCCACCCTTCTCTTTTTCTCAGCCAAGCTAAGAAGAATCGATGGTTGTAAATGAATTTTGAAATCAAAGATGCACATATAGATCAACGTGTGACAATCTCCATTTTTCTAATGTTTGACAAAATCAGGTTTAAGCAATGTGCAGCACATGGAGACCAATAAATAGAAGGGTACTTTTCATCCAATAATTTCCCAGCAACTTTATAATTAGCCGCATTATCAGTAACAAGATGGACAACATTATCCACACCAGCAAATAAAACCATGTCTACAAACAAGTTGCACAAAGTTTGGGCATCTTTCACAATGTCTGATGCATCAACAAATTTGATAAAGACAATTCCTTTAGGATAATAAACCAGGAAGTTAATCAATTGTTGGTTTCGTTGATCTTGCCAACCATCTACCATTATTGTGCAACCAGTTTGTGCCCAAAAATTCCTGCACTCATCAACCAATAATTGAACTTTCTTTTTCATATCTTGTAATAATTTTGTTCTGAAGGCAAGGTAAGATGACGCTTTATAACCCGGGTCAATAGCTGCAATAGCATCTATCATAGGTTGGAAGTACATTAAATTAACAACATTAATTGGAATACAACAATCATACAACCAGCTAGCCATAGCCATGTTTGCTCTATGCATAGCTTGTTTACCCGCAAATGCACTTCTTATTCCTGGCTGTGACCCAGGGTTGTCCTTGGGGCAAAGAATGATCTTGTAGTTGCAACATGTGCCTTTCGTTTCAAAACTTTAGATGATCTTAAAGAAGGATTTTCAGTATGTGAAGGAGGAGCTTCTTCTAAATTTAGAGCATCACCTTCCGATGGTGTGGCATTAAGTCCATAAGGATTGTCTTCTTCAAATGTATCTTGCTTCTTTCCCTTTTTCTCTTCAATTTCTTTCACATTTTTGTTCAACCGATAGTGAACATCTCCTTAAACCTTTTTACAACTTATGATGTCCCCTTTTATTCTAGCAAGATGTTGTTTCATTCTGTGTATTCCTCCCCCAGTAAATTCCTTTACACAATACAAGCATTTCAAGTGAGGTTTGCCACCTGGGGTTTTGTTGGGCACTTGAACGCAATGCTCCCATGCTGGATCGACCTTTGATCTAACAGATTGGTGGAGGGAGCAGTAGTAGATACTTGTTCTGCTTGGGATGACATTTTCTACTTCCTACAAAGTTCAAACATTGCAGCACAAATTAAAAACCTATCACAAAAGATTTAAGTCTAGCAGCAACAATGTGGTATTATTCAGTTTAAAGTGTCTATCATAAAAGAATTAAGTGTCTGTTGGATTCAGGAAGTGATTCAGCAACATTATCAGCAATGAAGTTGGGATTGCCAAGGTAAATAGCAATAAGGCAGTACTTAATATCTTTCCTTAAGGATTAAATCTTATGAAGCCAAGAATTAATGAGGTGAGAAGATATAAATATGGGAGAAGACATTTTATTCAGACACAGAGACACTACTTGTCAAATCGTTTTAATTTGCATAACTTATTTGGCAAATATAATGCTTAAGGGAATTCATTTTAACTAATTATTCCATGGAATTGAGATGAGGTGCAATATGGGAAGCATGTTCAGAGGGTAAAATTTGACCATTTTTAATATTTTTATTTCAATAAAATAAAATTAAAAATAGTGTTCTTCCAACTACTACAAGTTTTATTGAAAGATAAAATATTATTCATAAGAATTAAAAATAAAAAATATATATTTGGTTCATTCAAAGTTCAAACATTTTGACTTTATCTGAAAATTTCAAAGATGAGCTAGCACATACTATTTAATTAGCAATATAGAATTCCAGGACATGAATAGGTTTAACTTTAAATAAAGGGGCCATTAGACATTGGACAAGAGAGAAAAACTGGGCATAAAGGTTGTGAACACTAGAAACTAAAGGAATGCTTTCCCAAAATTCATGTCTTGTCGATGCTTTGAAAATAGTTTTGGATTGGGCATACGGCCACCAAATAAATGAATTGCCCTTGGCCTCTTATTCTTTCTCTCTCCAGAATCAATGACTATTTCCCAAGGGTTCTTGATCCTTGCAAAAAAAGTTGAAGAACATGAAATTCTGATGATAACAGAAGTACAGAGCATTGGTGAAAAATGTAATAGAGGTGATCTCCTTACAGTAAATAATAAAGGTCACTAATTCTATCTATGGCAATGAAAAAAATCTATGGCAGACTTATTCCTCACAATAACCAAAAATTTTGTTAGCTACCTTGTCCCTGTTGCATTTCACATTATATAGTAAAAGCAAAAAGTTCAAGAAAATACAAATTTTGTCATTGAAACATCGGCTGAATTTTTACTGAAACATCCTGATGATAACAGAAGTACAGAGCATTGTAAAAAAAATTTCTTTCAGCCACAACCAGTATAATCATCAGTTTCATTATATTCAGAAGAAACAAAACTCACAAGTCACAACAAGAAAAAAAACAAGAATTTCATTGTACACCAAATTAACCTATTGCATGGGCACCGGTGTATTGAGCAAACTTTAGAACAGCTCTTTGACCTTAAGGTCTAGCAAACTGAACAATAATATCTTTAGCATTCTTAATAGCAATAATAACCCAGGCAGCAAGTTGAAGCTTCTCCCATGTTTTTCTGAGATTGATGATGTAGATACCTGATTACAAAATTAACTGAAATCAACAAAGTAACAGACAAAAGCAATCACCATGCCACAGACAATTCCATCATAATTCAAAATTAAAATTGAAAAAAATAGAGCATTGTAAAAACTAAAAAGTTTCAGCCATGACCCACATGTATAACTTCATCTGTTCATCAGTTTCATTATACTTTGTGTTACATGAAAAAAACAAAGCATTGTAAACATATACAACTTATAAGATTCAGCCACAACCCACAAGTTATAACTTCATCAAAATCAGACAAGAACCCTCCAGTCGAACTCACATTGAGCACAAAAAGGAAAAGCTACACAGTTCAATTTAAATAATCCACACACTAAGCTAATTGAGAAAAACACACTATTAAAGCAAAGAATAGAGCATACCGATTACTGAGCTTCATTGGCGACGCTGTGAGGGATGCGATTTAGGGGTTTTGGATGTGACAGAGAGAGGAAGAATCACAGCATTGCAGCCACCCACGGTGGAAGATGACGGCTCAAATGGCTATCCATCATGGCGCAAATAACGGACCACAACGGCTCACCACAATCGCGCAAGACAATCCACAACGCACAAAGGTTCACGCCAAAGGATAAATAGTAGCAAGAACCAATCCACAGATGACGGAGATGACCACTAAGACAGCGGATGAAGACAGCCTCGCACGGCGGACAATAACAACCTCGCGCGGCGGACGACGATGGCTGGACTCTCCATTTCTGACCAGACTAGGGATACAGTTGTAAGGGGAGGTTTGTTAGCCTCGAATCGGGTGCAATCTTGAAAGTTGAAAATGGGAACCACTTCCTTTTTTAGTTTTGTTCGTTTCTTTCAAGTTTTCGGTTTTTTTAACACAATAATAGGCCAATTTCCATATTAAATTTTTAAAAAATCTAGGCTTTATTTTTTTATAACACAAGTCATTGTGCCGGACGGTTTTTAAAAACCCGTTCCGAGTTCCGGCCGAATAATGGCTCCTGGCCCAACAATGGTTAAAAAATTATCCAAAACAGTTTTCCCACAAAAGCGGCCCAACGATGGAGACCGGCCCGTCCTCTTCACATGCCGAGGGTTCGGTTTTTAAATCCATGGTTCGTCTCCTTTAAAGGTGCTGTGAATTTTGCTCCTATTTTGCAAGTTTATGTGTACTTTTGCACCTCCAAAAAGCATTTGATGTTGAGTGCATTTTTGATAAAAGCTTATGTGTATTTTTGCACATTTACCCTTTAAGTAAAGAAGCAGTGCCACAAGATTTTGTTATGCTCTGAGGCGTATATAAAAGCTGATATAACACCCCAAATTTTATATGCACCAAAAATATATTATAATTAATTGAACAATTGAATAAAATGATGGATATTCATGAAATTTGGAACTTTTAAATTTTGAAATATTCATATCCATAAGGAAATGGACAAATTAATTCAAGAATTGAATTAATTTACAAAGGTGATAGCAAAATCATAATTTTACCAATTTAGCCCAAGATTAATTATTTTTCAATTAATTGGATTTAATTTCAATTAATTAAGGAAAATAAAAGAAATTGTATAAAGAGGATTATTCTTAATGGTATAAATCAAGAATTTATAAAATTAGAGGAACTTGGGCATAAATCAATTAAGGGAATTATGGAAATGTTGAAACTATTTTTCTTCCCTTCTTTCAATAATTTTGCCTAGCATGAAATGCATGAGGGAAAAATTGATTTAATGAAATTTAACATACTAAGCACCATTATCATATGAAGAGGAGATTAAATGATGATTAATTTCATGAGCACATGTCCAAAATGCTACAAGAAAAGAATAATGATGACAATAGTAAGGTGGGTATGACATGAAGTATGGACATGATGATCATGGTAAGGTGATGGTAAAGGAGCAAGTAAGTCACATTATTAGGGAAGTATGGAGCAAGTAAGGCATAAAGTGAGTCAAAGTATGGGTGAAGGTATGGAGGGAGGTATGGTGAGAAATATGTGTCACCATAATAACCCTTAATGAGATCAATAGTGTAAGATCAAAGGAGCATTTTTATGAAGCTTTTCTCTTCTCTTCCCTTCCCTTCATTCATTTTGTCCAAGCCACAAAATAAAGAGAAAGAGGAAGTGCCTTGGAGACTTTGAGAGCTAGAGAGAAGAGGAAGAAGAAATATTAAGGTAAGAAGCTAAACTCTTAAGGTTTCTTGTGATTTTGTCTTAGATCCTTCTCTAAATCGTGATTCTTCATACATCCATGATCTTGAAGACACCATTCTTAGCTCAAGAAGAGAGAAAGGAGATGTCTAGAGAGAGAAGATTCAAGATCTCAAGAGGTAACCTCACAAACCTTAGATCAAAACTAGTATGGTGTTGTTGTTGAGTTTGTGTTTGGTGTGGTGATTTTTGTCAAGTTTGTAAATTTGGAAAGTACTAACCTTAAGGGGAGGTGTTGTCCAACTTTAGTCTAATCATATTTAGAATGTGATTAAGTGGTTAAACAAGTGATTAAAGGTCATAAGAAAGTGTTTTATGAATTGAAATCATAAAACTCCATTTTCTCCAATTATTGAAGAATTTTGTCCAGATCTGTGTTGGACAATGTTAGGTGTAACCCCCTCCGTAATTATATCTGAAATACGCGATTAACATGAATTAGAGACCAACGATATTCAAAACTCATTTAAAATCCCATCTTCTTGATAAGGTTTTCACAAATAGCTTTCGAAATCTATTTCACCTGGTCTCATATTCACATTTCAAATATAACTACTTTGTGAAAATAAATCACATTTATTATAAACATCAGATTGCACAATAATAACTTCTAGCAAACCCCGGGTTCATATCTTCACTAAAGATTCATAAGGCACATACGCCCTTTACAATTTTCCAAATGGGGATTACACAAATCCAACTCGAATACATAACTCAAATATACATCCGAATATATATATATATATATACACACACATTTAAATAACCCAATAATCATCCACAGTATATATAGTCATCCCAACAAATAATGATAACCAACTACCAACTTCAAATAACCATAAGGAATCATCGCCACCCTTAGTCGCTTGCTCCATCCTCAAGCCACCTGTCCTGTCTAAAATGTTGGTAGGGGAGGGTGAGATTCTAGAGAATCTCAGTAGGAAACAAATACCAGTATGCATGCAAGATAAGTGTTTAATGCATGACATGCTTGCAATACACAACTCATGTTCATACAATAACATATCTGTATGCTCAATGTTTCAACAACATATTCATGGCCATAGCATAAATAGAAACAGAGCTACAATCATTCATATATGTTTTATATAATCAAGCAAAGCAATACATGCATCAATACACCAACACAAATATCAAATACATGCAGAAGAGGTAAGTTCCCTACACTTATTCTTTCCACGTGTGCTCCAGCATCGGCTACTCACGAACACAGCGAATATTGAACCACGATCAAGATGGATATCGAACCCTATAAACCAAATCAATGACATAGGGTTATTCTCTATTCCAAATTCTTACTTTCATATCACTTAAAGTTGGTTATCATTCATGACTTTAGGTGGCTAATCAAAGGCCAAACATATGCCTAAATGTTTGGGAAAACGCTTGACCAAAGACCATCTTCAGAAGTCCAAAATGTCATTTTTAGGGGTTGGCCGTGGCGCAAGAATCCACTAGCCGCACCAAAATAAGTCAGAAACATTTGAGCCGTGGTCCACAACCTCTGGCCGCGGCCAAGAAAATCTTGTTTCTTGGCTGAACTTCTAAAAATCATAACTAATTCCAGAAAAATCGAGATGAGGTGATTCTGAAGCCAAATGAAATCTATTTAAGTCCTCTTTAGTAGAAAAATATGGAACATTACCAAAAATCACCACAAAAATACAAAATTGCTCAAAATCCAACACTGCTCCAAAACAGATTCCCATTTTAATCCCAAACTTTGGACAACCATAACTCACAGCTCACAAAAAGAAATAATACAAATTGTATGTCCATTTTGAAGCTTGCGATGTAAACTTTAAGACTGGAAAGTTTCATAATTTTTATACATCATTTTCCCATACAAGACGTCCACACAAGCAGACTGCCTAGAATAGACTTCCAATGGACAGCATTTCCAGTTTTGCAACCAATGTGTCCAATCCAATCCAAATCAACTCCAATGACTAAATACCACAACATAACACCATTTTCAACACAAAACACAACTCAATTCCACAAATTACATTCCACACGAAATTATACCAAAATCAGAGCAAATTTCTATAAATCACAAAACTTATCCACAAATCACAATACTTAGATCAAAGTGTTACAAATACTCACCTCTTCCTCTTTCCCAAACCAATTCTTTGATTCCTCCACTTTCCAAATTCTTCAAGCTCTCAAACACTTTCTTTCAAAAATCTAAAATCAAAGCAATGAAGCTCTCATCACTATGAACAACATCAAAGAAGGGTATTAGAGCATTAAATGCCAACAAACCAACCAAAATCTCACCTTTCCATCTCTCTTTCTTCTATTAGAGTTGGACGTCCATGGGAGCTTGAGGAGAGAGATTAGGATCAGATTTTTGGGCTCCAAGGAGGCTTTTGGCCGACCTAAAAGGGAAGAGAAGAGATAGGAGAGAGTTTTGACCATTTGACCCAATCCATGGCTCATATTATGCCAAGTGTCAAGATCTTGATCAATCTTCATGAGCTCACTTAGGCACACACACATGAGATTCCACCCCTTTTAATCACATAAAAATCAATCCTAACCAATTGATCTTGAAGTTACCAATGAGCTTCCTCTTCGGTAACCGATCAATTGGTCGGTAACTTTACCGTTTTGCCCCTGATTATGACAATTCCCACTGAATCAGCACCAAACACATCATATCTTTCTTTAACACCATATTATGCACCCTCCCTATATTTTAAGTCAATTTAGATGTTAATCCATAATTGAGCTTAAATACAGGATTTTGGCGCTACTCACAACATATACGAATCACATTCGAGTGCCAAATCACATCATATTCTCCAAAAAGGTTTATTTATCAATAATCATCTCCACTTTTGTAGTCCTTGACCCATAATCAAAATTTAGGATCTTGCTAAACCGGGTTTAGCAGTCCACATATTTTAGACTTATTCTCTAGCCTCAAATCTCAAAATTTGGGGTATTACATTGGGACTAGATTTTGGTGTTTTTTATGATTCCATTGTGTTTAGAGTGGAAAATTGTGTAGGGTTCATGTTGGGTGCAAAGTGAGAAAAACCCTAGAAAGTGAAATGACAAAAATAACTTTAAAACCTTCACATAGGGGCTGCCAGGGGGAAATATGTAATTGGAGCTAGATTTTCATAAAATAGATGGTTCTATTGGTTTCAGTGGACAAAAATAGGTGGGGTTACAGTTGGTCACTTTTTCGGTAGAGGCCGAAAAAGCATAATTACGAAAACGCCCCTAAAATCCTTAAATCATGGCTGTCAAGGGTATTTTGGTAATTTGACATTGAATTTGCTGATTTTGAGCACGGAAATGGATTTTTTGGACAAAAATACATCATAATAGCCCTAGTCAAAAATTTATTATAACGTGCCATCGGGCCGGGTACAGCCGGGCCAGGCCAGGGTCCGGGGGCATTTTGGTAAATTTTCACCATAGACTAATATAACCACCAAAAACACTATGGAAGTGTCTAAACTGTACATTTGACGTTCTAGGATCGAGTATAGAGCCTAAGGGATTAGCACGCAAATCGAGGCACGTTATTCGAGGATCAAGGAAGGGCGATTAAGGTAGGGAACTTACCTGTCCTGCATGTATTTGATATTTGTGCTGGTGTATAGATGCATATTATTGCTTTTCTTGATTTTGTGAAACATATATGAATAATTGAAGCTCTGTTTCTGTTTATGCTATGGTCATACGTATCTTGTTTGAAACATTGAGCACGCAGATATGTCATTGTGTGAGCATGAGTTATGTAATGCAAGCATGTCATGCATTAAGCACTTATCTTGCATGCATATTGGTATTGCTTTCCTACTGAGATTCCCCAGAATCTCACCCTCCTCTACCAACAATTTAGACAGGAAAAGACAAAACGTGTGTTAAGAACAAAGAAGAGAACCGAATAAGGGGATTGCAGTGGTGGAACGAAGACTGGAAGATGTCTCCGTTTCACTGGGACGAGTGTAGACACCCATATAGTACTATGAAACCACGTTAATTGTAATTATCAAATACGAACCCCTATGGGGATTTCTGTAATCGTGCACATAATATCAGTGTATTTATGCTATTCCTGTGTTGCCCACCGAACTATGTATCGTTTTCCGCAAATACTCTGAAATAAGTGAAAATAAGATGAGGGTGTGACAGCTGACATGAAAATATTGTAAATAAAAATAGCAAGGAGAATTATTATGAGGTCCTAAATTAGGAAGGTATTTAATCACTCAAAAATTTAATAACAGCTTATTTATGAACATGCAATGACAAGTTTCAATACATAAAGTTATAAGTATTTATGAGCTTGTTTGATTTTTTTTCTGTTTTTTATTCTCACAAACAGTTTTATAAAACAGTTTTTGGAAACAAGTTTTAAAAATAAAAAAAGTAAAAAATCTGTTTAAATATATTGTTTTGAAAAATCTATTTTTGAAGTGACGCGGCGGTATGATTGCCGGTGGTGACGTCGTGGTGATCATCATTGGTAGTGTAGTATCGATAATGGATAAATAGTAACCTCAAAAAATAAAAAATAGGAAAACAAAAGCAGGAAAACAAAAGGAAGAAAACAACTAAAAACTATTTTTTTGTTTTTAGTTTTTAAAAACAACTTTGTGTTTTTTTTTTTTCTTTTAAAAAGAATTTTTGAAAAACAGTTTACCAAACAAGTTTTATTGTTTTTAAAAACTAAAAAAAACAGTTTTTAAAAATAAAATCAAACAGACCCTACTTACTTGTCATTTGACCTTTTTGGTAATCAGACCCATTCTATAGGACCTCATTATGATTCTCCTAAAATGGTCTGTGTTTTGTTATTTTTGTAAATATTGAAATTGAAAATCATATAATAACATTCATGAATGATATTGTACACTCCTTTTGGGTTAAATATAAGGCACGTCTGATTATCTCATTAGAAGTTTAGAATTAAAGAAAAGTACCTAGTTAAATCACTAAAATGTTCTGAAAATAATATAACTTAAATTTTGGCTCCTTTAAAAGCATGAGTATAAAAAAAGTCACTTGGAAAGTATCTGACACCTATTTTTTAAGTTTTCCTCTAAAATAATACCTAAACATGGGTCGCCTTAAATTTTTTCACTTTCCTTAAAAGCCTCATTAATAGGGTAAAAGTGATTTTTTTTTTCAATTTAAAATGAATTTAATGAATTAACTATTACTTTTTAATTTCGGTGAAGTGTTTAAAAGTGGCTTATGTTGTAAAACATAGACCAAAAAATTCATCTTTAATACTTCCTTTGCTCCTTGAAATAAAATATATTTACTCAATTTGATGAGATAAAGGATGCTAGTTGAGTTAGTTTATATAAAATATATTTTCTAAAACACGCTAATCATTTTTCTCAGTTTCCCCATTCCCTTTCCTCCTTGATTATTGTTAAGAGAGTATCAATAAGGATAAATTAGGAAAAGATTAAAAAATATGAATATTGTATCTTATATTTAGGACTAAGGCCAACTCTTTAAATATATCTTATATTAAGGACAGAAAAAATATGACTTGTATTTTACATCTATGGTATACAATAACCTTAAAGAGTTAAAGGACAAATATAATAAAATCTTCCGGTGGTAAATGCAAGATATACATAATTAATTTGTGAAGACTAACAAACTGGTTAAACTGATTAATTGTAGCTATTATGTGAAAACTATGTATTACTTTCTCTAAAATATCTCATATTTTAATGAAAGTATTAAATATGAGTGAAAAAAGAGTAAAAATAGAATCAAATTTATGAGAGTCATATGAAAAAAGAATTAAATGCGAGGCAAAGTAAATGAAAGGGAAAAATCATCATAGTTTCATTGAGTTTTGAATCCAAGTCCCTGAATTTGTTTATCTCTTTTATTGGGTCCTTTGCTTTTACTCCGTTAGGTTTGTTAGTTTTTTATGTATAGATTTGTTTAGGCATTGATGATGTGGCATATACGTTGACAAGTGAGATCTGATTAGACCAGGTGAATCCACATAGGTTGTGACTGGACTAGGGCATTTTTGGGAGAGGTGGGAATGTTGATCGAACTATGCAAGCGGACTCAGATGAAGTTTCCTTCAGGGTGATATGTGCCCATCATCAATGATTCTGGTTCAAGAAACTTCTGCCCTTTTTCTCTTTTATCCAATGGCAATCCATGGTCCTTAGGAATTCTTTAGGCAATAAAGTACCGGTAAAAATGCCCTAGTACAGTCACGGCCTATGTGGATTCACTTGTGCCTAATCAAATCTAACTTGTCAATGTACCTGCCACATCATCAATGCCTAACATATTTTTTAACACTGTTAATCACTATT
Source organism: Inga laurina (assembly GCA_963855925.1). NCBI lineage: Eukaryota > Viridiplantae > Streptophyta > Magnoliopsida > Fabales > Fabaceae > Inga > Inga laurina. The sequence continues at coordinate 77,762,360 of OY979701.1, read as the reverse complement.
TAACGAATTTATACATATAGAACTAATGGACCTAACAAATTAAACTTAAAGGATTCAATTAAAAGGAAAAAAAATTCAGGGACTTGATTCAAAACTCAATGAAACTATAAGGACCCAGAGATTAATTTTCCCTAAAGTGAAAATCCAATATTTATAACTAACCACATCTATCAGCTAAGTGTAATATTTTAGCCCTGTTGGAAAAGAACAAATGAGAGTAAACAAGAATGCGTGAGGTTTTGATCAAATAATGAATGAGGTAGACAGATAAGTCAAAAAGCGCGCTCACAGTATTTCATGATTAGAACAATTTCTTAGCTGGCAAGGATTGAGAATAATGTACTTATAAAAATGTAAATTCAAGGACACGCACCTCTCACAAGTAAGGCATAAAGTGCTTATTTGGAAGATCTTATTTTTAGACAATAAGTGTTTATAATTCGTGATTTACGGTATACGAGGTAAGTATGTGAGAGGAGTTTTTTCTCGGCTTGCGTAATAAATACATTTTACCTGTTCAAAACGCTGAAACAAACACAGCTGTATAATTGCACTGTAGTGTTATCCTTCCACCTAATTTCCCGTTTAGTCTGTCTGGGCTGGTGGCTGCTTTAACTTGTCTTTTTCTTCTCCACTTCGGTCCCTTCCATATTTCTTCCATTCCCCTCTTTTCTTATTTGTCCCCTCTTTTTTCCTTCAATCTTCAAAACATTATATGCTCTGTCGGTTTTGAATTTACATCACTTCCTTTATTAATGATTTTTGGAAGAATCACTAGTAAGTGCTAAATAAGAAAATTAATCATTTTATTCCTATTTACATGCCAATCTTCTGCATTTACATACCCAACTTTTGCATTGACATGAAATTAGGATAGGGAAACGGGTGTTTTTATTGATTTTCCTCTTTATTTACTTTTCATTGAATGTATCTACCACTAGTTTGACTTTTAATGGCTGAGATTTAATATAATAAATTTTAATTATAATAATATTCTTTACACATTATTAAATCTCAACTACTGAAAGTTTATCTAGTGGTAGATACATTTAATGAAGAATAAATGGAGAGGGGAATCAATGAAGACTGGAGGTGTTCATGAGACCCAAATGTCCGCCTAAGCCCAACAAAAAAATGCCCAGCCCGGCCCTAAAAAATACGTCCATAAATCATTTGGACATTTTCGGGCCGGGCCAAATACCGGGCAGGGCTGGGCACCGAGCAAGGTGTGCTGCCCTGCCCATTTGGCCGTACCCAATATGTGTATATAATTGTATTTAAAATATATATATATATATATATATATATATATATATATATATATATATATATATATATATATATATATATAATTGAATAAGTATTTACTTACCATTTAATTAGAATTTAATGAATAAACATTTTTTGTATTTATTAGGCATATAGGCATATTTTTTCATACACATATTTAATTAAGAAGTGGGTAGATTGAGTTTTTGAAAAGTAAATTATTTTCAAATAATAAGAAAATAATTTCTATTGAATTAATTTGTTTTATTAACCCATGAATCAAATCTAAATAATAGAATCTTAAAAGGACTATGGTATAAAATATATTCTTGAAATACCACACTATATTTTTTCTATATTATTATTATTTAATACTTTATTATTTTTCAATTTTTAAGAGATTTTTGGACACACAAGCCCATCTTACCCGAAATTACTCTGACTTTCATTGGGCAGGGCCGGGCAACGGGCCGTAAAATACAGCCCGTTCTTTTCAGGTTGGGCATCAGGCATGGTCCGTGCCCTGCCCAGCCCTACCCATGTACACCCCTAATAAAGACATCCTTTTCCCAATTAGGACATATGGGTAATTACTTTTGTCATCGAGAAAATTAATATTTTGATACCTATAACTTTGACTTAGTTCTAATTTGATTTTTAAGCTTTAATACGATACAACTTCATCCATACAGTTTTGACTCGGTTACAATTCAACTTACTCCCTAAATATTGACTCCAAGTAACTAAATATATGTTGTCTATCCATTTAAAAATATTAGTCCATAATTCCATATGTTTCAAAAATAAAATTATATATTTTATAAAAAAAATAGCAACTAAGTGATAATGAGTTAAAATGCATGGAACCGGTTTCAACTAACTAGAAACTATAAAAAATTAAATTATACTAAATCAAAGTTTAAGAATTGAATTACAATCAAGTCAGAATTATAATATGAAAGATTTCCTTTTTTTATTTGTGCATCTTCTCCCATTTTTAAAACGATTTAATTTGGGAAAAAATGGGGATAATTATCCCATAAAAGATTTCTGTATTATTGTGTTGGATCTGATACAAAAAACGATACTCCAATGTAAGTCATTTTCGTCCGTAAAATTTTTAACTCTGACTTTGTCCTGATTTCCCTTTTATTGATTGTCTTGGATCACTTGTGGGCTGTGACCCATGGTTTTGGCCTATCTTTTCAGGATCCCATGACCCACTCTTAACTTATCTCTTTCCTTTCGAGTTTTGACACTTCACGGCAATCAGATCCAACGGCCACCATTTGACTTCAGGATCACGCGGTTTTCACCCGTGACGTTGCTACATGTGTCTATCTTCTGCTATAAATGAACCTTTCGCGTTTATACTTGAACACCGAAGCAAAGCGAAGAACCTTCAAGAATCGTATCGCATCGGCGGTTGCCATGAAACTTATTCACGGCCTTATTTTCTTGCCTCTGTTCTTCCTCCCTCTCTGCACCGTCGCCGACGGCAGGAGGGCAATGCTGCCGGGCGGGTGGTCGCCGATAAAGGATCTAAAGGACCCGCACGTGACGGAGATCGCGAAATTCGCGGTTTCGGAGTACGACAAGAGAAGTGGAGAGGCGCTGAAGTTTGAGAAGGTAATCAAGGGCGAGACGCAGGTGGTGGCCGGCACGAATTACCGGCTGGTGCTGGCCGCGAAGGACGGATCGTCGTCGGCTTCGAAGAAGTACGAAGCCGTTGTGTGGGAGAAGCTTTGGGAACATGTCATGAACCTCACATCGTTTAAGCCTGTTCGTGGATAAGACAATGCGGATTCTGCGCCGTCACAGATCAGAACGGGTTTGATCGACTTAGTATATAACTATGTATTCTCCGATGTGTATTGTTTAAATGCTTACACCAATAAACAGGTTTGGGAAGTGGGAATAAAATAGTGTCTGGTAATATTTGGAGAACCTAAATTGGTTTATTTAACAATCTGGATTTTCACTACCGTTTCTTTGAATCGAAATATCGAGCCCTTTTTCATTTCTGTAAATCAAATCACTTCGCAAGCTCCCTTCTCTGTTGTTGATTGAGATGTACCTGTGATTATTTATGTTTAGCCTTCAAATAGTAGATCAATATCATCATTTATGCTTTCTTTCTCATAAAATCCAGATCTTACTTTTAACGAGTCTTAAAGCTAAAAGCTAATATAGAGGTTTTTTTTGGTTTTGTTTGGAATGGATATTGGAAGCTTTTGGACGGTGATTTATTGTTGTGGGTGAATATGTGCTTGAGATAAATAGTTCCAAAGAAGCACTTTATCTATGGACTAACTTTTGTGTGTTTTGATTAATTTTTAAAAAATAATTTTTATTATTTACGAAGTAAATATATGGAGGTTTTATCCTACTTGTGAGGAAGGGTCTGTGAAACCATGATTTCAAAGTTAGCATGGTAGTTGAGCGTTCTCATTTATGTCTTCCTTCTCGTAAAATCCAGATCTTAGTTTTAACGAGTATTTAGCTAAAAGCTGGTATATTGAGTTTTTTTTGGGTTTGTTGGGAATGGATGTTGGATGCTTTTGGATTGTGATTTATTGTTGACGAGGTAATCGCTCTGAGCACAGCATAAGGTGCTTTAACTAATCCATAGGAAATAAAAAATTATAGCTTGAATTCATCTGAAAGAAATTTTTAACTTTGCCTATTTTATGTAAGTGTTTGAGAAACTATAAAATTGTAGTTTTAAAAGTTTTTTTTTACAAATTAAGACAAACAAATTAAGACAAAATTTCCTTAATATAACCTTAAAAATTATAAAAGCTATTCTCTCAAAGCTAATCTTTAATAAGGTATTGAAGGAGAGAGAAAAATATAAGGAAGTCATATTCAAATATTAATTACAGAGGTAAAATTAATAAATAAACATTAATTATTATTCAAATGATTTATAACTCGGACTAATAAGTCATTCTTTTAAAAAAGACTTAGGATCTGTTTAAATTAGTGTTACAAAAGAACGTTTACGCAAGCGGAAACAAAATTTTTTTCGCATACTTACCTTATATAACGTAGATTACATTGAAAAAATAGTTTATATCACTAATCCAAACATGTTTTTATATTGTGGACCGAAAATAGTAAGTGTCTATTTGGATTAGTGGTAGAAGCTGCTTTTTCAACGTGATTTATAAATACGAGGTATATATGTGAGAAGAGTTTTATTTCGATTTGTGTAAACATGCTTTTATAGCGCTAATTCAAACATGACTTAAGCGGTTTGTTTATCAGCTCGCTTATGATAGATAGCTCTAAATAAACGCCTGCTAACCATAGAGCCATTGTTAAAGGCAATAAAAGAGAAGGTGATTGGAATCACATCATTGGAATCCATCCACTGAGAATTGTCTTTTATTAAGGGATTGAAATAGATGTGTGGCGGAATACAGAGGATTGCTCCTTCTACTAATAGAAGAATCAGTTAGTTCAAAGGATGATATTACAGCCTAACTAATTACTTTTCTTTTTATGTTGACTCGTCTTCATAGGAATAAGTTCAGAACGAGTTTGACATGTTTTCTTCTTTTACTTTGTGGTTAAGGTGTATACTTTTTTTTTTTTTCCAACAACCAGACAGATAGAATAAAGCATCGCAAAGATACAATGTCACATAATTAGACTTACAGTAGCTGAACAAATTAAATGAAAAAGAAAATCCCCAAAACCTAGTTAACAGAATACAGAAGCAAATCTAAAAGTTCTTCAATACAATAAAGATGTTAAACTAAAGCCAATATATCATCCACATCACTCGATACATATCTTGCATCTGGGATGAAGGTTGAAATGCCCGAACACAAGAGTAAGACCTTGCCAATGAAGCTTTGACAATCCTTTCAGTTGCCAAATCAGCTCCCTTGGGAACACACTTGCAAGAGAGGTTCCTAACCAAATTCATTGACACACAAGTGTACTCAATGAGAGAAACATTCAACAGAATATTAGATCGCATACAATCAAAGAGATCAAAGGAAAGGGAATCCCAACTCCAGACTGAGGATGAGTAGTAATGTCGTACACCATGAACAGGCCCATGTTGTGTCCTATAATGAACAGTGTCGATAACCACACTGAACAGGCACATTTTAAGCCAAAGATTAACAATGCTTACAGGTATATTGAACAAACCCAAAATATTATTTGTCCATTGTCTCTCTGTTACACTTTCCTTGAATAAACGACCCACCAAATTCATAACCTTCCTACCCCATATAATACCTATCAACTAAATATAACTAACTCTTGGCAATGGATGAAGAACTCCGGTATTGGGGCTTAGAGCAGTCAATCCGACTCTTTCCCACCAATAATCCTTCCTCACCATTTCAATCAGGGCAAAGACAAATCGGGTAATGCATATTAATTTATAACACACACAGACCAGATCATACACTCCTAAGCCAGCCACTTCAGATGTCATAACTTTTAAATAATCATCAGAGCTGACTATATCAAATCCAACACCTAGATAGGCTATCCTACCAATAGAAAACATCAAACGCAGAAAATCATCCATGAGAAAAAATCGAACCTTGTGCAAGTCGTTGCCCTCAGGAGCCTAATACCACCGAAAGGCTACCTTCAACCACCTCTATTCCAATGCAATTGGTCTCCTCCAGAAGATTGAAAATCCCCAATTCCCACTAATGCATTGATGCTTCATCACCTGACCCTCACTAGAGTCTTAGCTGGATTGACACCTTAGCTGTAAATTCTGCTTTTTCTGTTCTCCAATATCGTGTGCGCCACGTCTCCACTGCAGATCTGCCCCCAGCTGCCAGAAAAACCTTCCTCTCAACCCTCAAATCCTTAATCAATGACATCCATGAGTTAGAAGAGGGAGAGAGCCTTTGCTTCAAACCACCCAGCGATCTTGACGGCCATGGAGGCACCCATATGAGGTCAGCAGTGGATTATGTCCGCGCCTTGCCATCACCGGATCCGAAATCACCCAGAGCAAGGTCCAGCCACGACAGAGGAGATCTGCCGCTAAACTCCACCTAAAGGGGAGAGACAACCCCACACCTAAGGAGGAGCAGTCGACACTCGATCAGTGTTTGGGTTCTTCTCGTCGGCGCTCTCATCCTTTCAGCGGGAACGAAACCCTAGCGGAGGGAAAAGTATCGCATTGAGGCAAAAACCCCCTTCCTTTGCTCAGGGTTTTAAGGTGTACACTTTAATATCATATGATTCAGTATTTCGGAATTTAAGGTGTTGGATTATATGATTTTGGAAAACAACAATATCATGTTTTTAGAAGTTTTTTTTTTCTGTAATTCGAGAGAAAACTTATTTCACATACTTTAAAAACTATTCTCTAAAGCCTAATCAAAATATGCACTTAATATTGGAAAGTTAGGCCCATAGATTTCTTTCTTTGGGTGAATTTTTCGGTTGAGTTCGGCACATGGTATGATTTAATTATCTAAGTGTCAGGATAAGATAAAGTTTAGGAATTTAGCGGTTTCCGTTTATGACAAGTTAGGTTTAATAATTCATTATTTACAAAACAGGAATCAGGACAATGACTTTTTAATACTTGAAATGTCTGGTGTTTATGACTAAAGTTTTTTTTTTTTGCCAACAGTTTATGACTAAAGTTTTTAAGATTTCAGATTTATGAGTTCTTTTACTGAGGTTTATGAATCGAGGTTTTTTTTTTTGGCTAACAAGAGAAGATTTAACTTTGAAGGCGTTGAGTTAGGATTGATGATTCCTTCTTCTTTTTTTTTTTGGCCAGAATGATTGATGATTCATATCAGTAAACATGGGGAGACTAATTATATTAGGTTTTAAATCTTTAATCATCATTGAAATTACAGTGACTTAAACAGTATATTTTTCAATTTTATTCCTTTTAGAACCCTATTCATGGAGGCCACTGATGCCCATTCCCCCAGAGCAATTCATGTGGCCTGATTGAGTGATAGTGCTTGTTTGTTTCACCGATTGGGCACCCAAACGGACTTAGTGCTCGTTTGGATGAGCGATTGGAATGCTTAAAAGCAGTTTTTCAATTATAATTTACGGTATACGAGGTAAGTATGTGAGAGGAGTTGTGTCTCGATCTACATGAAAAGCAACTTATAAGCAATCTAATCGTTGAAACAAACATGCCCTTAAACAGTGGCGCAAACGGACTTAAACAGTAAAAAGCATAAAATGAGTGTTTGTTTTGGCGATTGACTTTAAGGTGAAAAAAGTCATAAGTTAGAAAAAGTTATAAACCTCAAAATGAAGTTTATTAGAGCTTATGTACTTGTGTGTGTATGAAATAATATTGATAGGAGTATCTTCATATTTTTGGGGATCAATGAGGTGCTCAAAATCACTTCTAATCACAAAACTTCTTTTATGAAAAATGTTCTAAATAATTTTCTCTTTCTTTAGATAGTAATCTTCTGCTAATTAGAGAATACTTTGGGATAAGAGTTTAGGCAAGTTTTGAGTTTTGTTAATATATGACTGTAGAAATGTAGAGAATAATTAATAATTAATTTTAATCAGTTTAGATTTATTATTTAATTGTTTTATGATTTTATAATTGATTTTTTTATAAACATGTCATAAATTAGTTTCTATATAGTGTTTTTACCCATTAAATTTAGTTTAAATAATTTATTTGGATTATTGGAGGTATTTAATGAGGTTTTAATCAGTTTATTTTGTTAGATTTTGAGCTATGTGAAAATATGAGTTAGGATTTAATATTTAAATTAGAGTTTGATATAATATTAAAGATTTAAGCTTGAGGTGCACAATAGAAAAGATTTTTAAAGTGTACCAATTTAAATTAGAATTTAATATAATTTTATTACAATTGTACCATTACCAAATTTTCAAAGTTAATTTTTGAGAAAATTGTGAAAAAATCCCTCCGTGTGTAGATATCTTCCCAGGTCTCATTGACAATTAAGTTGCCAATGAGGACTTTTTTCACAATTATCCCTTCATTTTTTCATTTTTCATAATTTTTACAATTTTTTCTCTTAATTAATACAAAAGTCACTTATGCAAAAGTCAAACCAAACATCATTCACTTTTATATAAGTTCTTTTAAGTTACTTATCCAATCGCTAATCCAAACACTCATCATTTTACTCAATCTAACTTTTTTCCAATCTTAAGATTCCATAAGTTTAAGTAAAAATAAGTTACTTATCCAATCATCAAAACAAACACACCCATAGTTGATTGCGGTGACTTGACAACGCACCTCAAAAGTCAAAATTCAAAAGAGTCCTTTTTATTTTCATGGAGAAAAAAAGAGTGTTGCTTTTTCCTCTAATTTCTTGGGTTAATATACTGATTGATCCCTTAATTTTATGATCTTTTCAGTTTAATTCCTCAAATTTTAAATTATAGGTTTTGATTCTTTAATGATTTATAGATTATTAAACTATATGGACTAATGTTTTAAATGAAATAAAAATTGAGAAATCAAAATCTATAATTTAAAATTTGAGATGCTGCTGACAGAAAAAATTTAATACACCAAACTAATGATCTTTAATGGTTTATAGATTATTAAACTATATAAACTAATGTTTTAAATGAAATAAAAATTGAGAAATCAAAATCTATAATTTAAAATTTGAGATACTGCTGACAGAAAAAAATTTAATACACCAAATTAAAATAAAGATAAATTTAAGGGATACAAATTATATTAACCCATTTTAAAACTTTAATAGAGATTTGCTTGGTGACTTGGTCTTAAAGATAGGGTCTAGTTTATGATACAAATTGAACGAAAAACTAGATACAACAGTTAAGATAAATCATAAAACCAATATTTTGTGGGTCAACCATCAGGAATTAAATTTTCATTATTGCTCAAAAATTTCTTTCCTAGCCATAACCATAGTTGTATATCATAATTATCTAATGCATCCACTAAATACATTATCTGGCATCCTTATAATGCTTTTAATTGTTTAGTTGATTGTTAACAAACAATCCATTTATGTATTTTTACCCAGATTAACTTTTTTCCCAAAATGCATAATTTTTCTTTTTTTTTTTTTGTATTACAAAGACAAGAGAGAAATACTCTTGGGACCACTGCGGGTCAGTACAATAAACTTGCATACATACAGAAACTATTGAAACTCAAATGCTAGCTTAGGTCGACTAGCATTTGGAGCGCACAAAAAACTGGCGGATGAGCCAAAAATGACATTTCGTTGCTTGCATCGAGGCCCGTCTTTGCCAAGAAATCAGCACATGAAAGGGCTTCTCGGTGACAGTGATATATCTCTAGATCCCAATCCCTGTAAATTAATTGCCTTACTTCCTCTAACTCATTCTGGAGGGGGTGGTAGGTACCCCCTGACTGGAATAACACCTGAATTGCTTCAAATGAGTCAGTATGTAGTCTGATCTTCCTCAGGTTCCTGGTTTTGCATAACAGAAGACCTAATCTAATGGCTTGAATCTCTGCAGCTGTCGAGCCAAGAGTGAATCCGAGGTTCTGTTGAAATCCCCCAATCCACGTTCCTGAGCTATCACGGATCACGCCTCCTACTGTAGAATTTCTGTGCTCATCTACTGCTGCATCTACATCGACCCGAACAAAACCCTCTGGTGGAGCGTACCATCTTGCTGCAGCTCTATCTGGAACTCTGAATATCTTGTGTCTGAGTCGCCCCTCCTCAATGCCTTCGTGAAGGAAATGTATGCTTCTGTGTAGTAGTTGTTGTGGATGGTCACTAGTCCCTTCGAAAGCTTTTTTACATCTGTTCTTCCAAATTTGCCAGCATAAAGAGCCGAAGACCCTGAGCCAGGTCCACTTAGACATCTTGCGATCGCCCGGTGAGTTCTGTATATTCCAATTTAGCCACACCTGCAGATTACCAGAGAAAAATGCAGAATAATAAATGGGGTTAATACAAGAAAGCCACACAGAAGTTGCAAACTCACAATCTCTCAAAGTATGGATTGCTGTTTCCTCACAATGGCACTCAAATGGACACTCATTGTTTATCCTCGCATCCCTCTTGGCACAAATTGAATTTGTGGGGACTCTTTCTTGGTACAATTGCCACATAAAGAATTTGACTTTCTCAGGAATAGGCCATCTCCAGATGCGCTGCCAGAATGAATCTTGGGATTCCTCGAGCGACGAGTAGATCATGGAATAAGCAGATTTGACGCTGAAATTTCCATCAGTGGATTTCCTCCACCAGAAAGTATCATCACCAGGATGGGAAGGAGGAGAGACTTTCTTGATTCTATCAATAACCCACCAAGGTAAAAACGTACCCCATTTATGCAGGTCCCACCTCCCATCTATGCCTACGAAAGAGTTAACAGTGTCCTCGGGATTTATGAGATTTTGGTTTCGATCGACATAGTATATGAGAGGCTGGTCGAGGTTTGTCCATAAATCCCACCAAGCATTTGTTGATTGGCCGCTTTGAAGCTTTTTACCCACTGCAGCCTTGAAAGGGTCCCAAACGGAAGTGATTGCATTCCAGACGGCCGATTGATTCCTCTTCCTCTCAATTCTTGGGAATTTACCATCACCACAGCCGTATTTTAATTTGAGCGCTTTCACCCATAAAGCATCTGGTTTTGTAATGAGGTTCCAACAAAGTTTCATAATGAGGGCTTTGTTTTGGCTAATGAGATCTTTGATACCGAGACCTCCATCTTTTTTGTCCATCTTAATTTTCTCCCAAGCAATTAAGTGCATCTTCTTGCCCTCCCGCCCCTGATTCCAGAAAAAATCTCTGTTTAATCTTTCAAGATCCTGCAAAACTCCTTTGGGGAGAAGGGTGGTTTGCATTTGATAGAACGGAAGAGTGGAGAGAATAGAATTGATGAGAACAGTTCTCCCAGCCATATTCAGGAATTTTCCTTTCCAAGATGAAAGTTTCTTCTTGACTTTAGAGACCAGAGGAGCGTATGTGAACCTAGTGGTCCTCTTGTGGAGAAGAGGGACACCTAGGTATTTTCCTAGATCTCCAGAGATGCTTATTCCTATGGTCTGACCAAGCTGCAATGCTCTATGGAACTGGACATTTCTTGAGGCAAATAACTTGGATTTTGAGAGGTTGATTCTGTGCCCTGAGACTCTACAAAAATAAGCCATTACGTCTCTCACAATCTCCATCTGATTAGTGGAAGCCTCGCAGAAAAGGAGTAGGTCATCAGCGAAGAAGAGATGAGAGAGCTCCGGCCCCGAGTTGGTAAGCTTTAAAGGAATCCATCTTCCCTCAACCACTTCTCGATTTATCAATTGGCTTAGCCGCTCCATACATAGGATGAATAGATAAGGACTAAGAGGGTCTCCTTGTCTCACACCTCTTGACGGCTTAAATTGGTTTGTTAGGGATCCATTCCAAACAACTTTCATGGTAGGAGACGAGACACACGTCATCAACAACTGCACAAAATGATCATTAAGACCCAGACAGTGAAGATTGAATTGCAGAAAGTTCCAGTCCAATCTGTCAAAAGCTTTCTCCATGTCCACTTTGATAGCCACATAGCCTTTCTTCTTTCTGATCATTCTCATTGTGTGAATCGCTTCCTGCGCCAGAATTATATTGTCACAGCTCTGCCTTCCGCTTATGAAACTGCACTGGGTAGGATGAATCAGGAAGTCTAATACAGGCCTCAGCCTATTTGCAAGTACTTTGCTAAGAATTTTGTAACTCACATTACATAAGGATATGGGACGAAAATCCTTAATCGAGGTAGGGTGGTCCACCTTGGGAATCAGGGTGATGTGAGTCTGGTTAATCTCGTTAACCTTATCAGGATCTCTGAAAATAGAGAAGATGAGATCACATATCTTCGGCCCAACAACCTCCCACTGCGTTTGGAAAAAATGTGGTTGGAGCCCATCAGGGCCAGGCGCTTTGAAAGCATCCATCTCAAAGGCTGCATTCTTAATCTCCACCGCAGACACGTCTTTCTGAATACATGAAAGTTGAGAATCATTCAGAGCCGGGAAGTCAACCGGCCAGTCGGATACACTCAGAACGTCTTGATCAGTGGAGTAAAGCTCTTTGAAATAGCTGAGAGCAGAGAGCTTTAGTTCCTCCTGGTTTGAGATCCAGTTTCCTTGATCGTTTTGAAGAGCTTCAATTCGACTTTTCTTTCTTTTGATAATAGTGGAAGAGTGGAAGAAACTGGTATTTTTATCTCCGTACTTAAGCCACTTACATCTCGACTTCTGGTACCAGAGAAGCTCTTCTTGATTCACAACTTTGGTATATTCTTTCCAGAGTTTTGTCTTAAGCTTTAAAAGCCCAGCATGCGGGCGAAGAGCGATTTCACGATCAATACCTTCCAATCTCCTAATCAGCGTCCTCTTTTTTTTTTGAAGACTTCCTACTTCATTCCTGTTCCACCAGGAGGCTTTATGTTGAAACTCATTACATCCAGATAACCAGTCATTGCTGTTCCAGGCAGAGCTAACAATGTCTGGGAAACCCTCTTCAAGACACCAGGCAGCTTGATACCTGAAGTGGTTTGAGGGGGGAGTAGTCTGCACACTACCAGAAGAGATCACCAGGACTCTGTAGTCAGATTTGTAACGAAGATGGTGAAAGACCTTGTGGCTTGGATGACCCATTTCCCAGTCTAAATTGCATAAAGCCCAGTCAAGCCGTTCTTTCATGTTACTCTTAGACCAGGTGAATTTATCCCCAACCACAGGCAGTTCTAGAAAATCGCAGTCATGAACACAATTTTGAAAGGGGACAAGGGATCTATTAGGAACCGCCACACCTCCTATCTTATCAGAGTGGTTTAAAAAGGAGTTGAAATCACCTAAGACGAGCCAGGCCTCAGTTACTTTGCTTGCCAATTCCCGGAGATCATACCATAGCTCCTGCCTATAGCTCCATCTAGGGTCCCCATAAACAAAAGAAACACAGAAACAATCTGCGGAATTTTTGTCCGTCAAACGGCAATGAAGAAGTTGAGTAGTAGAGAAAAGATATTCAACAGAAACGTCAGAGTCATGCCAGAGGACCCAAATACCACCCGCATAGCCTGTAGCCTCCACCCTCAACCAATTGCTAAATCCTAACTTACGTACCACCAAATCTGCTTTATGGCCACTAACTCTAGTTTCCAAGAGACACATAACGGAAATATTATGCTTAGAGACAATGTCACGAAGGACACGAGGAAAAGATTTACTACAAGCACCCCTACAATTCCAACTGGATATAATCATGCTAAAAATGAAATTTCTAGAACAGAGAAACAAAAATAAACAAAGGAATTTACTTATCTGGAGGAATTCGCTTGGAAGCAGTTCTACTTCTATTCTTGACTTCCCTAAGGTTTTTTCTTGGTTTTCTCTGATCATTAATCCCGACCAAAGAATTCTGGGGTTCCATCCATGAAACTGTGGTAGGCGCTTGCTCAGATTCCTCCTTATGCTTGATTTTAGACAACTCCACTTTGGGTAAAACATTTTCCTTAACCAGCTCATGCGTGGGAACATCGGCATTAGAAGGTAAGGGAGGAGAAGCAATGGCAATTTGAGCCTCTTCCAGAGGCTCCGTTTCTATTTCAGGCGTTGAGCTCCCTTCACTAATTAAATTTGATGAGAGCAAAAGGATGTCCACTTTTCCCTTGTCTTGCGCCTCTGAATTAACGCCCTGCTGACTTCCAACTTCAAGGCTAGGTGAAAAAATAATTTCAGAATTGGGAGAAGACATGGACCCCGCGACTAGCTGATGAACTCGAGCTCCTCCTTTGACAGATTTTGCTTCGGTTGGGCCTTGGGGTGTGACTTGTTTCTGTGCAACTTGTCCAGCGGGAGTCTCATGGGCCTCAAAGACGCAAGGCCCTCTTGGAAGCACTTTGGGTAAAATGGATTTTAATCCATTCCCTTCTTTATGCTTCAGCTGGTATACACGCTTCATGGAGCGCGTGGGAAGCGGTTTTGAGGAGCTTTTTGACTGATTTTTAAATGCACCTTCCTTTTGACTTACACCTTCTTCACTTAAATCCCCATATCCCACTTCTTCCATGGCTTCTGTCCGTCTGTGCTCACGGGAGCTATTAAGCTTCAAAATTTCCCTCTCACTTTCGGCATCCAGATCAGCAAGAGTTTGAAAACGTGATGATTGATTTCTTCTCCCTGAGGCTTTGACAGTGACTGACCCATACTTCCCTCCTGCAACGCCGTTTTCCTGGTTTACCTTCCTTGGAAACCGAGATTTCTTCTGGTTCCCCACCAGCATCCAAGGACCGAAGGCTTCGTCTGCGTTTGTTGAAACATTTTCCGGCAACGATGCCGGAATTACCTTTGCAGACGCCAACGCAAGATTCTGCAGTTTGGAGGGATCAGTTTCTGTTTCTTTTTTTCCACACGCGTCTTTCCTATGTCCATATCTCCCGCAAGTGAAGCAAATAAGATCCAGTCCCTCATACTCTACATTGAAGACCATGGATGCTAATATAACTCTTGGGACAAGGCGTTTTTGGAGGTCCAACTCGACGCAAATTCTCGCATACCTTCCTCTCGACACAACACCCGAAGGTTGATTCTGGCAATTTAAGGTATGAAGATCTACTTTAATGGTCTTTCCTATCATATCCCCTAATCTGGAAATGAATTTCTGAGAGTAATATATTAGAGGGATATTTGGGATCCTTACCCAAGTTGCTATTTTTCCCAACTGATTTTGGAAGGGATCAAAGTACGGTGACCATTTCTGAACCAGAATTGCATGATTAGCAACTACCCATGGCCCTTCTAATATAATTTGCTTGTACTGGGCTTCCCATTTTCCTGGATTTGTAAACCGAACAACAAAATAATTGTTTGGAAGATCCACCAATTCAAAGTCATTGAATCTCCATACCCTGTTGAGCATCTCTTTAAGCTTGGGTAGATAGAAGCGAGTACCAAGCACTGTAATTATCAGAGTTTTATTCCAGGGCTGGCAAGCTTCATTGAATTCATCCTCTGTGATGTCCATTGTAGGATAAATGGACATGAGTTTTCTGGTCTCATCCGAAGGCTCTGGAATCGTCCATTTTTGGTTTTCCAAATTTGCCGTTAATGAGTCCTCATTTGAGACAGAGGGGCTTTGGGTCATACCATTGAACTCACATTTGTTAAATCCCATCAAAGAGTCTTTGTAAGAAAAAGTCATCAGCTGACCTTGCGAAACAGAGTGAGTATCCTGTTTTCCACTTTGCTGATCAGTTGCAAGAGTTTCAGAGGCCACTAGCGGTCCTGTTCCTTGACCTACCTCGATCCCAGCCAGTTCGAGAGTTTCTGGTGAAGTGCATGGAATATGCTTATCCGATGAACTAACTGGTGCTTTTTGGTGATCCGGCGATTTATCCGGCGGAATCTTGAGAGAGAACACGTCGTCCATAGAGAGAAATTCCGGTGGCACGAGTTCCAAGAGAGAGAGAAAAAGACTGACTCCCTTTAAAATGCATAATTTTTCAGTCCTTGAATTAAATTCAATTTCGTAATTGCCTTGTTTCAGTAGACTGATTTGATATTGGCAAAAAAGTAGACCGATATACAAAAAAAAAAAAAAAATACTCCACTTTACTTACGGTTTATATTAAACTTTAATTATAGGTAATGGATCTCAAGTTTTATGTTAGATTTTGATCTGATCTTTTAGTTGAAATAAATATGACTACATTAAATAAAATTAATTTGCTGGGATTGACTCGTAATATCCAAGGAGAATTACTCCTAAGTCCTAAGTAAGTGACATATTATTAGAAAGGTCCCTCGAAGTTGTAAAACACACTCAATAGGTTGTTAATATGCGTAGAAAAGTTGTAAATAGGGACCTTTCTGATAATATATCTCATATTTGGAACCTAGAAATAATTCTCCCTGATATCCAACAATAACAAAGGCAGGTATTTTCCTCCCAAAAATACTCTGCAATAAATTGGATCCTTATCTTCGAATTGGGGAAGAAACTGGAGACTCTCAGTCAAATTGACGGTTACCATGGGACATTTCCGCACAATGCTCCTTTCGCTTCTCTTTGTTCTTCTCTGCGCCGTCGCCGGAGGTCGTCGAGAGGCAGTGGCCCCCGGCGGATGGACACCGATAACTAATATCCAGGCGCCGCACGTGACGGAGATCGCAAATTTCGCGGTGGCGGAGTACGACAAGAGAAATGGAGCGAATCTGAAGTTGGAGAAGGTCGTGAGGGGAGAGACGCAGGTGGTGGCCGGGACGAATTACCGGCTAGTGTTGGCGACGGAGGACGGATCGTCGTCGGCGACGAAGAATTACGAAGCCGTTGTTTGGGAAAAGCCGTGGGAGCATTTCAAGAACCTTACATCGTTTGAGGCCGTTCAAGGGTAGATCGTAGATTGAATAATGTAGGTTTCGCTTTATTTCACCCTTTTTTAATTCATGCGTCTTTTGTTCGTGTGATCGCGTTTGATCTGTGAATTTATAATTTTCTATCATCTTATTTGTTTATGTACTTTTTCTTCAATTTTACCAAGCGAATTTTGTGGATAGTATGTAGTGTGGCTAACAGTGTTCACGTTGATTGAAATAATCCTTCAAAATATGAAGAAACAAAAGTAGAACTAAGGTGAAGTTTTACGGCAAAATTTCAGAAAAATTCCATGGTATATATAAAAGGACAGATCAGAACTTTGAAATTCTGAAATCTCAAGTCAGTCGGCTATCAATACGACGGAGGAATATGAGATTTTAAAATCTCTGCGAAAAGACGATTCTGCGCTTCAGCTATTCCTTTTTGTCAGCTCGGAATAAAATAAGGTTTTTTATTAACAACACTGCATTCTACATTAACAACTTTGCTTTATTTCTTTCACAACTTCATATATCAAATATGATGTTGTTAATGTAAAACATGATATTGTTAATAAAGAGAAAAGTGTTGTTATTGGCCATGAAATTTAAATTATGAAGTTGTGAACAAAGAAACTTGAGTTGTTAATGTAAAATACGGTGTTGTTAATAAAGAGACTGGTGTTATTATTGTAAAAGAAGAAAGTGGAGTTGTTAATGTAGAATCCGATGTTGTTAATAAAGATGCCGCCGTTGTTATTCCGAGCTAAGAGAGAGGGAGAGCTGGAGGGCATGATCATCTTTTTGTGGAGACTTCATAATCCCAGATTGATCCTTCATATTGACAGCCAACTGACTTGGGATTTCAGAATTTCAGAGGTCTGATATGTCCTTTTGTATTTTCCACAATATTTTTCTGAAATTTTCCCTAGTTTTATTATAATGGGAAAATGATAGAAAAGAACTCGAAATTAGAAAATGATTGTACTTAATAAGTAATTTATAACTCATTATATAAAAAGTAGGGAAAATTGTGATAAAATCCCTCATTAGTAATTTATTTTTCAAATGGGACCTTCGCGTGCAAATTATCTTCCACATGTGCAGAATATTTTCCCTGGCGTGCAGATGATCTTTCCTGTTTGTAAAATTTTTTCCTGTACGTGTGCAGAAATCTTCCCTCCATGTGCAAGATATCTTCCCAGGTCTCATTTAACAAATAAGTTGTCCATAATGTCTTCTTTAGCAATTCTCCCTAAAAAGTATCTAATTTGAGGTTTTATAATTTTTATATTCTTTTTCTATCATTATTTTTTATATAAGTCAGTAGTTAGTTAAGACGCATATGATCTCACGTACTTATTTTGTATAATATAAAATCACTTTAAAAAGTTAATTCAAACACGCTACGCTTTCAAATTTAGACTGAGAAATGTTTGAGTTTTGTAGAAATGATTGAGTGATTTGCTATTGAAAGCGTGTTGACTTCAAAAGAAGGGAAATTATTTTTTAAAAACAGGCAGAAAAGGCCAGTAGGCAAACAAAAGAAAGGGAAGAAAAATAGAGAAGATAACTATGCCGGATAAAGTAGTTACATGTGGAACAACTATAAGGTGTTAAAACAATGTGATTATGCATTCATCAAATTAGTCTGTACCCCCAAACTTTATATTAATTAATACAAACAACATAAATGAAGTTAAAGAGACCAATAGTTTTTTTCACTGAAATTTTTCAATATGTATGTGCATGATCCAGTTTCTTACTTAAATTACTTATACCAAGCCTCTTTTTTTGCTAAAAAATTACCGAGCCATTTAGGTGTTGATATTATATTAATATGACACATTGATTGATTTTTTGTTTTTTACAATATATTTTTTTTTACAAGATTTTTACAATATATTGATTGGTTTTGATGTGAGCATTGGTGATGTATTCATATGTATGGTTGATATTGCTCATTGTGAAATGGGTCAATGACTTGTCACTAATAAAAAAAGTCCAGTTACCAGTAAATCCAAAAAATAAAACCCGGATCTCACATTGTTGGGCTATTACAAGTTTGGGCCTGATTAGACCGTTTTCTTTTTGGATTTCTAATACTGCAAACAACAAAAATGAAGTCACCTCTCGCCCTCCTTAGATTCAGCTGGTGAAGAGGTCAGACACTCTTATTAATGGGAGAGGGTTCGATCCTGAGGAAGTCCGCTTAGTTGTGATCTAATCTATGTGCTGGGAGAGACATCCCAACTTAGAACTCTACCCTTAGATCGTAGGTGAGTTTAACCCATTTCCTAAAATTCATGTATAAAAAAAAATGAAGTCATTTCTTCAACAAAGGTCAAGTTTTTCTTTCTCGTACAAATCAAAGGTTTAAACTTTAAATCCCCATTGTAAGTTGTACCCAAATTTAGTACTGATAGTGGGAGAGGTTTGCATAGTTCAAGAGTGTCTCAAACAAGTTTATTTCAAATAAAAAAAAAACACACGTGCCTAACAAGTTAGTTAGGCTTCCGATTTAGGCTTACCTTGCCAGAGAAAACCGTATCACTCTGAGTCTAATTATAATTCATTTTTAGGAAAAAATTTTGGGTTAAAATATAAGTCACTGGTAAGATAATCAATGACATTTTCTCAATTTTACCCCATTTAATTTCTATTGAAAAGAGGGAAAGAGAAGAGAGAGATGTGAAAATCATTTGTAAAGTAGAGAAAGGCAAAAAATTTAATAAAGGTAAGTGTAAAAAAAATTTACTCCTTTCAATCCTTTTTATAAGATCCTGATAACCAAATTATGCGATTTAAGAAAACGATTAAAATTAGTTAAAAATAATAAGTATGCTTTAAAATATTTTTTTTAAGTATGCCCTTGTTTATAAATGAGCAAGTAAAAGAAAGAAACAGAGTAAACATAAGTGCCACTAGCCCTTTAGTTAATGAAATACATATAATTAATAAGGGGCATAAATGGAAAAAATTCATTAAATGCTGAGATAACTTTTATTAGGCTTTTATAAAAAGGACAAGGACAATTTAAATTTTGGGCTCTTATAAAAACCACCGGAGGGAGTATCAATTTAATGTATTTCTTGATACGTGAGAATAGGGTACAAGTAACTTATATTTAGATAAAGAATAGTAATGCTACAATTAATGTAGGAGACGTAATCTCTTGTACTCCCTCTAGTCCTTTTTATAAAAGCTCAAAATTTAAATTGCTTTGGTCTTTTTTATAAGAGCTTAACAATAGCTGTCTAAACATTTAATGAGTTTTTTTTTTTTCATTTTTACCCCTAATTAACTATATGTATTGCATAAATTAAAAAATTGATAATATTTATATATATTTTATTTCTCTCTCTTACTTAACCCTTCATAAATAAAGATATAATTAGAGAAAAAAAAATTATTTTAAATATACTTATTATTTTTAACTAATTTTATTTTATTTTTCATAAATTGTGTAACTCGGTTATCCAAACCTTATAAATAAGAGATGAGGGAATGGTATTTAGCAAAAGTGCTATAGACAATGAATAATGTGTGTTGGGGATAGAGGCATGTGAATGTGAAGCTGGAAAGAAGGTTGTCACTTATAAAAAGGGCATGCAAGTGGGTGTCATGGTCCCTTATCATGAAATCTCCATTTAATAATGGTGTCCCTTCAATTCATCAAACCACTAACTTCAACATTTCTCATTCACAGATACTTCCCCCCCTTCATTAATTGTCACTGGTGCCCTTACCATAAAAGCCTGCAACAATCTTCCTCCTCAAATTCTATTTAGACTATAAAAGTTGGTACTCATTACCTTATTTATAAGTTACTTATTTTACACAGAGCAAATAAAATCTTAAATATTATTTTTTTTAACTTTTACATTCTGTCATAAAATTTAACAACGTATCTTTCAATTTTATCCATATTTAGTATCCATTATATATTATAAGAATATAATTAATAAAATAATAAATTTAGAATATATTATTATTACTGCTACTGCAGCAGCCATGTGCGCTATAATTAATGGTAATAACATAATGAGATGTGACTATAAGCATGGCTTAGACCTAAAGTTAATGTCTGCCCAACCCCTCCTGATGCATTTGTTTTTTTTTTTAATTTCTCCCTAACATTATTTGTTTTATAATAAATTAACAATATTTTTGAAGAAATTAGGAAACGTTCCCTATTGAAAAATTCATAAGTGAAAACAACTTAAATCAAAGTACTGATATTTTGTATGTAAAATTTTGTATAGTACCTATTATTTTTGTTTATAATATTTCAAGGTTAATATTATTGTTCGTTCTTATAATTTGATCAAATTTTGATTTTAGTCTTTATATTTTCAAATCGGTGGTTTTGGATTTTATAATTTCATAAAAACTTGATATAATTTTAAGTGTACAAACCAAGACTAAAAGTCATTAAGAGTATAGGAACCGGTCATGAAACTCAAATTAATTTTTTAAGAAATTATAGTGATCAAAGCCAAATATCTGAAACTATGTAGAACAAAATGAAAAATCAATAAAATTATAAAGACTAATAATGATATTAACCAACAAAATTTATTGAGTTATTTTCAACAATAAGATTTTTAATAGGAACTTTTCCCTATTTTTTTCAATATTTCTCATGTGACATATTGATTTGATGATTATCATAAATAACTTTTTACGATTTTAACATTGCTTTTATCCAAGCAAGCAACTCAAGTACTCAACTCAATTCTTGCTGATGTCAATATCAACATCATAGATGAGCTGTCATTTTATTTTCCTCTAGAATTGTTCTTCATCTTTTATCTGTTGACTATATTTAAAATTTCGTTGGGGTCTCAACTTAATGATAATTATAAGAACTCATTTGTTTCTTTTGCATACACCATCGAAGATGTGTCGAGCATACAGGAACTTGGTTCCATCCATTAAGAAATAGACAGCAAGAGGGAAACAGAATGAAGCAACACAAAGCTATTACTATAAAATTAAAAGAGGGAGTGGATATCAACAAGGACTATACTCCATCCTTTTTTTTTTTAATAAGTAATATCTATCTAAATTATTTATAACGATATGGTGGTTAAAACTAATTGAAAGCAACGAATGTGTAAAAGATATAATTTTTTTCTAAGTATACTCTTATTTATAAATATGATCGGTGAGAATGAGTGAGAAAAATGATGAGAGAAAATAAATAGGAAAAAGAGATTAAAAAAATGTAATTAATTGAGGGTAAAAATAAAAAATGATCATTAAATCCTTAAACAAAGCAAAATTATTGTTTATATAAAGGATCGATCTTATAAAAAAAATATTTTTTATAAATAGGAATTGGAGGGAGTAATTCCCTATAATAATATAGGAAAATTATATGTTTGATCTTTTAATTTATATAAAGTTTAAGTTTATTTCCTGAATTGTAAAAAAAGGCATATTTCTAGTCATTTGACTTTAATATGGCTAATCTTAAATGGTTATTCTAAGCAATTTTTTAAAGTTTGTAACCTTATTTTGAAGTTATAAACAATTTTTTTATGTTTATAAATGTAAGGTAATAACAACTATTCTTAAAACTTAAAAGATATGCATTTTTTTTTTTTTTTTTTTGCTTTGCCTCTAAAAACCATAACATAAAAAATCTAGATATATTTATTTTGAGAAATAATTCAAACAGTTTTTAAGGATCAAGATAAATATATTGAATTGAAATATACAAAATATGAATAACTGAGTAAATCCGGCTTTAGAACCCCATCGACAGAGACACCACACAACACACGACCAGGGGTATCTATTGTATCTTTCATCGATTTGATTTTGCCCAGAAATTGTATAATATTATGAAGCTGGAGGAAAAATAAAGATCCCCCTTGATCTGTACCCAAGCTAAATCGATCTCCGAAACCCTAAAATTGATTTGCAAGGGTTTGAAGTAGAGGAAGTGGAAGTAGAAGCTCAATTGATTTCGGAGTTGTTACTTGGTCTGCCGGAGGCATCATCGGATAGCATCCATATCTTCAGGATACTGAAAATGAAAAGCTTATTTAAATCTAAGCCTCGTACTCCAGCTGATATTGTGCGGCATACGAGAGATCTTCTCTTATTTGTTGAACGCAATAATGAACCTCGAGAAAGCAAGCGGGAAGAGAAGGTACTGAATCAAATTACTCTTAATTCCTTTATGTTTTGGTTTTATTGTTGAATCGTTACCATTTCGAGTAATCAGGTATTATTTAACTCATCTCATTTCCTAGTTTCTGTCTGATCGCTTCCTTTTCTATTTTGCAATCGCAATCTGATTCAGAAGTGATCATCTATCGCAATTTGTCAATTTAACTGTTGAGTTGTTCTCTACTCCTCTCCCTATTCAGTCGTAGAAAATTACTTGCCTTTCTTTTTCAAAAATATGACTTTTTATCTATTTCTTCATCATCGTATGATTTAGCTACAAAATGGAGTGTAATTTGGCTGGTTTGGGGATTCTTGTTCATCTGTTTCATTTTCACCAAATCCATCCATAAACATTAACATTTACCAGAACACTACTTTTCGTGATTGTAGCATTCTAAACTTAGTAATACAGTAATACCTTAGACGTTGGGGTTGAAAGCAAAAAACTTTAATGGGTCATGACTTCTTTTTTTGTTTATTCTTCCTTTCATATGATAGGATTGCCACTCATAATGGTGGATTTTATTGTTTGCTTATTTTATTTGATGCATCTAATGGCAGATGTCCGAGCTAAGTAAAAATATCAGAGAGTTGAAGTCAATTCTCTATGGAAATAGTGAATCTGAGCCGGTTGCTGAAGCTTGTGCGCAACTGACTCAAGAATTTTTCAAGGAGAACACATTACGACTAATCATCAAATGTCTTCCTAAGTTGAATTTGGAGGTAATGAGGAAATCTGTAAGAAACTTCCATATTTTTGCAGTGAAAGTAAAATACTATTATATTACTATTATTAAGATGATATCATTATTGCATTGTCTGGATTATGGAGAGAAATTAAACTTAAAGCTTTAATCTTATGCCATATTGTTCATATTTGGCGGTTGCTTATCTTACTTATGTGCTTTTGCAGACTAGAAAAGATGCCACTCAAGTTGTTGCAAATCTGCAGAGGCAGCAAGTTCAATCCAAATTGATTGCATCTGATTATTTGGAGAAAAATTTGGATCTTATGATTGTTCTGATTTTAGGGTAAGAAATTGTGGGATGAATAAATTGCTTACGTGATGCTTCTTTTAGTGAAATGAAGTAGCTAAATCTTCACTAAGGCTTTTGAGTATAACATATATCTCATTTTTGTCAAATCAAAGAGCACTTCCTTGAGGGGGAAATTAAGGAGGAAACTGTGATATTAAAATTCTCAAATGGGGGGATTTGTTGTGTTAAAACTGATAAAGAACTAGGTATTATGTTAATTCTTGCTTCGGAGGTGGCATTTGTAAACTTTTAATTGCTTAGGATGGTTGTGTTTATTCCTCACCCAGATTTTTTAATAAAGTTTGAACCTAATGTCTTTGTGAATCAGACACTGTTGTAGTACTTGATCTTGATTATCAAAGTTTGTGTCTAGGTGAAATTCATCTTTAATATCCATTTACCTTTTGTTGTTGTTGTGAATTACATTTTTTATCTAGTTTGATTCGACTAACTAAGTGACTGACCATTGTTTCTTTCTAGATATGAAAACTCAGATATGGCTTTACACTATGGCGCTATGCTGAGAGAGTGCATAAGACACCAGATTGTTGCTAGGTGAGGATAAAGGATCAGATGAAAATCATGTTATTTTGTTAAACATAATCTAAAATTGTTATTGACAGATGGGAACACAATCTTATTGGTCATTGTTGTAATCTGTGTTGGAATCATAGTTACTGTGCTTCCATACATTTTCACCCTTGAGATATGTCAAATGAGAATATCAGGTGCTTATGTAAAGAACTAAACTATTGTAGCTGAAAAGGAAAATTTTTCTGGGTCAGTTAATATCTCATGTAACTTTTGTGATGTTCTGAACCTTTTTGGGTTTTCTGTCAGTTATGTTTTGCAATCACCGAATATGAAGAAGTTTTTTGATTACATACAACTTCCAAATTTTGACATTGCCGCAGACGCTGCTGCAACATTCAAGGTAGGAATCATCTGAGTGAATTTGTGAAGAGAGATAGCAGGGTTAAAATGGTGTGTATTATGGGATTGATTTTCTAACAGGGTTAACTTTGTGTGTCTGTTTGACTTGTTACAGGAACTCATGACAAGACATAAATCCACTGTAGCTGATTTCCTCTCCAAAAATTATGAATGGGTAGGTTCTCGTCTTCCAACTTCAGTGGAAAGTAGTGTGCCTATGTGAACTCATATGTATTTATACGTTGACATTGACTTTCTTTCCATACCTCCTTTCTTCCTTAAAAGGTTCTTGGGCAATGTGCTTGCTTGTTGGAGCATGTCATAGAAATTTATATTAGTTAATAATCTGGGTAAATTCTTGTAAATATCATACTTTTAGTCTTGTGTTTCTTGGATCAATATTTGTCCTGACATGAATTATGTTCTGGAAGAGAGATTTCAATGCCCTAGAGGATTTCCACTTCATTATTTTAGCCACTACATTCTTATCATTTGGTATAATTCATACACACGTGCATATGCACTTTCAGACTTGTTCTTTTCCCTCTTAAATCCAGACATCTTTCACTTGCATAAGTTTTTACTTATCAGTGTATCAGTTCCTGCTTTACTTTGTACATGATATCTTGGTTACTTATCAATCACTGCCTATCATCTCTGTTGTTATTGCTGTTATCAGTTTTTTGAAGAGTATAATTCCAAGCTGTTGGAATCTCCCAATTATATTACAAAGCGTCAAGCCGTCAAGGTACCATACAAATTTGATGTTTATTTTATTTGTAAAAACAATGAATGATGAAAGCATGTCCAAGCAACAGAATTTCTCCTCATAAGTTTTGACTTAGATTCTAAGTAAGGCTTTAACTCAAATGATAATATGCATCAATTTACTGTAATAGTTGGCTGCATTGATCCATGTATATTCACACTGTTTCTTTCTTACAGCTCTTGGGAGACATGTTACTTGATCGTTCAAATTCAGCTGTAATGACACGATATGTGAGCTCAAGGGACAATTTAAGGATTTTGATGAATCTATTAAGAGTATGTTACACTTCCATAAAATTTAATGACATGTCTTTTTTATTATGTTTTCTTCCTGCCTTTCATTTGTACTACCATCGCCATCCTTTACCTTTCCTGTTTGCTCTCATTAGCACAGTGTCATGAGCTTGATTGATCAAAGTAATTAACATTTCACTCCATGATTATTTTTCCGACTTTTAAGCATCTGTGGGTTACTGGGCACTGATATGTTTGATGTTAAGGTCTTGGTGTCCCTATATTTAATAAGTGCTTGCTGGTTCCTTTCTGCAGGAGGAAAGTAAGAGCATTCAGATAGAAGCATTTCATGTTTTCAAGGTAAACATTGTTATATTATAGTGCGCACATATTTAAGAGGTTATTCTTAATTTACCTCCTTCCAAGTTTTTAAATTTTGTATTCATGTGTACTGGTCATTACAGCTATTTGTTGCCAACAAAAACAAGCCAGCCGAAATCATTAGCATACTCGTTGCTAATAGAAGCAAACTTCTAAGGTTGTTGGGTGACTTCAAGATGGATAAACGTAAGTATGGATATTTCTTTAATTTGTTCTTGCATGTGGTATCATTATCATGTTCTAAGAATCACATGTTCTTGGGGATTATGCAGCTGATGAACAGTTTGATGCTGACAAAGCTCAAGTTATGAGGGAAATTGCTGCTCTTGAACCTAAAAGTAGCAGCCCTTGAGTAGCAGAATGTGTCAAGCAGCAGCTAGCTTGTGTTGCAGCCTTGTTTTATGGAACTGTGTACTGTTAGAGATTTTATAGTTCATCAAGACTATGGTTTTAACGCAAATTTCAAAATTGGTTCTGATATGTAATTTACCTCTTAGGTAAAAAGTAGATAAATAAATTTGCCATAATGAGCTATGTGCCTGTATTTGACTCTTCCAGGTGTTAGAACAACCTTCCTCGCATCCTTGTAATTATATGCTGCTAGAGGTCTTGCAATAATTTAACTATCTCAAATTTGTTTAGACTAATTTGTTTTGTGTAACAGGCTTCTGTTACTGCTATAATTTAACTATTGACGATGCCAGACTATGGATGTCTAAGAGCTGGCAGATTTTGATTAGCCACATTCCGAGGGACCATAATACTTTAGCGGATCATCTAGCTAAGTGAGCTCATAACAATGTAAGGAACTTTTCTTTCCTTGATCACCCACTATCTTCTTATCAGGAGGCGGTTGTTGATGAAGGACGGTAGATTATAGTATGTTTAGTTGTAATACTCTTTAGAGATTTTAATGGATTTCCGTTTTCATTGAAAAAAAAAATGTTTCTCTGTACAGTTGCATTAAGTCAAGTCACATTATTTTTAACTTGTGAATAATGTGGCTCGCTATAGATTATGTTTTATGTTGATTTGTGGGAATTACTATTAGGTTTTAAGGGGGGGACTCAATTTTTAACAAGTCTCAATGAACAGTAAAATGTCATCATTTCTTACAATAGATTATCATTATTTGCTCCTTAGTTGTAATTGAGGCTTTTAAGTAATTAAGTTGCTTCCTTAAAACCTCATAGTGATTCCCCCTTGATTTTTAGTTGCTGATTACTTTGCCAAAGGTGTTAAACTTACGGAAAAGTTTAGCTGGTTTTTTTAAAAAATTTACAAATAACCCATCAAGAATAAGTCCAGTCTACTCCCTGAGTCCTCCCCAACACTGATGGAGTTCAAATTGGAAAACACTTCCTAAGAATTGACAGGCGACGACCTCAGCTTCCGCAATAATGCACTATATTAATAATTAAGTTGCTCAATTAGTCATTAACCAAACAAAAGAAGGGTTTGGAAAAATTTCGCCAAGTAGCCAAACTTTCCCCTTAGGATAATGGTATATGCTCCGGCATTATAATCATCCAAATTCAGAGGACACTGGCAACTGTAATGCCAATGAGCGTATAGTAAACACAGCACCAACCTCAAGTTTCACAAATAATGGTGAATCAAAATTCGATTCTTCTTCTTCTTTATCCACTTTTGTCGGGGAAAACAAATTCGTTTCATGATGGGAATGAGATAAAAGAATGAAATTCTCGGGGAACATGGCAAAACACAATCAAAGGACACCACAAACTTATTTGATATTTTGCAATTTGGCATATTGCTGACACCACACCATCAATGCATTATTATTTATGATGCCTCCTCCTTTCACTCACTGTGCTAGTCATATTTATGTATCAAAGGTTTTGAGTAGGAGTAGTATGATAACATCATGTAACATATGTTTTAGACACGTGTACGATCCACCCTAAGGTGACGGTGTTCATTTCATCTGTTGCAAAGTACCGAGATCGCATCAAATAACCTATATATTAAGAGGATATTCTTCCCACAAATTCAATGCCGCCACTCTAATGGGACAGAGAAAATAAGGTTTTTTTTTCAGCTCCCACCAAAAAAAAAAAAAGCTTGCTAATATTTACCTACTGGTTTCGTACTCTCATTAGTTGGTCTGAACGTGAAAGCTGAAGAAGAGAAATCACAGCCTCTCTCTATCTCACTCCCATCATCACGTTTCAGAAACTTCTCTTCTCATCTCGAGATCAAATCCCAAATATGGCTCACATTGGTACGCCACAATCAATCATTCTTTCTTGTTTTGTCTGCCAGAGATCTTATTTATTCTTGGTTGGATTCATTGCAATTTTATTGAATGATAGATTCGCTCCCGGAATTCCTCGCGTCTGCAATCGATGCTGCTCAGAAAGCTGGTGAGGTCAGTTCATTCTCTCGATTTCATTTTCTTCCCAAATTCAATATTAGTGTCCAGTCCTGTTTCACTTATTATCTCTTTTTGTGTGAATGATTACCAGGTCATTCGAAAAGCCTTCTACGAGACCAAGCATGTGGAGCATAAAGGACAGGTTTGTTCTTTGCACTGGAAATGTGCTTCTCTAGTGATTGATTATGGGTCCCATTTGCCATTTGCCTACACAAAAAAGTATTAGATTTTTATTATTTAAAATTTAAATGCTTCTTTATGATCAAGTTCATACCAATTCCTGCTGTGTTATCATCAGGGGGCATCTTTAAATTGACACCTAACAAAAACAGTTACTATCCCATTTGACTATGTATGTAGAAAATGCAGTGGGAAACTTGAAACAGACTCCAAAGTACAAGAACTTGTTTTATGAAAGTAAAGAGGAATATCAGCATACCTAAGAGAAATTGTTGCAAGATAAATGTAGAGCTTCCATAGGATGGAGTTCATCTCTTGATTAATTTGGAACATAGAAGTTTAAGAAGATGCCTAGATGGTATTTGTAAGCTCTTTGGAAAATAATTCAGATGGGTAGTGAAACCTAGTAATACACAAAAATCCACACACATAATGGTTTTACTTCACCTTTTCGGTTTTCTTATGCGTGTAGGTTGATTTGGTCACGGCAACTGATAAACATTGTGAAGAACTCATATTCAATCATCTGAAGCAGATTTACCCCACTCATAAGGTTTCTTCTGCTCTCTTTCAACCATACCATTTTTTTTTTTTTTTGTTTGGAGAAATTAATGATCTTGCAATTCTACATTTTTTTGTAAAGTATTCTGCTTTAAAAACAATGTTGATTTTTTATTAGTTCATTGGGGAGGAAACTACCGCAGCTCAAGGTGCTTCAGAACTAACAGATGAACCCACATGGTTAGTTGATCCTGTGGATGGAACTACTAATTTTGTGCATGGGTAAATATCCACTCTGATTTTCAAGTTGATACATTCGCATTTCCGTATAGAATAAGCATTATTTCATTATTTGCAGGTTCCCTTTTGTTTGTGTCTCCATAGGCCTTACAATTCAAAAAGTTCCTACTGTTGGCGTTGTTTACAATCCAATAATGAATGAGGTGAGGAATCTTCCACCCTGTAGATTCTTTACTAGTGGCTTACCCAAGGATCCTGTAAAAAATCCTGACTTTAGTTGTGCACACTATAGTTTTATTCAATGCTGAAAATAGGTTGATGCTTTTATTTTTGGTTCTTATATGTCAATGATGTAATCAAAATGACTCCTCAGAGGCTAAGGACTACGTAACTGAATCAGGAATCTGATGTTCCAACTGCTTTTTCAAATATGGCAATTTTGTTTTTTTGTCGTTTGACTTAAACTGAAATTTGAAATGGCCATTTGCAGCTTTTCACTGCCATTTCTGGAAAAGGTGCTTTTTTGAACGGGAAGCCTATAAAAGGTGTGCATTCTTTTCTCTGTGTTTTTAATGTTAGTGTTTATCTGGAATTAACTGTCCATGCTAATGTCTTGAATTTGTGCAGTATCATCACAAAGTGACCTGATAAGCTCTCTTATTGTCACTGAGGTATGTCATGTTTGTTAGAATTGATTTACCAGAAAGCGATATATCATTCTTATAATACACATCAATATTTGTTAGGCTCCCCTTCTCTCCGCTTATTTATTTCCT
Source organism: Inga laurina (assembly GCA_963855925.1). Classification (NCBI taxonomy): domain Eukaryota; kingdom Viridiplantae; phylum Streptophyta; class Magnoliopsida; order Fabales; family Fabaceae; genus Inga; species Inga laurina. The sequence goes on along the minus strand of OY979701.1, from coordinate 77,732,134 downwards.
GCCTGCCTTGATATTATAGTTGTTCTAGGGATCATTCAAATGTTGTCCTTGTTACTGTTAATGCCTATCCTATAACTGAAACCACTGTTAACTGCAGAATACGTGTGCGTGTGTGTTGAATAACCATAAAAGTGTGACATAGTGCTCTCAATTAAATACCTATTACCTCCAGTCCTTCATATAAGATCCAGTTCATAATGCAAATCACACTATGGATTGGACCTTATATTAAGGACCAAAGGTAGTATATGCCCAATTACATGAACAATATAAAGCATAACAATGTTCGTTCTTCTTTGGTGGTCTCAGTTAACTGTCTCCATCTATATTATTTTGGAAGTTTTATGACACTGGGCGGCGTGGGAGTTAGGTAAATGAAAGTGTAGGACATTCTTGTTGAATATATTGGCATCAGATTAAATGTCTATATCTATATTACCTTGGAAGTCTCTGACCTTGGGAAAGGAATAGGGAACTGGAAAGGGGTTAGGTATTGAACTCAAGACATCATGTCATCTTTGTCACGTATCATAAATGTTCATACATTGACAAAAACCAACTGATCTATTGGCAATTGCTTTCTCTACTTAATTGAATAATTATTCATTTTACAAGTGTTGGAAATGTTTATACCTAGACAATTAACAACGAATCCATTGGTTTTGGTGGTGAAGTAACCCTTCAAGGGTCTGTTTCCACAATGCTTTAGGCAAAACTCTCGCCAAAATTATGCAGTGGATATTCAAAGTTGTTATATCCCAAAATCTTTTCCATATGGGATAAGCTAGCACTTCTCAATATCTTGGGTACTTTTTGGAACATGTTGGAGTAAGGAACCTAAGGACGTGTTTTCACCGCTGGGGATAACTTGAATTTCAAGAGTAGTTAGCTTAGGCCCAGTATATGCAAATCATAGCCTATGTAATCATGACCATTGGCGGTATACTTAAAAACTACATACTACCTCCGATCCTTAATATAAGATCTTATTCACAGTGTAATTAACACTTCGAACAAGATCTTATGTTAAGGACCGGATGTAGTATTGAATAAGGCAATAACTGTGAGTTAGTGGAGAAAATTTAAAACTTCTTCATCTTGGAATAAAAGTTTGTGTTAATAGAGAGATACATTATAATCTAAGAAAACTTCAATGTACCAGAATCTTAGTACGATCATCTGAAGCAATACTAGCTGTCGTGACTTGTCTTTAAGCATGTATTTTGGCTAATCATTAACATTCATATCTGAATGGTATGACTATAAATCAAGTTAACACTGAAATCTCATAAAAAATTTCCCTTTTCTGAATGAGCAGTGTGGAGCAAATCGCAACAAATCAATAGTTGATGCCTATACAAAGAGGGTCAATAGCTTGCTTCCCAAGGTAAAACCAGGACTTGCCAAAGGAATCTTCAGCACTATAGTGAAATGATTAAGTGTCATAACTGTGTCTTCTCAATTATTAGGTGAGATCCCTTCGCGCTTGTGGTTCCTTGGCTTTGAACCTTTGTGGAGTCGCATGCGGAAGGCTTGATATATGCTTTCAGCTTGGCTTTGGTGGTTCTTGGTATGTTTTGACATATGCTTTCGCCCTCCCTGAGTATTTAGTTATCCTGAATAATATAATGTATCCAAAGCATAATACTTAATACTACTTCCAATCTTTAATATAAGATCCATTTTCCAGTTCAATTTCTTCATTAAAGTGGATCTTATATTAATGACCGGAGGCAATATAATTTACTAGTCTTTTATATTTATTTCCATTACCATATATTCCCTCCGGTACTTAATACTGGACATATTTAGAAAGTTGATATTGATCCTAAATATAAGACATATTTTTCATATTTGTTAATTTTTTCTAATTTACCCCTTTTTGCCTATTGATGCTCCCTTAACAATAATTATAAAGGAAAGGGATGAGAGAATTAAGAAAGGTGACTAGAGTGTTTTAGAAAATATACGTCATATTAATCAAATTAGGTAAATATGTCTTATATTAAGGATTGGAGGGAATATCTATATGCATACTGATATTGAATACTGAATATTTGGACACCCTGCGTAATTGGTGGACTTTTCAGGGATGTAGCGGCGGGAGCCGTCATTGTTAGGGAAGCTGGAGGTGTTATGTATGATCCGTAAGTTGCTTTACTTAGACATTAACGCTTCTACTTAACGAAGGGGATTTGTATGATATAATGAAAGGTTCTAGAGGGTCTGTTTTTTCATCAGTTTAGGTACAAAGTCCATTTCACTATTGATATGATATGGATCTTCATGCTTTTAAATCAAAACTTCAGAGCCAAAACTGCACTAGATTGGATAGTGATGGATACATATGTTAACCCCAAAAAAATTTTAAAAAAAATTAAAAACTTTTCGATTACGTCAAACTCTGATGGTTGTTTTGCTTCAGTTCTGGTGCAGAATTTGACCTTACAGCTCTGAGGGTTGCAGCTTCAAACCCTTCCCTGAAGGTTAAACTGGTGGAGGCTCTGCGCCAAGTAGAGTGAGAAGAAATTAACAAAACTATCATCCTATTGATGAAAATGATAATTCACCTCATAATGGCTTGCATGCCCTGGCACTGATTATTATCGTATTTTTAATATTAAGATGAACTTAGTCTTCTTGTTTTCGATATTATGATATCATGTTTGGTATGACAATTAGAATTCTGATAAAATGGAATACATAATGCGTTTTATAAAAGCTTAAGTGTGATGAGAGATTCTTTATATATTTCTAATTGGCTCTCTATCTCACATGGGGTGATGACGCAAATTGCATTATAATTTGAAATGATCACATGGCCCAATCAAAGACTTCCAAGAACCCTCTATTTCTTTATTAAATTATTCTCAATTTTTTAACATCTCTCCCTCTCTTGTTGACTTGGCTGGCCGAAATATGAGAAGATTGCACGTACTGATAGGGAAGTGCTGACCGATTAACGTGTTAGTATTTGAGTTGGAGTTTTTTTCGGTTTTGGTTTCATACTTGGCTCTGAACGAGAGACACACAACATCAATCAATTTCAATTTTTCTTTTTTAATGTTTTGGCCCCTTTTGGTCTGCCCCATTGAATATATTCTATTTCAGACTGTCAATATTCGCCTAAAATGCATTACATTCCAAGTATCCCCGCTGTTCACTCAAAAGTCCAAAACTTGTTTAATTTAATTACATATATTTCAAACATGCTTAGGTATTAATATTATATTTGAAATTTTAAAATACTCTTTTTTGTATAATTTTATTAGCCATTGGCCAATTTCAAAGAAAAGAAACGCCTTCTAGTGCTTTGCGTTAGCCAGCTTTTTTTTTTTTTTTTTTTGTTGGCAAAATAAGTTAGCCAGCTTTTCCTCAAATATCAATTTCTTTTGCTGACATAAAAGAATCTTCACATTTTCAAACCAATCATTTCCCATAAGTAACGGATACCTTCATTTTTGCTCCAAGGTTGGGCAAAACGGAAATACAAATAAAAAAAAACATTTGCTTTTTAAACCTCAAGAAATGCAGGAAGAGTTAAAAAAAATAACAAAATGTATATATATAAATACAAATATAGAGTGACAGATACAATGTATAATCCTCTCAAGTGGCAATGAGAAAATCACGCCGCAAGAAATCCCTCACACTCCTATTCTGTCAAAGAATAATAATAACACCTCAAAACTGAGAATCTAAACCATCTTGGGGGTACCCTGAATACCCTCACTTCATTTCACCTAAATATACAAAAAGTCATCCCTACAACAAAATCCATATAGATATAGAAGTCAAGAAAAAAAAAAATATAACAAGAAACAAAGGTGACTAACTCAGCACAAAATAACCAAATCTAAGATTTCAGAACCGAACCGAACCAGTCTCATCGATGCATCGTCGGTTCAAAATACCTAAAATTAGTCTACACCTGTGATGGCCTAGAACCATAACCATTGACTCCATTAACACCATGTGAAGTCTTGCCTTCTGATTTCCTCCTCTGCAACACAATGATCCATGTGTAAGCTTCCAACAACAAAGCAATACCTCCCAAGGCCGCAATAATTCCTATGTAAGCATGCTTCCAATCATTGTAACGATCTTGAACCGAAGCCTCCAACGCCTCAAACCCTTTGAAAATGTTGATGATGCTTATGATAATGGTGGCGTATCCAATCGCGTGGTGGTACACATTCCAGTAAAACCTGTACTTGTGGTCCTTGTTTGGCCTCAGAAGCAGAGCAAACACCTGATGATTCCAACAACAACAACAACATAAGATGTTTGTTCCTCAGAAACATAAAACATGAGACTGTTTGTTGCGATTGCGACATGTGTGTTGTTTTTTTTTTTTCACCTGAAGGGTTCCGAGGCAGAAGAGGACGATGCCGAGTCTTCTGTGAGTGTTGTATTGGATACCAACAGAGTCACTGCCTAGTTTGAGACCAGTGCCCCAACCAGCAACTCCAAGTATGTAGGCAGATGTTTGGCATGTGACATGAAGGTAAAACCAAGCAGGGTCTGCTGATTTGAACACCTTCAAGTACCTTGCAATTATGGCTCCCATAGGCATCAAAATTCCCCAGCTCACTGCATTAAGAATTCCATGTGTCTGAAACAAAAGACCCAAATTTAGGTTAATTCATTTGGTACTAATTGAAATATGTACATAAATTGATCAAAGTTGCACACTTTAGTAGCATGCTCAAACCCAGAGGAATAATTTTGCATGAATTAGAGACCCTTCAAACAAAAATCCCAAAGACTTGTTTTTTTTTAGAAGTATATAAAGAAAACCAACAAGCTGTTAGTGGAATTGGTAAGAAGGAAAGTTCGAATTTTGAGAAAGCACACTCTCCCAGGGAGATGCGAAAACCTTTGGTGCTCTAAGCTTCGTGAGGGATTATAATCTTAAATTTAAAAAAAAAAAAAAAAAAAAGTGCATAAAGAAAAATAAACAACTTACGTTTCTTCTTCTTCTAAGTGAGTTTGCAGATCCGCCGGCTCCTTGACTCTCACCGGAGACGAGGTTCAAGGTCTCCTTGAAGTTGAGATTACTACCCTGTGCATGAGCCTGGGGAGTAGAACCAGAGAGGTCTCCTTCCTGCCAAGTATGAATCATAGAACTGACACCTCCGCTAAGAGTGAGAGTAGCGAATATGATAACCTCTCTTCCCTGATATGTCACCGTCAAATCTGACACCGGAAAACTCAGATCCCCCTGAGCTAACGTGGAGGCATAGCCGGAGATTGGTGAGGTATGGGCCTTCGCGGACCCATCGGATGCTACTATAGCCACCAGAGCTTGGGCTCCGGGCATGGCTTGGGAGGCACTGCCGGTGGGGTTGAGTGCCCAGGCTACCCAGGTGCCGGTGGAGACTCCACTGTGCCGGTAAGCAACATCGAGCTTTCCGGTGGACTGATCATAGGTCCAATGGAGGGAAGAGCTCGATTGAGAGAGATCACGGCAAGTTTTGAAAGTTCTGTTTGAGGCGGAGCTAGGGAAGCTGAGGGTTCCACAGGTTTGAGCAGAGGAAGACAGAAACAGAGAGATTAAAACAGATAAGCACAACACAGACTTCAAAACAGAATCCATGGTTTTCATCTTCCGATAAAGGTTCGAACTTTGAGATGGATTGAGAAAACCCAGAAGAAGAATGGTGTTGGGGATGGCAATGGCGAGAGGAAAGAGGAGGAAGAAGGGGTAATTATATAGAGAGAGAGAGTTGGTGGGTGTGGGTTTAGTTTAGGTGCGGTTGGGTGGAGTACCTCTGGCTTTTGGAGAAGGAAGCTTCCATGTGTAAATTCAGGAAAGAAAGAGTCTATCTCTGATTTATTCCACAAGAAAAACCAAAGATTTTGGAAATTGGAATTTCACACTTCCCGACCCTCCACTTTTGTTATATTTCTTTCCAATTTCCTACAAAAGAAAAAAGAAAAAAGAAAAAGAAAAGTTTCCTCACTCAACACGGCCGTCAAGTGTGAAAAAGGGTTGGTTGTTGCTTTGAAAAGTTATACTAAATTTTTTCCCTTTTTTTTATGCCTGTTATTTTTGCAAAAGTACTATTCTCCTATTTGAATATTTGATACCACCATTTTGAGGTGGCACGGAATGTCGATATGTCGATGGGACACTTTAATACTGAGACAAGTACATTTAAATATCAGTTAAATTTTAAAATTTTAAATTAATTTTATTGATTATAAGAATAATAAGATTAATAAAAAAAAACATATAGTAATTAACAACTCAGGTTTTTAAGAAATCATTGATTTAGGAGTTTGAAATTCAAGTAGTGTTTAACTGTTTATTTATCTTTATAATATATATATTTTTGTCCTTTTTTGTCATAAACATTTTATCTTTTAAATTAGCATCAAGTTTAAGTTTAATTAGGAATGATAACCTAGTTAATTTAAAGGGCGACTCTAGAATAAGATTTAGGGATTAAAATTAAAATAAAATATAAAAATATAATATTTGTATATTTTAATTTTAAGATATAAACTATTATATTAAAGGGTTATGTAAATTTATTTCATATTTTGATTTTTATTTAAAAATATTTTTTAAACTTTATTATAAAATGAATTGTTGGAATGAAGGGAAAAAAATATTCCAGTGCAAAACAATTTACTTTAAAGCCATTGAGGGGATTTCTCTCATAACATCCTTTTTTAGTCCATTTTAGACTGAAAAAAGAGTGTGTAACTGCTATCAACTTTGATTTCAAAGCACAGAATTAGTTTACATAATTAAATTTATGGCAAATTACTTTTTTTTTAATAGTATAATTTATCTTCAATCCATAAACAGCATTGGTTATACAAATATTTTGCTTTGGCTATGTAAGAAGGAATTTTGTCATATTTAATTTAAATATTTTGTTTCTAAAAAAAACTTTTCTCACCATTAAACCTCTTTGAAATTAGAAACAAATTAAACAGTTTTCCTATATTGAGTATTAACACCTATTTTTGTGAAAATCGTGATATGAACTATAAAAGGGCGATCTTTGTCTTTTAAAAATAAGAAGTTGAAAAATTAATTTTGATGGTCATGGTCATGGACTAGAATGATACTGTGACAGTAAAATTTAGATTCAAGATTAATGTTGAGAGATACATAATTAATATGAGTGTATAAAACATAAAAGAGTGCATAAACAAAGGATTCCGTCCAAAATTGAAAGACAAAGATACTTATTATGATGGCATTATCATAAACCAAAAGATTCTGCTTTTGACATGGACAAAAGACAGAATCACACTTAAGGACTTGTAATTTACAAAATTTAGATCTGAGTATTTTAATTTTAAGACCATAAAATTATTTTAAAGACGAAATTATTATCAATATTTTATATGTGATTTAGAAAGCGGTTAAACAATGATAAAGTTTCCTCTTTTTTTTTTTTTGGAAACACAAAAATCCAAGCCCAAGTAGTGGGGAGAAATATTATGAAATATATGGAGACGTAAGAGTAAAGGATGGGAAGTTTGGTGGTGAGTTCAACCAAACAAGGTCTAAGTTGTGCCAAATGTGTGAGGCTTGTGGATTCTTTGGTAACAAGGGATTGACTCTTCCCCTTTTCGCCTCATTCACGTCAATATTCTCATTATTTAATTAATTATTTCGCATTTCATAATATTCTCAAGTCAATCCCAAAGATTTCCGTATAAATACATTTAGCCCTGATTATTGGTACCATATCTTTGAAATCTTTAGCTTCCTGATTTTATATAGCGCTTAAAAGGCTTCTAATTTCGGACATCTTTTGATTCTTTTGAACAGTAGTATTTATTGCCCTTGAATTTATAAATCTAGACATCATTCAAGTTAATGATAATTGGTTAAAAATAAGAAAGATGGCACATAATAAGGTAACATTGAGATCAGCTAAAAAAAACGTCTCTGTTTATAAAGTTTTATTAGCCAAAAAAAAAAAAAATCTAAATTCGGGACTACAAGAGTGCTGGTACATTATACATATAAAAAGTCAAAAACATACATATAAGGTTCTTCTAACCTATAAATTTACAGGCATGGATTTTTTTGATGATTTTTTCCTAACTACATTAGGATAGGAATACGATGTGAATGTTGTGACGAAAGTATGCGACACATATATGGTAAAACTTGTTATAAGGGTACATGGATCAATAACTTTGCAACACATTTTGGGGAGGGACCTTGTTTATTTCATTTCATCATTATGATTTCATATGTATCATTCATTACTATAATGTATGAAACAACAACAAAAAAAAAAAAAGTGATTGAGTGTACTTAGGATCATTAGTTAAATATAAATATAAAATGCGGGAGGGACACAAAGATTTCTGAATGAAAAGAGTAGAAAGGGAGTGTGAGGGGAAAGAGTCAAGTGTGGATCAATATGTCAAAGAGTAATGCAAGTTTGGTGAGCGGACTTAGTCAATAATGTAGAAAATTCCCCCAAAAAAATGAGCTTGAAAATTATTTGTTAGTTTCTCCCAAAAGCGTTAAATTTAGTTGAAAATAATAAGTATGCTTAAAATAGAATTTGTTTTTCAAGTATACTCCTATTTATGAGAGCAAGAAAAGAGAGAGAAATAGAATAAATATAAGTTTAGCCAACCTTTTAATTAATGCAATATATATCATTAATGTGGGGCCAAAATGAAAAAAAAAAAAACTTATTAAATATTTATGCAACTCTTAATGGGCTCTTATAATACTCCTTTTGGCTTTTTTTATAAGAATCCAAAATCTGAATTGTCTTTATCATTTATATGAGAGTGCGGCAAGAGTTATCTAAATATTTAATGATTTTTTTTTCATTTTTACCCTTCATTAATTATAGATATTGCATTAATTTGAAGGTTAGTGATACTTATATATACACTATTTCTCTCTCTTACTTGCCCCCTTCTAAAATAAGGGCTTATTTGGAAACAAAAGTTTATTTCAGACATATTGATCATTTTTAACCAATGTTAACAACTTTCTTAAATCATGTAATTCAGTTATTAAACTCTTATAAATAGAATTGGATAGAGTAAAGAATAAAGACTAATAAGACAATTCAAATTTTGAGCTTTTATAAAAAACAGTTAAGACGGTATTCAATACTAACTGTTGCTTACCAAAACTATATGTATTGACCCCATATACATGCCTAAATGATCATGTTTATTTGTTGAGTATTTATAAAAACATGGAGAAATTAAATGCAAGGATCAGTGATTTGCTTATATATTTTATTCAAGACCCAGTAATTTTTGTTGATAAGTTAAAGATAGTAATTTTAGTTTGAATAAGAAAGGGTTTAGTGGGTTTAATTTAGGAGAAATATTTATATATTTTAGAAGTACCATATAATTTAAACTTTATCTAATGATAATATAACAACTAAGATCATTTTAATTTTAGTTGGCTAATGAATCATCTAAACAAATTCAAAATTTCAAATGTTATCTTGCTTTTAAGAAAAAAACATCTTAATTTTAAAAAAAACTAAAACAAAATTATCAACCAATATTTTTCTTAAATATAAGATAAAATTTAAATTTTTTTAAATAAGTTATCAATAAATTAGAATTGAAATTATCTGAATTATTTTTATTAGATAGAATTCAAATGACGTGATACTTTTAGAATACGTAAGTATTTCTCATAATAGTTTAGACACGTGTTGGGAGAGGGACGGTGTTGGCGTGTATGGTGGAGGGCAAAGTGAGAACCCCTTGTTCGGGTCCCACCGGTATCTTGGTCAAACTGCGCCCCAACATCCACGCGCCGTTTCAAAGATTTGATGGCGTCGTTTTAATAAGTTTCAACTCTCCGACCCTCGCCGCGAATATTAAACGCATTAAACTAAACGGCAACAAGTTGTTCGCAATTACTTCTCTCTACCGTACATTTTTTTTATATGATAATGTGTTCGTTTGGAATAGTTTATTTTTAGATAATAAGTGTTTATAAATTATAATTCATGACATGTGAAATAAATATATTAGATAAATTTTATCTTGACTTACGTAATAAATACTTATATTCAAAAAATAAATATTCCCAAACATACATTATACCTCACTTATGTTTGGGACTTTTCGATAGTTAGGTCCCTTTCTTATAACTTTAATTCCTCCTTTATTTTGTTTTTTTTCAACAAAGAAATAACTTTCATCGTAAGGATCGGTTCATGAATTGTTATTATTTATTTAATTTCAGCAATACTTAAACATCAACTAGATAATTGTTACGAGTCTTATACCATAGCCTTACAAATGAAATATAATTTATAAATTTAAGGATTTTTTCAATAAGTTGGCCTTTTAAAATTGAGTTTTTTTTTTTTTAACTGTGCTCACAACAATAACAATTTTTTTTTTAACTCTTACATTTTGATTTCTGAAGTTTAATTTATTATCAATCAAATTTCTAAAATTTCATACACAATTCCATATTCTTATTTAACTTTATCCAATTAACTTTTTTATTTTGCAATCTATATGTGACACGAGTGTGTTCAAGATTATATATCTTCATATCATAAATATTAACCACGTATGATTATAAAAGTTTAGAGACTTAATTGATAAAAAATAAATTTTAGGGACCAAATCAATACACGAGAGGTAAATTTAAAGGATAATTAGTTTCATTATCTCTATAATATTGTTAAATACTCCACACCCATGCGCACGAATTATTTTAATTTTAAATATTACTATTTAAGATCTTATTATGCAATATGTAAGTCAAAGAAACCGTACGTTGTATTGTTGCTCAAGTGTTGGTTAACAATATTTTGGTCTTTTAAATTTAGATGAGATTTCATTTTAATCCTTTGACTTTAAAAAATATGTTTTTAGTTCTTTTAAATTAACACCGTTAATTTCATTAATAAAAAATGTTGAGTCAGCAAATTTAAAATATCAGCTCAGTAAATTTAAAATGTTAATATATCTTTCCACAAGATTGATTTAAAAATTAAAATATAAAATAATTATATTAAAGAATTAAATTTAGTCATGTCAACATTTTAAAGTTGCCGACTCATCATTTTCCATTAATAAAGTTAATATTGTTAACTTAAAAAGATTAAAAATCTACTTTTAAAAGTTGAAAAATTAAAATAAAACATCGTCTAGTCTTAAAAAAATAAAAATATACTTCTACTTTTTGAAAATGTAGGATTAATCATGTCATGTACGGATTTTTTTTAACAAAACGTCACCGGTCGTAAGAATACAAAATTCGATTGGAAATTTAAAATCTCTCAAAGGTGATGTAAGAAAAAGTGCATTGGTCGTTTTCTTGTACAATTTCGGTTATGCAAGGGAACATGTACGCATGAATACGGTCCTCTAATTAACTTTTAAATTCAGTTAGTTTAAATGGTCAAGAGTTGGCACGAATTACTCCAAATTAAATAGTACATTATGAAATCATGAATAACTAGTTTTATTGACCAGTGAAATTAATACATAGTTACTATTACTAGCCGTGTTCTGATAAAAATGAAAGTTTGGAATTTGGTTGTTGAAGTTTGCGTTTACTTTGTCAACGTAAACGCTTTAGGAGTGTTTTTGTTTATTAACTTTACCATTAATGCTTTTATTTGTTATAAAAGTAAGAGAGAAGATTGATAGGATTCAGAGAAAATTGATAGAATTTCTAGAGAGATGTTAGAGAGAAGTTCTCATTCAGTTCAATTGAAACAATCGATTACAGCCCTTTATATAGAGGCAGAAATCTAACCCTGGTTGTATTACCATGGTTATATTTAAATGACCATAGTTACTTTATATCGTCTTTATGTCATTGTCTTCTTTTGCTTTTCTTTATGTCCTTGTCTTCTTTTGCTTTTGCTTTGTATCAAGTCATCTTTTCTTCTTTATGTCAAGTTGACTGGAAGAGTAATATGAGTCAATGGACATCCACATATTTAATATTCATAACACTCCCCCTTGGATGTCCATTATGAATGTGCCTCATTAAAAACTTTAACTAGGAAAAACCCAGTGGGATAAAAACCTAGCCAAAGAAAAGAGTACATCATTTATTGATACACCGTCGAGTGCTGCCTCATTAAAAACCTTTCTAGGAAAACCCAGTGGGACAAAACCTAGATAAGGGAAAAAGAGTACAGCGTGTATCGACTCCCCCTCTTGATAATATCAGTTGAAATCTTTGAATCTCCGAAGACCAATATCATGAACAAGTTTTTCAAAGATTGTACCTGGGAGTGACTTGGTGAATAAATCTGCTAGATTTTCACTTGAACTGATTTGTTGGATATCTATTTCACCATCCTTTTGAAGGTCGCGAGTGAAGAAGAATTTTGGTGAAATATGCTTCGTTCTATCGCCCTTGATATAGCCTTCTTTAAGTTGAGCGATACATGCAGCATTATCCTCATAGAGAATTGTTGGGATCATTTTGCCGGAAGATAAATGGCAAGTTGTACGTATATGATGTATTACTGACCTCAACCACATACATTCTCGACTTGCTTCATGTATTGCTAGAATTTCTGCATGATTAGATGATGTGGCTGATATAGTCTGTTTCATAGATCGCCATGAAATAGCTGCACCTCCACATGTAAATAGATAGCCCGTTTGTGATTTACCATTATGTGGATCAGACAAAAATCCGGCATCTGCATAACCAACCAGTTCATGCTTGGATACATTTGAGTAGTATAACCCCATGTCTGTTGTACCTCTGAGATAACGAAAAATGTGCTTTATTCCATTCCAATGTCTTCGTGTTGGTGAAGAACTATATCTTGCTAGTAAATTAACAGCAAATGATATATCAGGACGTGTGTGATTAGCAAGATACATTAGTGCTCCAATAGTACTAAGATATGGTACTTCTGGACCAAGTAGTTCTTCATCACCTTCTTCACTAATTTCTCGAGGTCGGAATGGGTCTTTATCCACCTTCAAATATCTTACAATCATTGGGGTACATAATGGATGAGATTTATCCATGTAAAATCGCTCTAGGACCTTCTTTGTATAAGTTTCTTGATATACAAAGATCCCTTTCTTGAAGTATTCGATCTGTAATCCAAGACAGAATTTTGTTCTTCCCAAGTCCTTCATTTCAAATTCTTTCTTCAAACAATTAATTGCCTTTTGAAGCTCTTCAGGAGTTCCAATGATGTTGATATCATCAACATAAACAGCAATTATAGCAAAATCACTATTAGATCTTTTCATAAAAATGCATGGGCATATCGGATCATTTTTGTATCCTTCTTTCAACAAATATTCATTAAGGCGATTATACCACATGCGCCCTGATTGCTTCAGGCCATACAGGGACTTATATAACTTAACTGAGTATTGTTCTCGAGAACTTGAATTGAATGCTTCTGGCATCTTAAGTCCTTCAGGGACTTTCATATAAATATCACTATCAAGTGATCCATATAAATAGGCAGTCACAACATCCATGAGATGTAAATCAAGTCCTGCATCTACTGCTAGACTGATTAAATAACGAAAAGTAGTCGCATCCACTACTGGTGAATACGTTTCTTCAAAATCAATGCCAGGTCTTTGCGTAAAACCTTGGGCTACTAGACGTGCCTTATATCTAGTTATTTTTCCCTTTTCATTTCTTTTTCGTACAAAGACCCATTTGCATCCAACTGGTTTTACATCTTCAGGTGTAAGGACTACAGGTCCAAATACTTTTCGTTTTGCCAATGATTTTAATTCTGCATTAATGGCATCTTTCCATAGGGGCCAGTCTTTTCTTTGTTGGCTTTCACTAATGGATTTTGGCTCATGATCCTCATTATCATTCATTACATCATATGCTATATGATAAGCAAAGATGTCATTAACGTTGACTTCATTTCTATCCCATCGGATTCCATTCATAACATAATTTATTGAGATCTCATTATTTTCACATATATCAGGTACCTGGGTCTCTTCTGGGACTACAACATTCTCTTCTGGAGATAATATCTCTTCAGGAGATCGCTCTTCTGGAGCTACTAATTTTTCTTCATTATCCTCGACTTGACCATCTATATTCTTTGCTCCTTTTCTTTTTCGAGGATTTTTATCTTTGGAACCGATAGGCCTGCCACGCTTCAGGCGTGCTTTGGATTCATTCATAGCAGGTTGTCCTTCAGGGACATCAATTTTAATAGGAGCATTAGCAGCTGGGATATGTGACTTTGTCACTTTCTTTGGGTCAGTAAATGCTTCTGGCATTTGATTAGCTAAATTCTGTAAATGAATTATCTTTTGAACTTCAAGTTCACATTGTTTTGTACGAGGATCAAAATGAGCCAATGATAATTCATTCCAACTAATTTCTTTACCCAGCTGTTTGTTTTCTCCCCCTAATGTTGGGAAAAATGATTCATCAAAATGACAATCGGCAAATCGTGCCGTAAATAAATCTCCTGTAGATGGTTCTAAATATTTTATAATTGATGGAGATTCATACCCAATATATATTCCCATCTTTCTTTGTGGGCCCATCTTAGTGCGTTGTGGTAGTGCTACAGGCACATATACCGCACACCCAAAAATTCTTATATGGGAAATATTAGGTTCCTGACCAAAAACCATTTGTAAGGGGGAAACCTTTAAATAACTTGTTGGCCTAATGCGAATTAACATTGCTGCATGCAAAATGGCATGGCCCCAAGCAGAAATTGGTAGATTGGATTTCATAAGTAAAGGTCTTGCAATTAGTTGCAACCTTTTAACCAATGATTCTGCAAGTCCATTTTGCGTGTGAACATAAGCTACAGGATGTTCAACATCAATTCCAAGGGACATACAATATTCATTAAAAGCTTGTGATGTAAATTCACCAGCATTATCAAGACGTATTTTCTTGATAGGATAATCAGGGTAATGTGCTCTTAATCTAATCAATTGAGCAAGTAATCTCGCAAACGCCAGGTTGCGAGAAGATAATAAGCAAACATGTGACCATTTAGTTGATGCATCAATTAAAACCATATAGTACCTAAATGGTCCACATGGTGGGTGTATTGGCCCACAAATATCTCCCTGTATCCGTTCGAGAAATGTGAGAGACTCACTTTCTACTTTGCTTGGTGAGGGGCGAATAATTAATTTTCCCTTGGAACATGCAGCACATGAGAAATCATGGAATTGTGGTATTTGTTTACACTTCAGGGTATGTCCACATGAATTCCCAATTATTTGTCGCATCATTATTGAACCGGGATGGCCTAACCGGTCATGCCAAACATTAAATTCATTAGTAAACTTCTGGTTTACATTATCAAACTGCTGGTTTGTATTAGCAAACTTCTGGTCTGCATTATTGAACTTCTGGTTCTGAATAGTATGTGTTTCAATTGTGCTTATACATGTGTAATACAAACCAGAAGAAAAAATAGGAAAACTTTCTAATATGCATTTTCTACCGGCAACTATATTTGTAATGATAAGATATTCCTTATTATCTTTAGTTGTTGTTTCTAAATGATATCCATTTCTGCGGATATCTTTGAAACTCAGTAAGTTTCTTTTAGACTTGGTAGAATAAAATGCATTATCAATGCATAATTTTGTTCCTTCAGGTAACAAAATATTAGCTCTTCCGGAGCCTTCAATTAAATTTATACTACCAGATATAGTCTGAACATTGGCTTCTCGTATTACCAAGGAAGAAAAATATTTATCATGTCTGAGTATGGTGTGGGTTGTTGCACTATCAACGAGACATAAATCTTCAGGATTGATGCCAATAGAATTCATTCTTCATAAAAACATAAATAAAATTAATACATATGATGATAGAAACAACTTTAAATAAAATATAACAGTTCAAATTATATTAAGAAATCTGCAACATCCAAATAGTTATTATCTATATCGCCATACTCAGAATTCTCGCCCTGATCAACATGATTAACTTCAACATTTGATCTTTTACCAGTATTTTTAATTGATTCTTGGTAAAGATCAACTAGGTGCCTTGGTGTACGACAGGTACGAGACCAATGGCCCTTTCCACCACATCGATAGCATGGATTATCATCATATTTATTATGCCTACTGCTTTCCTCTTTTTGGTTCTTATCAGTCTTTTCCCACTTCTGGTAGGAATTTGAACCTCCATGATATCGACCACGACCACGCCCACGGCTGTAGCCACGCCCACGTCCACGTCCATGTCCACGTCCACGGCCACGGCCACGGCCACGATAAAATTCATTAGTTACTACATTCACTTCAGGGAATGGAGTTGAGCCTGTTGGACGGGATTCATGATTTTTCAACAAAAACTCATTATTTTGTTCAGCCACAAGGAGACAAGAAATTAACTCAGAATATTTCTTGAAACCTTTTTCACGATATTGCTGCTGCAGGAGCAAATTGGATGCATGAAATGTGGAGAATGTCTTTTCTAACATATCATCATCAGTAACATTTTCTCCACATAATTTCAATTTAGAAGTAATTCTGAACATAGCTGAGTTATATTCGCTTATAGATTTAAAATCTTGCAAGCGTAAATGCATCCAATCAAAATGAGCTTTTGGAAGAATGACCAACTTCTGGTGATCATATCTTTCTTTCAAATTGTTCCACAGGACAAGTGGGTCCATCACTGTCAAATATTCAGTTTTTAGATCCTCATGTAAATGGTGGCGAAGAAAAATCATGGATCTGGCTTTATCTTTGTTGGATGCCTTATTCCCTTCTTTAATCGTGTCTTCCAGACTTTTGGCATTTAGGTGAATTTCCGCATCCAACTTCCAAGATAAATAATTTTTCCCGGTAATATCAAGAGCCACAATTTCAAGTTTTGCCATGTTTGCCATTGTTCAAACTAATTAAAGAAATAAATGAAAATAATTAAAATATGAACTGTAAATATAATAACTGTAAATTCATAAAGACAATAAATAAATCATAAGGCAAAATAAGAAAATTAAAACGTGTATGGCTTCGGGCCATTTAATCTTATGACTTCAGGCCATGTATGGCTTCGGGCCATTTAATCTTAAGATGAGAAATTAACTATTATCTTCAGGATAAAAATTGTACATGACTTCTGGCCGTACAATAAAATAAAAGATAAAAATATATATAGCTTCTGGCCATATAATAAGATAAAATATATATAGCTTCTGGCTATATAATAAGATGAAAAATGTATATAGCTTCTGGCTATATAATAAGAATGGATATGGCTTCTGGCCATATTATAAGAAATTAAAACATTATGACTTCTGGTCATAAATTCAAGAATCATATGTGTATATGGCTTCTGGCCATAATAACAATAATAATAATAATATAAAAGAACTTATATATAAAACAATAACGATCTCCAATCTTAACCATGGAACCCGATGTTATATAACAATCGGTAAAAGTATCTCTCTAATTCCATATAGTGGCTCAGATTATCCCAGATCTATAAATAAAACAGGATATATATAATCATTAAAGAAACCATAAGAAGATCATACCTTCTATTAGAGCTTCGTGCTGATAACGTGTTATAAAAGTAAGAGAGAAGATTGATAGGATTCAGAGAAAATTGATAGAATTTCTAGAGAGATGTTAGAGAGAAGTTCTCATTCAGTTCAATTGAAACAATCGATTACAGCCCTTTATATAGAGGCAGAAATCTAACCCTGGTTGTATTACCATGGTTATATTTAAATGACCATAGTTACTTTATATCGTCTTTATGTCATTGTCTTCTTTTGCTTTTCTTTATGTCCTTGTCTTCTTTTGCTTTTGCTTTGTATCAAGTCATCTTTTCTTCTTTATGTCAAGTTGACTGGAAGAGTAATATGAGTCAATGGACATCCACATATTTAATATTCATAACATTATTAAAATTTTCATGGATTTTTTGGGTCCCTTTCCTCCTTTCACACGTTTTTAGGTTTCTTGGATTTTTCATGAGGTCATGCTCTACGCCATTCCTTCCACAAGCCTTTCGCCTTTCATTTATTGCCTATAGGCGTGTGCTTGCGTGAGTATTTGGACAAGTTTATTTTTATTAATAATTTTATAACTTGATGATGTGAAAATTCTTTGTAATTGCTAAGACATGGATTCAATCCCACTTATAATTAACATCATATTATTGTTAAGACCTGTTATCTTAATTTAAAGAAACCAAGGTCAGCTTATTTTAGTGTATGTTTGAGAACACTTATTTTTTGAATATAAGTGTTTATTACGCAAGCCGATATAAAACTCTTCTCACATACTTACCTCGTATACCGTAAATCACGATTTATAAGCACTTATTGTTAAAAAATAAGTTATTCCAAACAAGCACTTAAGTGCTCTTACACTATATGGAGAAAATATGTAAGTGTTTGTTTGGAAAAACTTTTAATGGGGCCAATCTTGCGTTTTTAAGGCCCAACTGGGCTTATGAGATTTTTCTGTTTTTTATGGATGTTTGGGACCACTTATTTTCATAAGGGCTTATCAGTGAAAAGTGGCTTTTACTAATAAGCTCCAAAAGCCAGCTTATAGGAGCTTCTGCAAGTAAAGATTGGTGAAATATTTATCAAACCGTTATTTATGTTTTTTATTTTGAGCAACTCTCGTTATTATATCATCTGAGATGTCTGAATTTTATCTTTCCCCTCTAATATTTATTAAACTGTTATACAATATTTGTTAGACAAATATTATTTTGGTCGATGATGCTAGCTATCCGACACTAATTGAGTGTCTTGATCCCTACAGATGTGAGCGTTATCACCTGCCAGAATTTAGGCATCAACCTGCATTTGGAAATGCTAAAGAGACCTTTAATTTTTATCATTTCAATTTGAGGTTTACTGTAGAAAAGACTTTTGGTATGTGGAATAATAGATATGAAATCTTATAAAGAATGCGCAAATACAGCTATCAAATACACAAGTATGTATAGTTTGTGCAACAATGACCATACATGATTTTATTTGGAGAAATTGTCAAACGGATATTAATTTTGAGCAAGTTGAAAATAGTTTTGTAATATTTTTTGATCAAATTATGTATTTTGGCACCACATTTTTTAACTTTAATTTTTTCACTTGTTTATAATATTAAATATCATTTTTATATTACAATTATCACAAAACGCTTATTCAATCGCCAATCCAAATAAGTTTTTACTTTTACAAAAGCACTTATATAATCGTCAATCCAAACATAAATCAAATTACACAATCTGACTTTTATCCAATCTTACGTTTTCATAAGGCAAATTACAAATAAGCCGCTTTTAATTTCCTACCGCTATCCCAAACACATCCTAAGATGGACCTTGTCTTATAAAGCATAAGTGACTTTTTTTTAATTGATTTTGGTGTTCCCAAACATCCCTTGCACTCATTGCTAAGACAAGAATTATTTTCTCCTATCCTAAATATTAAAACTAGATAACTAATTTATATATATTAAGAAAATTAATTTAGGTATTTACAAAAAAAATGCGTGCTTGTTTAATATTCTTATAATATCCTATTTGATCATTTTGCATTGATAGCCATTCTATATTAATGATATTTTCCTTTAGAGCTCATTTGGTTCAAGGAAAATGGGAGGAGGGAAACGAAAAATTGGATTTTTCTGCCGCCGGTGTCCGTTTGGTTCACCATTTCCTTGGGGAAATATTTTCTTGGGCCCACCAAATTTCAACCATATGATCGAAAATGAGTCCATCAAAATTGGTGAGAACCAATTTTCAAGTTGGGAGGGAAAATGCCTAAAAACACGAAAGTCCCTTGATGCAACATTGGATGTGATATAAAAAAGTAAATGGGTTCTATGAACATTTAAATAATATTTTTACTCTAGGAGTAAAATAGTCTTTTAACTCATTTTTATATGTCATTTTCTTTAAACCAAGCAAAAATTTTTCTATAATCCATTTTCTCTTCCATGCAAAACCAAAACACCTACGTGGCAAAATATTTTCCAATCCTTTTCATTATTTTCCTTTCCATTTTATTCCTTTCTAATTTTTTCTTTAATCCAAACGGGCCTTTAATATGTGCATTTAGAACCAAAACAAATCTCATACGTCTAAAACTAAAAGCAATATTATACTTTTAAATTTTTTTTTTCTAACAAACATGTATGAGACTATATGAGGCATAAAATTTCTCCTAGGATGACTTAAGTTAATTGGTAAATTTCAATTCATGATTTATCATCTTGGAAGTTTATTTCTCTGCGTAAGTATTAATCATGCACCAATGGACATTTGTATAATATATAAGGCCGCTTAGGAAAACAAAAGAGGATGATGTAAGAAGGTTGGACTTATTAATGATATCCCTGTAACCAATTGAGAAATTGCGAGTGATATCATTGTTTTTCTTTCCCTTTTTTAGGGCCTAATTAAAGGGTGATATAATGGTTACGTAAATAATACTCTCTAATTAACTTAAATAGCCATCCCTTTTTCCATGGTGGGTCCCTTGTGAGTTGTGAACTTGTGATCTTACGGCATGGGCCCAACACAAGAAGCGCGTTTTTGAAAAATATATTAAATATTTAAATTGTGTAAAAATTCAAGTGATAATTATCTTAAAAATATATTTGAGGTAAATTAATTACTGATTGTCATTAAACCTGTAAGTAATTTTGTGTGTCTGATCAGCTCCACCAAAATACTCCATAAATCGTACGTCACGACATGCAACTCAAACGTTGACTTTTTATCAAAGTAATTTTGGATTGGTCGATTAAACCATAAGCAATTTAATTAATTACTGGGCTGTATTATCTTCTAATCGAATTATATGCACAAATATTCCGAAAACCAACAAATTAAACCAAACATTTGAAAATGTTTTCTCTTTTTGGGCCAGAAGTTGAAAATGTTCTTATTCCAGCATAATCCTATCACTATCACGTTTCTAGCAATCTCCATTATTATTATTATTATTATTATTATTATTATTATTATTATTTCTTGCTCTCATGATTCATGGCCCTTTGTTTGGATTTCATGAAAGGGATCATGTGCAATCTGATTTATATGTTTTTTTTATTTATATAATTATGTATAGTGAATTAATCTTGCAATGCCAATTCTTTTAAGTAGATCCATCAGGAATCCACTACCAAAACATATACATGAGAATTACAAATTACAGCATATAAAAATCTGAAAAAGAAATTATTTGCCCTTAATCACCTCCTCCATAGAATTCTTCCACTTAATCACCCATTCACCATTGTTGTCATCCATGAAAATGAACTTTTATTTTCATGCTAATTTAATAAGATATAGATAATACTATACCACATTTGATTCTTATATTCTTAAATATTATACCAAATAAATTCATGTAATTTCTATAACATTGGGTTAGATTCTTACATATTACTTTTCATTGCATATATTCCCATTGATTCCATGAATCAAAGGGGGATTATAAAAATATAAAGATGTTATTATATAGGAGCATATTTGTGAGGAGGTTGCATGTGAATGAAAGCTTAGCTGTGGTTAATCAATCACAATAAAATATTATCTTAAAGAAACGCTTTCACAAACGGTGTCTTGTTATGTGCTCGTTTGGAATGGCTTATTTTTGTCCAAAATGTGCTTATAATTCGTGATTCACGGTATACGAAGTAAGTATGTGAGAGGAGCTTTTTCTCGGCTTGCGTAATAAGTGCGTTTTGCCTGTACAAAACGCTGAAACAAACACAGGCTTCTTTTGCAAAAAAAAAAAAATAAATAAAAAAAATTAAACCTTTAATTTGGTATCTTGGAGACAAGAAAAGCCATAATGAGTTTTGATCAAGGTATTAAAACCCGGATCGGGTATTGAACCGGTTGGGGTACTGGGTTAAGGGTCAGTGGGTCAGACCGGGACCAAACCGGTGAGAAATTGAAAATTTTAGACTTATAGTATGAAATTCTAAAGGAAAAATTAAATTTTTTTTTTAAATAGGTAACCCGGACCGGACCGGTTTACCGGCCGGTTCGCCGGTTTCCGGGCCGGACCGGTCCGGTCCGGTCCAGGTTTCATTACCTGGGTTTTGATTTCGTATTTAAAAAAATATATAAAATAAAAAAATGAAGAGAGGACACGGAAATATTTAAAAATGAGGGAGGGGCAAATATTGCGATAAGTATGAATTGACGGTGGGGATAGAGAAATATAAAAGAAAAAGAGGGCAGAATTAGAATACTAGAAAAGCATTTAAAACGGCAGAAAAAGAAGTAAAGAAGTCGTCATGGAAGATGTAAGCTAGCTTGGAAGCGTGTAGGGTGGTGGGGTAGGGCGCGTGGCATTAACGTGTTATATAAAAATAAAATATTGAAAAGCCATAACTCGTATTAATGGAAAGCCAGGAAACCCCTAACTACCTTGGGTTAATATAATTAAAAAATTAATGAGTGACAAAGATGCCGTCACTTTTTGTATTCCTATAATAATTGAGTCATACTATTCATGCTTAATAGATGTATTTTATAATCTATACTTCATAATTTTTTTATAGTATGGAAATAGAACTAATCAATGCTTTGATCATAAGTTTGAAAATGTTAATTTAGTGAATATATATAATATCTGGCCGAAAAATGATGAGTGTGTAGGTTAAATGAACACAAGCATTGGGTTTATGGTTTAGTTAAGAGACGTAGCAAATGAAAGTGGGAATGAAACCAACAACTAGAAAGAGAGTATGATGTATAAGGGATTATGAATTTATGACTATTTAATAACAAAATCTTTAGTTCAAATTTGAGTAAATATGTAAAAATTGGGGAGAGCAAATCTTACCCTTTTTTATAGTTAAAGGTATCGTTCTATTGAGATAATCTAATTTAAGACATTATCAGACACTAAATGTTAATATATCTTTCCGTGAAAATTTTAGCTTTGATTTATTATACTGTGAGGAACTAGGTTTTTTCGGTTAACTTACCTAGTATTAAATCTGATTTGATATTATTGAATTTAAGTATAAGGTATATTAGAAGAAAAAAACAACAAAGAAAGAGGGTGAAAAGGGCTAAAATGGGGATTGAGGAGGTGGGTGTTGGGTTAAAGGTAGGTGAACGGTTATTCTAACATAAATATTGCCACCATTGACCATTATCAATTTCTTGGTTCCCTCATGTCATGCCTCCATTTCATTGGTTTTGCCTTTAGGGTTTATTTGGTATGAGGGAATTGGAGGGGAAGGACAATTTTTATGAGTTAGATTTTAAAATATTTAAGAAGTGGGGTAATAAAATTTTCATAAAAATAATATGTAAGATAAAAAAAATAAAAAAAATTAATTAAAAATTTTTAACGCCACTTCTCTAAATTTTTTTTTAAAATTCAATACAAATTTTTTTTCCCTCCGCCCACTTTCCCTCCCCTCTCCTCCCCTCATACCAAACAAAGCGTTAAGCTTTCATCTAACAACATCCACCTCCCTCCCTTAGATATTGTTTCTAGAAGCTTTAACCTTTCAAGCCTCATTAGCTGCTCAATCAAAGCATACTCTTTTTTTTTTTTTTTTTGTCTTTTTGAGGCCCTTGTAGTACTTAATAATAATGAAAGCATCATATTAACTCTCACCTCATCATGAGATAACATTTCTTTTTGTTTCACCTAAATTTGAGCCATCCTATATAAAAATTAATATCAACTCTGAATTAATATACATTAAAAGAAATCTAGCCTGCAAGCTATTGATCTAGTCTTTTTGATCCATACCAACAACCCCTCCTCATTTTAATTTGGCGGTGGGGGTTAGTATTAATTCTAAATTAATATATCAACATCTTCCTATTTATCGTTTATTTATTGGTACCTTTATTACCAAGTAATAAAATTCATGTAAATAATTGTTTTTTTGTTGTCAAATTTTATTTTATTATTTAACTATTTGGGAATAGAACGCAATAGTTATTTTAACCATGGATGAGGATTGATTTCGGTTGCGTTGGGCCTTGAATAGGCCGAACGAAGCAAACCTTCAGTCATGGGCCTGGAGAAGTGGGCTATTTTGAACTCTCCCGCGGCCTATGATATTCTCTCACGTAACAGAAGCAGCGTAGTCAACTAATCATCATGAACTTCCCCACTTTATTAAAGGAATTGACTCATTATTATAAGGTTATGGATTTAAATCAGGGTTATCTGAATCAGACCGGGCCGGCCACACCGGACCAAAAACCGGCGACCCGGGCATAAAACCGGTCCGTTTTGGTGACCCGGTCCGGGTCACTTTTTTTTTTTTTTTTTTTTTAAAAAAAATTTTCCTTTAGAATTTCATACTATAAACCTAAAATATTTCATTTCTCACCGGTTTGGTCCCGGTTTAGCTCCGGTCTGACCTACTGACCCTTGAACGAGTATCCCGACCAGCTCACTGACCGATCCGAGTTTAATTACCTTGGTTTAAACCCCACTGATGTGAGAACCTTGTTGATACTTGATGAGTTATATGTAAGTATCTCTATAAGCGTTTTTTGAACCTAAACAATCTTTACATATTCTCTTTGTTTTAACTGACATCTCATATCTATTATTATTTTATTCCTAAAAATATATATATTGTTACTTCCTCTTGTCTTTAATATAGAATATATTTGGGAAGTTTGTCTTGATACTAAATATAAAAACTATTTTTTATATTTTCAATATTTTCTTAATTTACCCCTCTCAACAATAATCAAATAAGAGAGGAAAATGCGAGATTAAAGAAAATGACTAGAGTGTTTTATAAAATATTTGTCATATTAACTAACTAAACTAACTTTCTTAATGTAATTAAATTAAATAAATATGTCCTATATTAAAGGCTGGAGGGAGTATTTTATATTTTTCCTTTGGTTGAAAAATGTTTGTTGTTTTATACGTAAGTGTTCAACCATAACCTTATAAAGCTTTCAGATGAAAACAAAAATAAAAAATAAAAACCCCTTATGAAACTTTAAGCAAGGAAGAGCCATTATAAAACTCATAGCTTTATTAAGTAGCCAATTTATCACAGTACATGTAGAGGGACCATGTTAATAAAAAATTAGCACAATAAAATTACATGTCAACAAAGATACTGTATGTGTATGTGGCATTATTAATAAGTAATAGTAACTGAATCAAACAAGATTCAAGGTCTCCTTAGCGCTGAGGTTATCAGAACTCATGGCATGAGCCTGTGGAGTAGAACCAGAGACCATTCCTTCTTGCCAAGTATGAATCATAGAGCTCACATTTCTGTTAAGGCCAAGAGTAGCAAATATGATAATCTCGCTGTTCTGATACGTCGCGCTCAACCCGGTCACCGGAAAACTCAGATTCCCAGCCTGTAACTGGGTGGCATAGCTGGAGATTGGCGAGGTATAGGCCCTAGTGGTACCATTTTGTACTATGGCCACCAGAGCTTGAGCTCCGGGCATGGCGGCGGCCAAATTGCCGGTGGGGTTGAGGGCCCAGGCGACCCATTTGTTGGTTGAGTTGATTCCATCGTGGCGGTAAGCGATATCGAGCTGGCCGGAGGACTGGTTGAAGGTCCGATGGAGGTGAGAGCTCAAGTGGGGAAGATCACGACACTTAGAGAAGACTCTGCTACTGTTGAAGGTGTAGTTGCTGCAGTTTTGAGCAGAGGATGTCAAAAACAGAGAGGTCAGAACAGAGAAGCCTAGCACAAGCTTCAACATGGTTTGCATGATTTTTTATCTTCCCAATTAAAGGAAAGATTTCAACTTATAAAGAGATTTGGAAAATCCTAAATGGGTTTGTGAGAACTCAGAGCAAGTAATAATGGTCGTTTGTGTGTGTGTAATGGAAATGCGTTCAGTCTGAATAGGAATGAATGAGGATACGAGGATTTTCTACGGAGTTTGGTTCCGGTCTTAGACAAGTTTAACGTGAGACTTAAGTTGAAGAAATTTAGTTATATGAAAGATATTATTTGAAGTTAAATTTAATTTAAAATTAAAGAATTGAGAATCAAAATGTAATTAATGGAGCTATCTTAGAGCCTGTTTAAATTAGAGATAGAAGCTGTTTTTCCAACGTGATTTATAGTATATGAGGTAAGTTTGTGAGAAAAGTTTTATTTTGACTTGCGTGAATATACTTTTTCACCGCTTTCTTAAACAGGGCCTTAGCAAAGAGCCTCCATGATGAAGTATTAATGGAAGAATAAGTCTGTGGTGTAATTTACGTGTCATGGACCATGTCACCACATAACTTGAAGTCTTGAACTTTGGCCAATAATCAGGGAATCAGGTTTTTTTCCCTTGCATGTTCATGACCAAGAATAGAATTATTAGTTTATCACCCATACTTCTGCCAGGTTGGTGAAAAATGAAGAAGATATGAACTTGATATTTAAGTTCATCTCACATTTTTACTTCGTAAAACATAAAATCACTTAAAATAAGTTAATCTCAACTTAAATCTTAATCTTTTTTACTTGTTATAATATTATGAGTTTTTCCCCCTAACTAATAGCATCAAACAAATTTTGGAGTTTACAAAACACTTTCTTTTTGTAATGAGACTTGTGTAATCTTTTTTTTTTTTTTTTAAGATAAAAGGGTGCATGGAAACGCACAATGACCAGCTAATTAAAGGAAGCCTATGTTTAAGGTCTTTTAAGAGAGTGATGCTAAACCCCGTAGGAAAAAAATGTTTATGATGATAGTTTCAATGTCCCATTGATGAGTCAAAGAATCAGCACAACGAAACAACGATCAACCTCTTTTAATACGAGATAAAAAATAACAGTCCAATCACGCATTAAGGGGTAGCGAACTTAAGCGAACGTACTTAATGTGGCCGTTGACAGGATGATGATGACCGTGGCGAGACTTGTTCAATGTTGATATAGCAAAAATGGATGTGTTAGAGCCGTAGAGAGAGCTTGTTTGATATGCTAAGTAAATTACGTAGGGCAGAGAATGAAGTTGAAGACTTGAACTAATAACGTGTGGAAGTAGAGCCACACTCCTTCAAACGTTCTGACCTTTAAACTCCATAAATGGGGACTCACCTACTATTTTTCTTTTGTTTTTGTAAGGGTAATAGACGATTAAAATATAGCACCTTTATTTAGTTATAAATTTAATAAAAAAATTGTAGATAATGAATAATTAAGTTGAAAATCGTATATCGAGCCCCATCTAATGCTCACAATCACCTATACCGAATTTCTGGGGGGGGGGGGGGGGGGGAACAATGGTACAATTTATTATAGGGGTAAGATACATTTTTGCCCTAGAAATGTTCACCGAGGAACACTGGATATCGAAGTTTTTTTAGGAGCAATTTCGCACCGAAAGTTTATAAAATGTAACAATTTTGACCTATCATCATTTAATGTTAAGTTTGACTATTAAGTTGATTTAATGTTAAGTTTGACTATTAAGTTAATCAAACATCCTACATGACATGCCACCTCATTATCCACGTCAGTGAACCCAATACGCAACTAGAATTTCTTGCATGAATCAGGTGCACCACATTATCTATGTACTACCTAATAAAATCATACTACATCAGTCTCATTAAATCCTACATGTTTAATTTCTCTTCTCTTTTCTCATTTATATCATTTGAGAATGTCTCTCCAATCTCTCCCTCTCTCTCACATGTAAGATTTAATAAAATCAATGTGATATGATTTTATTGGATAGTACACAAATGAAGTGATGCACCTGAATCATATAAAAATTTCTCATATGCAGCATCACACCTCATCATCTGTCTCTCTTCCTCATTCACTTCTTTTTTTTAAAAAAAAAAAAAAACTCCTTTCCTAATCCTTTGATCCCCCAGCCCCCACAACACTGAGCTCTCTTTTTCTTCATCACACTTAAATATATATTATATTTAAGATCAAAATTAATTATATAAATATATTTTATATTAAACCGAAGAAATTAACATTTGTATATTTTGTATTGATGACTCACACCAATCAGGATCAATTATTTTTCTTATTATTTATTGTAACATTATGTGAGACGTCTTTCTTCTCACATATCTGAATCCTACTCACATACGGCTTCCTTTACAAAATATAGCCATAAAAAGGAACGTGGCAATTTATTATAATTGTTATATTAATAATTATGTTGATTCCAGTAACAAAAAATAAAAATTGGAATGATGTTATCCTTCTAGATAATTTTTAGAACGAAATGTCCGTATCAATACGATTCCTCTCACTTTGGGTGGCAAGTAAGTCCAGTCGTTTAAACCAATTCTAGCTTTCACACCTCATCCTACACATTGATAAAGAAAGTTATGCCTCCAACAACCAATGTAAAATTCTGACAAATTTGTCATCAACATGAACCGACAAAGAATTTGTGCTAATGATATAAGAAATTGCTTAGAAGTAGTGTATTGCACGTAGTTCAAGTATGGTGATAATTGAGCAAGACTTGCTACATTGTCGCTTAGGTGTAGTGTTAACTGTTAAATGAGTAAGGATTGTCACCCTCTTGTGAACAGATACAGCTAACCAAGGTAGTCGGTGGGAACATGTTTGTTTTGGCACTTAGAATATTGCGACTTTGTTTTGCAAATACATGGAAGTGATGGGAGTTATGAACCTATGATAAAGAAAAATACTCCTAAAGAGATAAGCCTAAAGAGATTATAGATTCGAAACTTTGGTACATGCAAAAATTAGGTATAAGGAATGGGGTTGGTATATATCAATATATTGATGACGAAATAGATGGTGAAAGTTAAAACTTAAAAGAAGTAAGAATAAAATTATATCTTTAAGTAGATGGTGTATATATCAAAATTAAGCGCTTATTTGGTATGAGGGGAGGGGAGGGAAAGTGGGTGGAGGGAAAACATTTTTGAGTTGAATTTAAAAAAATTAGAGAAGTGTGGTTAAAAATTTTTAATTAATTTTTCTTACTCTTTTATCTTACATATTCTCTTTATTAAAATTTTATTACACCACTTCTTCAATCTTTTATAATTCTACTTATAAAAATGTTCCCTCCCCCCCTCCATTCCCTTCCAAATCCCTCATGCCAAACAGACCCCTAGTCCTTAACAATACTTATGCACCTCATATAGCCGTAGAAGTAGATTTGAAGGAAAAGTTTCACAATTACTTTAGATGATGCTCAATTAATCAATTAAGTGTTCGTTTGGAATAACTTATTTTTAGGTAATAAGTGCTTATAAATCGTGATTCACGGTATACAAAATAAGTATATAAGAGGAGTTTTTATTTCGGTTTGCGTAATAAAGACTTGTTGTCCAATAATAAGTGATACCAAACACAGGCTAAAGCTCCTAAAAACCTAACACTAGTCACTAAAACATAAAGTAATATATGTGTTTGTCATTAGTTCAAAGCGCACCATTTGATAAAAAGATTTCCATTGATAGAAGCCTTAATGACGATAAAGAATCTCTTTTTGATTCCCCCCCCCCCCCCACATATAATCTTAAAATTATCAATAAGAAGCATGAGAAGCATTTAAATATACAAGGCGGAGCCTCAAATTTGCAGATTCACTTATTTTTATAAGAAATCCTAACAGAAGACTGTAAAAATTGCGAAGTGGTGTTTTAAGGGATAACCTGACAATACAAAATAAGATAATGATTCTTGATTTGCAAATCAAGAGGGAAGAATAGGAGAGTTTAGAAGTATTTTGTTTCCGTTTTGAAAACCACAAGTTTGAAACTAAGTCAATAGTGTAATAAATTGGGAAACAGCGCAAGGGTTAATCTGTTGAATTATATATTAACCCTTTTAATTTGATTTTGCTTGTCTTATCGTCACTTGTCCTTGTTCACACGGCTTTGCCCTTTCTGTCTTTTTTCTGGGCTTTTTTTTTTTTTTTTAAGTGAAAATACTGAATACATTAATTCATACCGAAAATATCCCCGCACAATACATCAAAGTCCTATTTTCCTTTAGCACCGTCCATCTCCCATCATTATTATTGAAGGTGGAAGTTGATCAAAGACACCTTGATTTGCCAAAATGTTACTAGCTCTGACATTTAATATAAGAACTAATTGACTAATTTGAATAGATTGAAAAGTTAGATATGTTAGTTATTTGTAACAGACATGGATTGTTTTTCTTTAAATATCATTTTTTATCATGACAAGTCTTAGATAGAAACTTCTTAATATGTGCTATTAATAGGGAAGTTTTAGGGGGAAATTATGAATTTGGGAGATAACATGAATTGAGGTCTTGTATTTAGAATCAAATCCAATCATCAACAAACTCTTATATTAAGAATAGGAGGTGATACAATTTTATAAACCCAATGTGACCAAAAATGAAAAATTAAGGAAAGTCCCCATGAAAAATTTTATTAGTGACAAGGGCTTGATACTTTGATTTAGGTCCTTTTTACCAAAACTATTTTCAACCGGGGCTTTCCCCCCAATTTTTTTGAAAGCTCCCATAAGAAAAATAAACAAAATGAGCCGCTGCTTGAAGGGCCGAACCAATGACGATGGGCAATTGTTTTGTGAAGAGAGTTTGGGCCAGAGGGGTAGTGAGAACAAATTTTTCATACGAAGTCCATTGAAAAGGAAAATAGTTTTATAAAAAAAAGGAAAAAAAGTTTATATTGTTGAGTGGGAAGTGGCCCAATGACCCATAGAACCAAAGAAAGGCTCCATGGTCTATGGATGATCCTTGGGGCTCTGTTTACCTCGTCTCTTTGGTCCCACATGGCCATGGACAGTGAAAAAAGAAGAGGCCCTAAAGAATAAATATAAGGGAGAATTAGGAAAAATGACTAGATAGTTGACTAGTCAAACCAAGTCCCACATTTAGGACCGAAGCTAGGCTAGTAGCAAGTATTGATGGTCTTTTAAGGTGATTGGTTATAACTTATAACCTTCAATGCATATTCTTGATTTCTTATAGTTTATTGCATATTTTGAATCTACAATGATCTTCAGGTGTTGGTCATTTCCCCCAATTTTCCCTCAATATAATCTCAAATTTGTTAGCATGGCATCTTTTAATCATATACTATATATAGTTTAATAATAATGATTTTTTAAATAGAGTGTCACGTAAATTTTATTTTGAAGGAAGTTTGTTTATTTAATTCTATAGATAGATGTATAAAAAGTAACCGAGTAAAAGAGAAATAAGGGAAAGAATATCCTTAAAAACGCAATATACAAAACTTATAATAAAAATCACAACTTACAATTCATGAACAACGTGTTTTGTTCTCCCCAAATGTAGGGAAGGTCTATTCCCTCCGCTCAAAGTTTGATTATCTTTACGAATATCTTTTATGGCAATTCTACTGCTAAAACTTACTCCCTCATGCACTAAATATAAAATAGAGTTCATTATTTTTTTGAGAGGTTAAGGAAGTTAAATAAGTTATTTAATTATATCATATGTTATGTATCATTAGACTATATATCAGTTTATAAGTTAAGTAAATTATTTTAGAGAAAAAATATAAATATAAATATTTTAATAGCCCATTTGGTTCGATTCCATAAGAGAGGATTACATGTAATCCTGATGTAATGGATCAATTACAGCGTTTGGTTGGACTTATGTAATGTAAAGAGGATTATATTTTGTAATCTAATCAGGATTACACTATTATGATTAATGAATGAGGATACATATATCCTGTAATCAGATGAAAATGACACTATTGCTATTATAATTTTTTAAACTGACTAAAGTGCCCACTCATAAATGCTATTAAATATTAAATAATTTTAATCACCACCATTAAATATTAAAAAATTAATTAATGATATAGAAATTGAAGAAATATTCCCCCATTAAAAAATTTTAAAAATTATATTTCACTGTTAAAAGAATATTATCAAAATGCCCACTCATAAATGCTGTTAGATATTAAATGTTGTTAAACTTATTTATTTATTGTGAAGGAAATTTGTTTATTTAATTCTACAGACAGATATATAAAAAGTAACAGAGTAAAAGAGAACTAAGGGAAAGAATATCCTTTAAAACGCAATAAACAAAACTAATAATAAATGTCACAACTTACAATTCATGAACAATGTGTTTTATTCTCCCAAAATGTAGGGAAGGTCTATTCCCTCTGCTCAAAGTCAAATTATCTTTACAACGAAAGCTCTTTTATAAGTTGGAGGCGATAAGCTCAATCCATTGGTAATCTTGGCCGTCAGTGTATGCCCCTTAGATATTGGTGATGATAGAGAAGAGGAAGAACTGGAATGAAGGAAGGAAATTGATACTCTCTGTGATTATTGATTCTAAATATAAGACAGAATTGATTTTTTTTGGAAAGACTAAGGAAGAAAAATAAATTATTTAATTATATAATTTATTATGTATCTTAAATTATATATTAATTTATAAGTTAAGCAAAATAATTTAGAGAAAAAATGATAAATATAAATACTTTAAAATAATTTAATTAACTTCCTTAATCTTTTTAAAAATAAATCAAGACTATCTTTTATTAAGACAAAAGGGAGTATAACACTTGTAACCCACCCACCCATATATATCTTCACGCCTTTATCCCTCTCTTTTGAGTCTTTTCATTTCTTTTTCCCCCAAAACACAGCATATAGCCACAAACTAACAGATCATTATATTAGCATGAATAACACTTATTGTGCTCACATAAACATTATCCTATGTTAATTCTACTGCTAAAACTTCCTCCCTCGTGTACTAAATATAAACAGAGTTCAGTTTTTTTTGCATGCGGGTGGAATGACAATCATACATATGGGGATACACTTGTGGAGATTTCCCAATTCATGCAACATAACTGGGAGGTTTCTATAGAATGGTATAGTCGGGAGGTAAATCATGCAGCTGACCATCTTGCAAAGCATTCACTGGGCTTGCCTATAGGGGTCGTATCGTTCGTTGAGCCTCCTCAGTTCCTGGCTGAAGTTTTATGTAATGATATTGAGTTTTGAGTTTTGAATTTTAAGTAGTTTTTAGTTTGGATTGTAAATAAAAAAAAAAAGAGTTCAGTTTTTTTTTTTAAAGCTAAGGAAACTAAACAAGTTATTCATGTGCAAAATAATTTGAAAAAAATGATAAATATAAATACTTTAAAGTAATTTAATTAGTTTTCTTAATATTTCTAAAAAAAAAATTAACTTTGTCTTAGATTTATAAAAAACTGAACTCTCTCTTTTTTTTTATTTACAATCCAAACTAAACAAGTTATTTAATTATATCATGTGCAAAATAATTTGAAAAAAATGATAAATATAAATACTTTAAAGTAATTTAATTATTTTTTTTAATATTTCTAAAAAAATTAACTTTGTCTTAGATTTATGACCGGAGGGAGTACTTACAATACAAACCTAATATATATTACTGCCTCCGTTCCTAAATATAAGTCACAATTGACCTTTTTGGAAAGGTTAAGGAGGCTAAATAAATGACTTAATCATATTATATATTGTGTATCATTAGATTATATATCAGTTTATAAGTCAAGTAAATTAATTTAGAGAAAAAATATAAATATAAATATTTTAAAATAATTTAATTATTTTCCTTAATTTTTTTTTAAAAAGTCACATAAATTTTATATGTAGGATCGGAGATAGTACATCAATGTTCTTTCCCAATAAGGAAAATATTTTCTTATGAATAATAGAAATAATTTTCTGAGATACAGATAAGGCATGAGGGGAGCTGGTGGACGGAGCCAGCCGCCAGGGAAGTCATTGTAGATAACAATTATTGTTTGTGATCAAAAGAACGTTTGATGGGACGAGGGCTTTCTTTCTTTTGTTACATAAATTTTAGAGACAATCCCAAAAAAATATCATGGATATAGGTAAATCGTAAATCAGTGCGTTGAAATTGTAAAATCCCAATTCAATGCTGTGTCAGTATGGACGTGGGAACCATGTCAACGAAAAGACGAACTTGGCCTCCAGCCCTCCCTCTCTTCACTTTAGAATAACAACATGTCCCTCTTGATTAACAACTCCGGATTTAAGATTAGTAACTCCAGTTTCTTCTTTGACAATTAACAACTTTGCTTTATACTTTCACAATAACAACACCGGTGTCGTTATTAAAAACACCGTATTCTACATTAACAACTCCCTTTTCTTGTTTCATAACTTCATAATTTAAGTTCAGGGTCAATAACAACACTTATGTCTTTATTAACAGTACCGTATTTTATATTAATAATACCATGTTTTGAGATACGAAGATGTGAAAGAATAAAACGGAGTTGTTAATGTAAAATGAGATGTTGTTAATCAGAAGGGATGTGTTGTTATTCCGGAGTGGGGAGAGAGGGGGCTGAAGGGCAAATTCGTCTTTTCGCTTACACGGGTCCCATGTCCATACTGACAGAGCACTGAATTGAGATTTTACAATTTTGGTACACTAATTTGGGATTTACCTATTTCCATGGTATTTTCTAGGGATTTTCTCTAAATTTTAGGAAAGGGTTTAGGCTTACCCATAATCCAAAGACAGGGCTCTAAATTGGGATACCTCCTCCAACACTTCGATTGGACCACAATAAAACGAACTCCCTTAGGAGGAGGGCTTTCAATTAAAGGCATGTTACTCTCGTAAGAGAATGTGTTATATGTGTGGTGTTATACATTTTTAATATATATATATATATATATATATATATATATATATATATATATATATATATATATATATAAATAATTGTATCTTTAATATATAGGGAGTTTCTAAACTAAATTTTCTGAACCTCACATGAAAAAATATATAATATTTAAAAATAAAGTTTCAACTCATCATCCAAATTGGAAATGAATTTAGGAGACATTATATCTTTACACATTTCATAACTTGCCCTTAAAAATTAAATAAAAAATGGATTTTATTATATATATAATTATATATGTATGAAGGTTCAATTTTTTATATGGAAGGCACAACACATCGAGTTTTGTTGTCTAACATGGCATGAAATAGAGGGGAATGAGATTGTGTATCAGGAGGGAGATGGAAGCCAACTTGACAATGGAGTTCTGGAATTTGATAGAGGCACAACTTGTATGGGTAATTCCTTAAACCCACGTGACTTGATGAGTGAACATTATTGCAACAAAGGCCGATTGATAATTCCTGGCCATAGTCTCTCATGGCATTAAGAAACTCTGTGACTCTTTTTGACTGACCCAGGTAAGGTAATGTTTTGTCTTTATCGGGCTCTTCCCTCTCTCTTTTTCAAATAAGTCAGGGGTAGGAATAGTCTTTTGGCCACATTTGTTAATTTCAGGTTCCTTCTACCAGTCTAACTTGGGATTAATGAAATTGGAATACCTGATTTGTCTTTTCCACATTTTAAAAGATTTTTTTTTGGAATTTTCCCTTTATTTAAATTCAGTAGTACTTCAACATCAATGAGATAATTATTATGAGCCTCATACTATAGAGTGTTGAAGAATGATTCAAAGCTGATTGGATAGCTCCGTGATTTTCTCTTTCTGTTTTGAGTTTGTTTAATTTATTCCCTTATTCCCTCCACGTTAGTTAGTTGTGTGTTAAGTGTCCTTTATTTCCTCAAGTTAATTAGCAGTAGGCTGTGTAATGGGTTGTGGGACCGAGATATTTGGAATTATTTGATCTTTTATTAGCCTCTATATATGAGGATATGATGTGATCATTCTAAGAAGTTAAAAGCAATAAAGTACTTTCACAGCTCCATCTACTATGTGCTCAGTTTTTTATTTCTTGTCTTTTTCACTCCTTTTGCCAACAAAGTGGCATCAAAGCATTACTCAATCCTGTGGGCAATAAAGAGTATCGTGAGGTTTGGGTCCATTGGGTATTTGTGTGAAACACTTTTTGGGTTTGGGCAGAATATTTTGCTACCTTTTTGAGTGTTTGTAAGTCGAGAAACACGAGAGGAGTGTGAGATACAATGACCACAAATGCTATTTCTTCTTCTTCTTCTTCTTCTTCTTCTTCTTATTATTATTATTATTAGCTGATTATACCTATTTTCACAGGTGAGAAGTATGGGTTTTGGAGCATAAAAATGATGACTTTGTTTATGTCTCAAGGCCCTTGGGACTTGGTGGAATTTGGCTTTGTGGATCTCATTGATCCAGACGAAGCTGTAAAAAGATTGAAAGAAATCTAAAAGAAGGATGCCAAAGCTTTGTTCTTCATTCATCAAGCTGTCCATGAGATAATTTTTTCGAGAATTGCAGCAACAACAACATCACTGGAGGCTTGGCAAATTTTGAAGAAGGAGTTTGAAGGTTCCTCAAAAGTGATTACGGTAAAATTACAAACTTACTGTTATGATTTTGAAACTTTATCTATGAAAAATGGTGAATCTATCCAGACTTATTTATCTAGAGTATCTTCTCTTGTTAATCAAATGAAGTCTAATGGAGAACATATCTCTGAAGAAACTGTTGTTACAAAAGTTTTAAGGAGTCTTACTCCAAAGTTTGAATATATTGTTGTTGTGATAGAGGAAGCTCATGATTTGTTTGATTATTCATTTGATAAACTGATGAGTTCTTTGCAAGCACATGAAGAAAGGTTGGCTAGGTCTAGCGAAAAGTATGAAGAAAAGGCTTTTCATGTGAAGGAAGAGACGCAGGAAAACTTTGCTGGTCGTGGTTGTGGCAGACATGGCTGAGGCTGTGGAAAAGGTTAGGGAAGAGGTCAAGGCAGGGGAGGTTCTAATGAAGAAAAGAAAATCTTTTAGTGCCATTACTGTAAAAAGCCAGGTCACATAATTTTTTATTGGAAAAAGCATAAGGATGAGAACGCCCAAGCCAATTTTGCAAACAATGCAGATGTTGAAAGTAATATGTTCATGGCCTTATTTTTGTGAAAAAAAACTAATGATGTATGGTTTTTGGATAGTGGTTGTTCTAATCATATGACAGGAACAAAGTCCTTATTTATGGAGCTTGATGAGTTCCAAAAATCAGAGGTGACCCTTGGTTGTAACAAGTAGATTCAAGTTGAAGGAAGAGGTATTGTTAGCATTAAAACCAATCAAAGTAATACTAAGATTGTTTAGGATGTAATACACGTTCCTAGTCTATCTCATAATTTGCTTAGTATTGTGCAATTAATGACCAGTGGATATTCAATTCTGTTTGATGATGGTTGCTGTACTATTAGAGATAAAAAATCTGGACAAATCATAGTTAGAGTTCCTATGACAAAAAACAGAATGTTTCCATTGGATGTTTCTATGCTTGAAAGATATGCTTTGGTTGCTAGTAGTAAGAATGAGACTACATTATGCCATTTACTATATGGGCATCTAAATATTAGTGGCTTGAAGCTGTTGAATAAAAAAGAAATGGCTTTCGGTTTACCAAAACTTGATAGTCTTGACTTTTGTGAATGATGTGTTTATGGAAAGCAAAGTAAAAGACCTTTTCTTATAGGTAAGGCTTGGAGAGCCTCTGAACGTCTTGAGTTAGTACATGCAGATTTGTGTGGGCCTATGGGCATTGAATCTCTTGGTGGTAGTCAATATTTTTTACTATTTACAAATGATTACAGTTGTATGTCTTGGGTTTACTTCCTGGAAAACAAGTCTGAAGTTTTTGACAGATTCAAGAAGTTCAAAGCTTTTGTGGAAAGAAAAAGTGGTCTTTTAATAAAGACATTGCGAACAGATAGAGGAGGTGAATTTATCTCAACTGTTTTTAAAAATTTTTGTGATGAAAATGGAATTTGCAGAGAGCTTACATCACCACATACACCAGAACAAAATAGTGTGGCTGAAAGAAAAAATCGTATTGTAGTAGAGATGGCCAGAAGCATGATGCAAGAGAAAGGTATTCCTACTTATTTTTGGGCAGAAGCAGTTGCAACAACTGTTTATCTTCTCAATTTGTCTCCCACAAAAGTTGTTCGTGATCAAACACCATATGAAGCTTGGACAGGTAGAAAGCCAACAGTAAACCACTTCAAAATTTTTGTTGTATAGCTTATGCTTTGATTAAAACTCATATAAAAAAATTTGATGAAAAATCTGAAAAATATATTTTTGTTGGCTATTGTTCTAAATCTAAAGCATATAAGCTATATAATCCCTTAAGTGGCGAAATTACCATCAACAGAGATGTAGTATTTAATGAAGGTGTTAGCTGGGATTGGAGCAATAAACAAGTGCAACAAGAGATTCCTATAGAAGTTTCTCAAAAGGAAGGGCAAGAGTCACTTACAACAGATTTATCTGATAGAAACTCTTCTTCAACAACTCTTCAAGAGTCTTCTGGTGAACCAACTCCATTGAGAAAATCAACAAGAGCCAAAAAGCCAAATCAAAAATATACTACTGACATATATAATTGTCAATTTGCTCTTACTATTTCAGATCCATTACATTATGAAGAAGCGGCTGAAAAGGAAGAATGGCAAAGAGCAATGGTAGAAGAAATGAATTCTATTGAAAAGAATGGAACATGGGAGATAGTGGACTTACTGGATGGAAAAAATGTAATTGACTTAAAGTGGGTTTTCAAGACAAAGTTTGCTGCAGATGGCAGCTTATAAAAGCACAAAGCTTTTTTTGTGGCAAAAGGCTATGCACAGCAATATGGTGTTGATTTTGAAGAAACCTTTTCTCTTGTAGCTTGATTTGAAACTGTGAGACTAGTCCTAACATTAGTTGCACAGTTGCAATGGCCCGTTTATCAATTTGATGTCAAGTCGGCGTTCCTTAATGGAAACTTACAAGAAGTCTATGTAGCACAACTAGAAGGTTTCACAAAAGAGGGTAGTGAAACAAAGGTGTATAAGCTAAAAAAAGGCGTTGCATGGCTTGAAGCAAGCTCCCTGATCTTGCTATAGCAAAATTAATGGATATTTTCAGAAAAAGGGGCATATGAGAAGTGAAAATGAGCCCACCTTGTATGTAAAGAAAGAAGGTACTGATTTCATTATTGTTTGCCTTTATGTTTATGATGTCATTTACACTAGCTCCTTTACTACTCTTGTGGATAAGTTTAATTCTCAAATGATGAATGAGTTTGAAATGTCAGATATGGGTTTATTGCTTTATTTCCTTGGTCTTGAAGTTCATCAAGCTAAAAATGGAATATTTCTTTCACAAAAGAAATATGCCAAGGACATTCTCAGTAAATTTGGCATGCTTAATTGCAAACCTGTAGCTACTCCCATGAATATAAATGAAAAATTGCAGCAAGAAGATGGAGGAGAGATGGCAGATGCAAGAAGATTATGAAGTTCGGTTGGGGGTCTAATTTATCTGACCCACACTAGACCTGATATTGCATTTCATGTTAGTCTTATTTCCAAGTCCATGCAACTGCCTTTGAAAGTTCGTTATGGAGCAGCAAAAAGGGTTATACGCTATATTGCTGGAACTTTGGAGTATGTCATTTGGCACTCTAAAGTCTCTAATTTCAAGTTTTGTGGGTACACAGATAGTGATTGGGCCAGCTCACTAGATGATAGATGAAGTATTTTAGAAAATGTTTTCACCCTAGGCTCAGGGGTGATCACTTGGAGTTCAAAGAAACAAGCTACAATTAGAGGTGGTAATATGGTCTGGCCCGGTGGGTTCGGGCTAACCCACCACGGTTTGGGATCAAATGGATTCGGGCTTAAAAGAACCGCATCAATATGGGTTAACATTTAACCAACCCAACCCATAACCGCTGGGTTGGCGGGTTGGGCGGACCAACATATTTTTTTTTTAACAATATACTAAGATTGTTTTTTTATATACAATAAGATTGTTTTTTTTCTACACACCTAAACATAACAAAGTTAAAAATACATTACAAATTAAACATTCATCACAAGTCCACACATAACAAAATAAATATAAATCTACAAGCCAGTTGGGGACTTGGGGGGATTCTGATTTCTAAGATTGAGAGCGTGAGCCGTGAGAGAGATAGGAAGTGAGAGACTGTTTCAAGCAAAAACAAAAGAGAGTTGACTAGGCTGAGGAGTAGGAGTACTGGGCTGGACTCTGGAATGACGGTCTTAGACTATTGGGAGTTGGACCTTAGCTAATGGCTCTTCCCTCTTGGTTTAAAATAAAAATATGGGCCAACCCGCCAACCCGGTGGTCCACCCCGTCACGGGTTGGGACCGTATGGGTTCGGGCCCAAAATGACCGCATCAATATGATCTCAGTTTTATAGAACCCAAACCGCCCATTTTGTCTGGTTGAGCGGGATCGGCCCACGGTCCCAACCATATTGCCACCTCTAGCTACAGTGACTTTGTCAATTTCAGAAGCTGAGTTTATTGCAGCAACTTTAGCAACTTGTCAAGCTATTTGGTTGAGAAGAGTGATTGTAGACCTTCAACAAGAGCATAAGGAACCAATAGAGATATTTTGTGATAGTAAAGCAACTATCTTTATGACAAAAAATCCAAAATTTCACAGCAGAACCAAGCATACTGATATTCAATATCATTTTATTCGTGATCTAATAGCAAAAAGGGAGATAGCAATAGAATACTGTAGCACCCAAGAGCAACTGGCTGATATTTTGATGAAAACTTTACCAAAGGAGAAGTTCTTCTATTTCAGAGGACTACTTGGTGTGTGTAACTTTGAATCAAGGGGGAGTGTTGAAGAATGATTCAAAGCTAATTGGATAGCTCCGTGATTTTCTCTTTCTGTTTTAAGTTTGTTTAATTTATTCCCTTATTCCCTCCACGCTAGTTAGTTGTGTGTTAAGTGCCCTTTAGTTCCTCAAGTTAATTAGTAATAGGTTGGGTAATGGGTTGTGGGACCGAGATATTTGAAATTATTTGATCTTTTATTAGCCTATATATAAGAATATGATGTGACCATTCTGAGTCAAAAGTAATAATGTACTTTCACATTTCCATCTATTGTGTGCTCAGTTTTTTACTTGGTACTATTTATAAGTAATTTTTTTTTATAATTGCGTAAAACGAACTGATAGTTAAAAATAATAAGTGTGTCAAAAATGTCATGCTTTTTTTTATATATGTCCCTATTTATGAAAAGAGTATAGGAGAGAGAATAGATAAAAAGTATGAGAGATAATGAGTATAAGATATGAGAGATAATGATCATTTAATAAGAGTAAAATAGAAAAAAGAAACTTACATTTTTAGACAAAAAATAAAAATTGCTTATAAAAGGGATTAATTCTATAAAAAAAATTATTTATAAATAGAACCGGATGAAATATTTCTTATCTTTTTCGCTTCTTTTGCCAACATAGAGAGCCTCAGAGACGAAATAGAATTTATAAGTTCAAAGATTTCTTTTAATACGTTAGCCTTTTAAGATTGAGTTTTCTTTTTAAACACTGCTCACAGCAATAACGAAATTTCAAACACAATTCCAAATTTTTATTTGACTTTATCCAATTAACTTTTTTATTGCAATCTATATGCTCATTTGGTACAATGATTGAAATGCTTAAAAATAAATTTTTAATTATGATTTACGACATATGAGGTAAATATGTGAGAGATATTTTGTCTCGATTTATATAGGGTATGTTTGTTATGACGCTGAGATTGTTTATAAGCTGCTTTTCAACAACATTAAGACAAAACTCATCTCACATATTTACCTTATATACTATAAATTATGATTGAAAAACTACTTTTAAACATTCCAATCATTGTTCCAATAGAACACATAAAAAACAGCTTATAAACAATCTCAACACAAATACAAACATACCTATATATATGACACGAGTGTGTTCAGGATTATATATCTTCATATCATAAATATTAACCACGTATGATATTAAAGTTTAGAGACTTAATTGATAAAAAATAAATTTTAGGGACCAAATCAAGACGCGAGGTTGTGGCCAAAAAAACAAAAACAACAACACGCGAGGTAAATTTAAAGGATAAGAAGTTTCCTTATCTCTATAATATTGTTAAATTCTTCATGAATTAACTCCTATATTTTAAATATTATTAACTCCTATTTTTTTTTTTTGATACATATCTTTTTTTTTGATACATATCTTTTTTTTTGATACATAATATTATTAACTCCTATACTAAATATAGAACATAGTGTAAATCCGAGCGAGTACTATTTAAGAACTTATTATGCAGTACATAGGTGAGTTTTCAGATCCGCCGGCTCCTTGACTCTCACCGGAGGCGAGGTTCAAGGTCTCCTTGAAGTTGACAGTATAACCCATAGCATGAGGCTGAGGAGTAGAACCAGAGAGAGGTCCTTCCTGCCAAGTATGAACCATAGAACTGACACCTCCGCTAAGAGTGAGAGTAGCGAATATGATAACCTCTTCATCCTCATACGTCACCGTCAAACCTGACACCGGAAAACTCAGATCCCCCTGAGCTAACGTGGTGGTATAGCTGGAGATTGGTGAGGTATGAGCCTTCACGGTCCCATCGAATGCTACTATAGCCACCAGAGCTTGGGCTCCAATCATGGCGGTGGAGGCACTGCCGGTGGGGTTGAGTGCCCAGGCGACCCATCTGTCGGTGGAGACTTCACTGCGCTTGAAAGCAACATCGAGCTTTCCGGTGGACTGATCATAGGTCCAATGGAGGTAAGAGCTCGAATGAGGGAGATGACGGCAAGTTCTGAAGGTTCTGTTTGAGACAGTGCTAGGGAAGCTGAGGGTTTCACAGGTTTGAGCAGAGGAAGACAGAAACAGAGAGATTAAAACAGAGAAGCACAACACAGACTTCAAAACAGAATCCATGGTTTTTATCTTCGATAAAGGAAGGATTTTTCCGATAAAGGTTCGAACTTTGAGATGGATTGAGAAAAATCAGAAGAAGAACGGTGCTGGGGATGGCAATGCCGAGTGGGAAGAGGGGGAAGAAGGGAAATTATAGAGAGAGAGTGACTTGGTGGGTGTGGGTTTAGTTTAGGTGTGGTTGGGTAGGGTACCTCTGGCTTTCGGAGAAGGAAGCTTCCGTGTGTAAGATCAGGAAAGAGAGAGGCTAGGAGTCTATCTCTGATTTATTCCACAAGAAAAACTAATGATTTTGGAAATTGGAATTTCACACTTCCCCACGCTCCACTTTTGTTAACTATAAGCCATTTAGAAGAAAATAGTTTGATTTATAATAATATAAATTATTTATAGGATAATTAATATTTATTTTTTAATTTTATTTTTATAATTAATGCTCATTTTCAATTTACTCATTCAATAAATTTTTAAACACATTTTTTAATAAGAATAAAAATAAAAATAAAATTTATTTTAAAACATATTTATTAAATTAATTGTTATCTTCTATTTTTAATAAATT
Organism: Inga laurina; assembly: GCA_963855925.1. Taxonomy (NCBI): domain Eukaryota; kingdom Viridiplantae; phylum Streptophyta; class Magnoliopsida; order Fabales; family Fabaceae; genus Inga; species Inga laurina. The sequence continues at coordinate 77,688,910 of OY979701.1, read as the reverse complement.
AATTATAATACCCTATATTATAAATCGGATGGAGTATTACTTTCCAATTTTCTCCCAAAAAGCAATAAGAAGAGAAATGTTTCCTTATTCAACACGGCCGTCAAGTGTGAAAAAGGGATGGTTGGTGCTTTGAAAAGTTATACAAAATTCTTTTCCCTTTTTTCTATGTCTGTTATTTTTGCACAAGTACTATTCTACTATCTGGGACCGGGGAAGCAGTGAAGCACTGAATGTGGATATAGGACACTTTAATATATATATATATATATATTATCCTTTTTTTGTTATAAACATTTTATCTTTTAAATTAGTATTAAGTTTAAGAATGTGTTCGGATTAATTTTTAAAAAATAATTTTTATAGAAAAAATGAAAAATAGATTTTGAGTAGAATAGATTATGAAAAAAATGATTTTAATAAAATGAAAGTGTTTGGGTATTATGATCATAATATCTTTTTTTATGATGTAGGACCCATATAATAAGAAAGGATTAATGAGAGAGAGGGGTGGGGCCCACACGAAAAAAAACAAAAAAATATATTTTCCCAAAAACATGGTTTGGAAAAAATTTTTGGTATTCAGAAATCAAACTATGATTTTAAAAAAACTTCCGAATACACACTAAATATAATTGGGAATGATAACCTAGTTAATTGAAAGAGTGACTCTGCAATAAAATTTAGGGATTAAAAAAAATAAAAAAAATAATATTTTTATAATTTAATTTTAAAATACAAACCATTACATTAAAGGATTATGTAACTTTATTTTATATTTTGATTTTTATTTAAAAATATTTTTTCAAATTTATTATAAAATGAATTGTTGGAATGAAGGAAAAAATTATTCCAGTGCAAAACAATTTATTTAAAGCCAATTGAGGGGGGATTTCTTTCAGAACATCCTTTTTTAGTCCATGTTAGATTGAAAAAAGAGTTTGTAACTGCTATCAACTTTGATTTCAAAGCATAGAATTAATTTACATAATTAAATCACTTAAAATAAGTTAATCTCAACTCCAATCTCAGTCTTTTTTACTTGTACACTGTTATAATATTGTGAGTTTTTCCCCTTAACTAATAGAATCAAACAAATTTTGGATTTTATAAAACACTTTCTTTTTTTGCGATGAGACTTGTGTAATCCTTTTTTTTTTTTTTTTTTGTAGATAAAAGGGTATATGGAAGCGCACAATGACCAACTAGTTAAAGGAAGCCTATGTTTAAGGTCATTTAAGAGAGTGATGCTAAACTCCATAGGAAAAAATGTTTATGATGATCGTTTCAATGTCCCATTGATGACCATGACGAGTCAAAGAATCAGAACAACGATTAGCCTCTTTTAACATGAAATCAAAAGTAACATTCCAATCATTCATTAAGGATCTGTTTGGTGTGAGGGATTTGGAGGGGATGTGAGGGAAAATTTTTATGAGTTGAATTTTAAAAGATTAAAGAGGTAAGGTAATAAAATTTTAATAAAGAGAATATATAAAATAAAAAAATTAATTAAAAATTTTTAACTAGTAACGTGTGGGAGGAGAGCCACACTCCTTCAAACGTTCTGACCTTTAAATGCCACAAATGGGGACTCACGTGCCATTTTTCTTTTGTTTTTGTAAGGGTAATAGACGATTAAAATATAATACCTTTACTTAGTTATAAATTTAATAAAAAATTGTAGATGATGAATAATTAAGTTGACAATCGTATCTCGAGCCCCCATCTAATATTGCTCACAATCACCTATACTGAATTTTCAAAAATAAAAACAATGGGACAATTTATTATAGGAATAAGGTCCATTTGTGTCCTAGAAGTGTTTATTAGGGAACATTGGGTATTTAGAAATCCTTTTAAGAGTAATTTCAGCTTGAAAGTTTACAAAATGTAGTAATTTGGTCCGGCCATCATTTAATGTTAAGTTTGACTATTAAGTTAGTCAAACATCTTATATGGCATGCCACCTCATCATCCATGTCAAAGAACCCACTACGCAGAGAGACATTCTTGCATGAATTAGGTGCACCACATTATGCATGCACTACCCAATAAAAGTATACAACATCAATCTCATTAAATCTTATGTGTTTAATTTCTCTTCTCTTTCCTCATTTATGTCATTTGAGAATGTCTCTCCAATCTCCCCTCTCTCCCCCACGTAGGATTTAATGAGATCGATGTGGTGTGATTTTATTGAATACTTTCACTGGTTCTTATTATAAGACACCAACTATTAATTCTTACAAACCAATTAAAGTAGTTAAAAGCATTGAAGTTGTCCCAAAATTCGTGTGATTTTCAATATTGCCCTTATTAATTATACTAAACTCAAATATCATATTAATTATTACTTTTTCTCATTGCCCTTATTAAATATAGACAAACATAGAAAGATAAATTAAATACTCCTTAAAAACTTGTAAGTGTTTTATAAAAAGAATAAAAAATATTTATTAATTGATACCTTATAATAAGAACCATGGAAAGTAGTACGCAGATGACATGATGCAGTTGGTTCATACAAGAATTTCTCATATTCAGCATCACACCTCATCATCTGTTTCTCTTCCTCATTCACTTCTATTCTGGGGAAATAAAAAAATTCTTCCTTGATCCTTCGATCCCGCAGCCCCTGCAACACGGAGCTATCTCTTCTTTCATCACACATAAATATATCTTATATTTAAAATTAAAATTGACTGTTTAAATATATCTTATATTAAACTGAGTAGAATAACATTTGTATATTTTGTATTGGTGACTCACACCAATCAAGACCAATTATTTTTCTTATTATTTATTATAATGTTACGTGAGACGTCTTTCTTCTCACATATCTGAATCCTACTCATGTACGGCTTCCTTTACAAAATATAGCCGTAAAAAGGAACGTGGCAATTTATTATAATTGTTATATTAATAATTATGTTGATTCTAGTAACAAAAAATAAAAATTGGAATGATGTTATCCTTCTAGATACAATACGATTCCTCTCACTTTGGGTGGCGATCGAGTAAGTCCAATCGTTTAAACCAATTCTAGCTTTTACACCCAATCCTACACATTGATAAAGAAAGTTATACCCCCAACAACCAATATAAAATTCTGACAAATTTGTCATCAACCTGAACCGTCAAAGAATTTTTGCTAATGATACAAGAAATTGCTTAGAAGTAGTGTATTGTACGTAGGTTAAGTATGGTGATAATTGAGCAAGATTTGCTACATCGTCGCTTAGGTGAACGTAGTGTTAACTGTTAAATGAGTAAGGATGGCCACACTTTTAGGAACAGATACTGCTAACCAAGGTAGCCTATGGGAACAAGATTTGTTTTGGCATTTAGAATATTGCGACTTTGTTTTGCAAATACATGGAAGTGGTGGGAGTTATGAACTTATGATAAAGAAAAGTAATACAATCTCATGACTTCTTAAGCTACATCGGTTGGAGATAAGCCTAAAGAGATTATAGATTCCAAATTTGGGTACATGCAAAAATTAAATATAAGGTATGGTGTTAGTATCATTGGTTATGACGGAGTAAATGGTGAAAGTTAACAGAAGTAAGAATAAAATCATATCTTTAATAACCTGACAACACACAAAAATGAGATAATGATTCTTGATTTGCAAATCAAGAGTACATAAAATAGGAGAGTTGAGAAGTATTTTGTTTCCAACTAAGTCAATAGTGTAATAAATTGGGAAACAGCGTAAGGGTTAATCAGTGTAATTATATATTAACCCTTTAATTTGTTTTTCCTTGTCTTATCGCCCCTTGTCCATGTTCACACGGCTTTTTCTTGGGTTTTTTTAAAGTGAAAATACTGAATACATCAAAGTCCTATTTTCCTTTAGCACCTTCCATCTCCCAATTATTATTGAAGATGGAAGTTGCTCAAAGACACCTTGATTGCTATCTAGCCTATGAGAGTACTGCTGATTTGCCAAAAATGTTACCATCACCTCAAGGTTTGTGGTTGACATCAACTTGCGGGATTTTAATTCCATTACTGGCTTCAATATTTAATATACGAATTAATTGACTAATTTGAATATATTAAAAAGTTAGATATATTTGTTATTCGTAATAGACATATGTTGTTTTTCTTTAAATATCATCTTTCATCATGACAATTTTTGGATATAATCTTCTTATCTTAATATGTGTAATCAATAGGGAAACTCTGGGGGGAAATTATAAATTTAGGAGACAAAATGGATTGAGGTCTTGTATTTAAAACCAAATCCAATCTCCAACAAGCTTTTATATTAAGAACAGGAAGTAGTACAATTTTATAAACCCAATGTGACCAAAAGTGAAAAATTAAGGGAAAGTCCCCATGAAAAATTTTATTAGTGACAAGGGCTTGATACTTTAATTTAGGTCATTTTTACCAAAAATATGTTCAACCGGGGCTTTCCCCCCAATTTTTTTTAAAACCTCCCATAAGAAAAATAAATAAAATAAAATAAAAACGAGCCGCTACATGAAGGGCCGAACCAATGACGCTGGCTTTGTAAAGAGAGTTTGGGCCAGAGGGGTTTGTGAGGAGAAATTTGATATATAAAGTCCATGGAAAAGAGATGTATATTCCATCTCTACTACAGAACCGTACATGAGATTTTCACCTCATACGGCTCCTCGCGAATGAAACGATTAAAATAGAATATAAATATACATGGATTTCATGAATAATATATCGAATCGGGGTGGGACTTTTTGAGATTTCATCTAATCTATTGGTTTATTGAAAATTTGTATATCTTGTTTTGATATATAACTAAACAAGTATTCTTTGTTACAAATATTCTTTTTTATAGACAATTCTTGTTATCTAGGTATAAATAGATAATGTTGTTTTCTTATGTTATAAGGTTCTAACGAATCTTTATTTTGTTTTTCCTTTTATTACCATATCGGATTGGCCCCTATTTAGAAATCCAATAAAATCCAAATTTTCGCGGGCGAATATTTACTCTTTCATTATCTATTTCAGGTGTAGGGTTAGCCCATGACTCCTCAGAACATGATTCCTCAAAATAAATGGATTGGTTTTTGGTTCCTTCCGCCATCCCACCTAATGAATCATTAAGATTTGTTTTTAATAAGATCCAACCAACTGCACTTTTTTTGTTATAACTAGGAAAAGGTGCATGATCCCGCGAATTACTTCTGAATAAATTATGAATAAATTAAGAAATCATATTTAAGAACCATAGCATTTCGTGATTCATTGGTAAATCCACTTTGATTCTCTATCAACCAATAATCTGGGACCATTAACATGGTTAAAGCTAAGCAGTTTGAAGTCTAGACGCAGTGTAGTACTCTTTCTACTACTATGTTTATGTTAATACAGAAAAGGTTTAAAAAAAAAAGATAGTTGGAATTTCTTTTTTTCGATATAGAACACTCATGTCGATAAAATGATTTGAACCCTTTAGGGTGAAAAATGGAAAAAATGGGTATTTTATTTCAGCCCCCTTTTTATACAATGCGATTTATATTGTTGAGTGGGAAGTGGCCCAATGACCCATAGAATCAAAGAAACAAGGCTTCATGGTCTATGGATGATCCTTGGGCCTCTGTTCACCTGGTCTCTTCGATCCAAATAGACATGGACCCCACCATTTAATCCTACACAGTCCAAAAAGAAGAGGCCCCAACGAATAAATATAAGGCAGAATTAGGAAAAAATACTAAATAGTTGACTAGTCAAACCAAGTCCCACATTTAGGACCGAAGCTTGTACCAAGTATTGATGGTCTTTTTAGGTGATTGGTTATAACCTTCAATGCATATTCTTGATTTCTAATACTCTCTCTGATTCTAAATATAGTACATAGTTTGTAGTACAATTTACACTATAAACTATGTCCTATATTTAGGACCGGAGGTAGTAGTTTATTGCATATTTTGAATCTACAATGATCTTCAAGTGTGGGTCATTTCCCCCAATTTTTCCTCAATATAATCTCAAATTTGTTAGCATGGCATCTTTTAATCATATATAGTTTAATAATAATGATTTTTTAAATAGAGTGTCACGTAAATTTTATTTTGAAGGAAATTTGTTTATTTAATTCTATGGATTGATATATAAAAAGTAACAGAGTAAAAGAGAAATAAGGGAAAGAATATCCTTAAAAACGCAATATGCAAAACTTACAATAAATATCACTACTTACAATTCATGAACAACGTGTTTTATTTCTCTCCCAGTGTAGGGAAGATCTATTGCCTCTGCTCAAAGTCTGATTATCTTTACAAATAGCTTTGTAATTTAATGACACGAAAGTTTTTTTTTTTTTTTTTATAAATAGGGGGTGAATAACACTTGTGCTCACATAAACATTATCCTATGTCAATTCTACCGCTAAAACTTACTCCCTCATGCACTACATATAACATAGAGTTCACTTTTTTTTTTTTTTTAAGGTCAAGGAAGCTAAATAAGTTATTTAATTATATCATATGTAAAATAGTTTGAAAAAAATGATAAATATAAATATTTTAAAATAATTTAATTACCTTTCTTAATATATCTAAAAAATTCAATTCGGTATTATATTTAGGACCGGAGGGAGTACTTACAATACAAACCTAATAAATATTACTCCCTTCGTTCCTAAATATAAATTACAATTGATTTTTTTGGAGAAGTTAAGGAGGCTAAATAAGTTATTTAATCATATTATATATTGTATATCATTATATTATATATCAGTTTATAAGTCAAGCAGATTAGTTTAGAGAAAAAATATAAATATAAATACTTTAAAATAATTTAATTAATTTTTTTTATAATTTTTTTAAAAAAATCACTTAAGTCTTATATTTAAGACCATAGGTAGTACATCAATATTCTTTCTGAATATGGAAAATATTTTTTTATGAATAACAAAAATAATTTTTTGAGATACAGATAAGGCATGAGTGGGGCTGCAGGTGGGCGGAGCCAGGCCCAGGGCAGTCATTGTAGAGAACAATCATCGTTTGTGATCGAAAGAACGTTTGATGGGATGAGGGCTTTCAATTAAAGGCATGTTACTCTCATAAAGGAAAACACGTATATTTATTCATTAATTAAGCACTTTAATGTTATTTTATAAGATTTTCTGACTAGAGCATATTCGAACATTAATATTGGTCTCAATTGAGATATTTCTCTCAAAAATGTTTTTTTGCCTTCATACGCACTCAAATTTAAACCAAAACCCCTTTTCACTAAGATCTTCAACGTTTGATGGTATAATTTAATTAATACTATTTCATTCAATCTATACTAAAATTGAATTAACCCTTTCTTTAAATTTAAGTGTAACATAGGAAACAAATATACCTAACCAATCAAGAAAATGTTCCACCTAAACAATTATATTTTATCTATTAAGTTTAATTTCGATTTGCAGATATTTTTGCTGATTTTTTTCTTTTGCTCAGAAAATATACCATGTGTTGTATTTGTGATGTTAGGCATTTTTTAATGTGTATATATATATAATTGTATCTTTGAATATATTGGGAGTTTCTAAATTTTCTGAACCTCACATGCAAAAATATATAATATTTAAAAATAAAGTTTCAACTCATCATGCAAATTGGAAATGAATTTAAAAATATATCTTTGCACGTTTCATAACTTGCCCTTAAAACTTATATAAAAAATGGATTTTTTTTATATGCAAAAAAAAAAAAAAAAGAAAGGGGAACTACTCTTTATTTGGAAAGCACAACACATGGAGTTTTGTTGTCTAGCATGCCATAAAATCTAAAATCAATAAGGCACATGTTATAGAGAACATGTACTACCAGGAACTTTGAAACTTTAGTACTAATTTCATTCAATTTCTAAGATGGGGAATGCTTTTTTATTTTCAAAGAATAAAATTAAATTATAAGGCATTGAGTTCAAAGGACCAGAAAGAATATAGCATATCCTCAATATATATAATTCCATGTATGGCAGCAATTAAATTTTCAATTGTCGGTTCGTTTTATATTATTTTTTCCCCACAAAATATAAGATCTGAGAAGTAATAAGATAAGTGTGTGTTTGGAATGACTTATTTTTGTCCAAAACGTGCTTATAATTCATGATTCACGGTATACGAGGTAAGTATGTGATAGGAGTTTTTTCTCGACTTGCGTAATAAGTGCGTTTTTCCTGTACAAAACGCTTAAACAAACAAGCCCTTAATTTTTTGCAAAACGTTAAATGCAATTTCACCCGTCTATTATTGTACAAATATTGGGTTTTGGATTTTTCTGTCGTCTTCCCTCATTGTTCTTCTAAGTTCTAACCACCCAACAAATTCAAACCCCTTGGCACTTGCAAATTAAAGAGTTTTGTTAACCACAAATAATTTTTTTTATAAAAAAGGTAATTACTATTAATTAAGTTCTGTAATCTTGCTTGACTTCCTCTTCAAAAAGGCAATAAATTAAAGGATCTTGACAACCATCTATCTCTAAGTATGTGCATTCGTTAAATAGGTTCTATAACTTGAACGGCATAAAATTAGTGGTAGTGTTTATAATTCGAAAATATAATGAATTGTAGATAATGCATACAGCACTTGTTGTGAGATATTTTTTTGGTGATTACATATTTTTAGAACCTCATAGTAATTTTTCCTTATCCATATTGATATATATATATATATATATATTTTAAAAAAAAAAGAGTGGTCGGCACAATGGGAAGGCAAGATGCGCATTGAAGTAGGGACTAGGAAGCAATGGATTGGAGGCCACCAAGTCAAAGATTATTGGAGATAATATTATATATAAAAACAATATTCCTTCTGGTCTTAATTATAAGATAAAGTTGATTTTTTTTTGAGAAATTAAGAAAACCAATTAAATTACTTTAGAGTGTTTACATTTTTAATATCTTTAGATTATATATTAGTTTATTAGTCAAATTAATTAGTTTGGAGAAAAAAATAAAAATATAAATGCTCTAAAGTAATTTAATTGGCTTCTTTAATTTCTCCAAAAAAATCAACTTTGTCTTATAATTATGACCGAAAGAAGTATTATTGAAGATAATGTGGTTTCCCAATGTCATCGTTGTTATTGACTAGATTAGTAAATTGGTGAATCAATTTCTTGGCTGGTTTGCTCTAGAGTTTTGAGTGGATCAATCGAATTTATTTTTAATTAAATTATACATATTTAATCATGATTATGTTTACTCCACTTTAATCACAATTAGACCACTAATTCTTAAATCATTACCTTTAGACTGGTTGAATCATCGAAACAAGGCATGATAACACATTCTCTCCCCCATCCTATGTTGCTTGGCTACCTTACACACAAACAAATTTAAATACTCCCTCCGGTCTTTAATATAAAACATATTTATCTAATTTGATTAGATTAAAAAAATTAGTTGACTTAGTTAATATGACATATATTTTATAAAATGCTCCAGTCATCTTTCTAAATTCTCTTATTCTCTATTCTCCTTGATTATTATTGAGGGAGTATCAATAAGATAAATTAGAAAAAGATTGACAATAATGAAAATCATATCTTATATTTAAAATCAAGATCAATTTTTTAAATATATTTCATATTAAAGACCGAAAGGAAGAAGAGAAATAATTTCTACGCCTATTAATTCAAAGTGTGGGTCAGCAACGATCTAACCCTCACCTCTTCGTTTGTTGGCACACGTTTCCACCAAAGAAAGTTGGCTACCCAATTTATTTTGTTTCCTTTTGCATGAAATTCACCTCTTATAGCATGCTTGTGCCTCTATTTAATAAGGCCACTTCACTAGTCGCTGCGTCCAGAAAGTAATATTTTGTTGCTTCTCACAAAGTCTGAAATTAAATAGGCCATCAAACTTTAATTAGTTAGAGCCAAACATTTGGCGAACTTAAATTGAGTCAAACTTTAAAGCTTCGAAATCCTAATCCAAATACATTATCATTATTTCTACCCGCAAGTTAAAATATCTCGACATAAAGCTTGGAAACCCTAATCCAAAAACATCATTATTTCTACCCACAAGTTAAAATATCTCGACATAAAGCTTGGAAACCCCAATCCAAATACATCATTAATGTTTCTTACCAAATACATGAACCAAAGTTGCAGATTGAATGTTTCTTACCTAAGTCAATCTATTCTTTTACCTTCTCACAGAACCATATATGTATGTGGATACTCTCCAACGTGTAATCACTATCAAATTGAAACCTCTTCGAATGATTCACATGCTTGTATCAGAGAGACAACTTCTTTTTTTCTCTCCAGCCCACTCTTTGTCTTTTATATTCATGTTTCATTTTCAGTATCTATATCTTCCTTACACACACACACACACACACACACACACACACACACACACACACACACACACACACACACACACACACACACATATATGGCTGTTGCCATAAACAGCAGGGCCTTTCTTGATATTAATATTTGATCATGTCTTCATTATCTAATATTTGCTTTCATCCATTTAATTTATCCACCCCTTCTTTTTCAACTCTTTAACAGTTTAACACACGACTTTGATGAGAAACCATTAATTATAAATTAATTCGTTAATTGACTAATGCTCCCACTGCATTGGAATAGTCATTAATAAGTGATAGTGATACTTACTATAGTGTCTTGCTTTAATTTTCCTTTTTTCATTGTTTTTAAGACCGCAAGTTTTGAATGATCCAATGCATCTATTTCGAACAGCTTTACATGATTCAGTTTTTTACGTTTTCAAAATTTTGAGAACCATAAGTTTGAGATATTGAATCAACTCCCACCATACATGTTATTATCATCATTGTTGAAAAAAAAAAATATTACTTGTCATAGTTTTCAAATATGCTTCACATTCCCTTAGTCTTTTAATTGGAATTCATTATAAGGGTATTGAAAATTGCTCTAAGAGTAATAATTTTATTAAACAAAAAAAATCATATAATATGTATGCATGTAAAATTTATAAAACTATCTTTTTGTGGTCAAATTTTATAGAACTATCTATTAAGAAAAATTTGGAAAAAATCTCTGTTTAAAAATTTTATTAGTTAGAATTACCTGAATTCAAGTACCCACACTACTTTTTGTATGTGATGAAATCCTACAGACCTTCTATAAATGAAAACATACCCGGTATTTCTAGTCAATAAAATTTTTAACTAGAGACTTTTAACTAATTTTTATATATTAATTATGAATAATACAATTCATGTCTCAAATTTGATGTAACGTTGTGTCACTTACATGATTAAAATAATTTCCCTTCTTCCTTCATCTTTTTTTTTTTAAATAAAATAAAATCAGACAGCATAAACTTGATATTTTTAAATCTAATTATGTGTTTCAAGAAAAGATTTTACTAAAATATATAGGATATATAGAAGAGTAGACTCATATATGTTAAAGTGGGAAGACTTTTTGAATGGCTGATAAGATTTGAAAATGTTGCCTCCTCCAAGCACAAGCAAAGGTTAGTAAACGGTCAATGAGGGAAGTAATTAATTTTGAAACTTAATTAGAGAGGAAAAATGGGGAAGATTAGTTAGAAGAGTGGAATATGAGAAGAAGCAAAAAGAGTGGAAAGGTTAGGTGATAATCTTTGGTCTCTTTTCTTGATTATTGGAGAAGTAACCAACCAATCACATCTTCCATTTGTGCATGACACATCACCCTCTTCCTTTCTAACCTTCTTTTGAATTCCACTTCATATCCTTGCCAACCCCTATTTACTCTATTGGTCCCACCCATCTTTTTGTTGTCCCTCTCATTATTAGAATGTTGGCTATGTATACTTTTTCATGTCTCTTTTATAGTACTATTTTCGGTCTTAAATATAGGATAAAGTTTATAATGTAATTTATACTATAAACTTTATCCTATATTTAAGACTGAAGGGAGTAATAAAAACTAAAATTTTAAATTAGGGTGTTATAACTCAGTAACACTAAACACTTCTTAAATTTTTCTTAAACATAATTGTGTAAAGTCATAAATTCAACCCTTTATGAATATGATGGGTGTGCTTGCGTGCCCTTTTAATAATTACATTTGGAAGTATTAAAAATAGAGTTAAAGATAGTTGAATTAATAATTATATTAAAAATACATTTTTCATGAATTATCCTCGTTCAATAATTGATTGGTGATTTTTAACAATCAATTTCATTAGTAAATATTCATTCTTATGAGGGTATAAAAGAAAAATTTTAATAACTACTCCGTACAAAAAGGTCGTTGTTTCTTATAAATATGTTCAAGATAACCCCAAAAAAATTATTTTATAAAAAGGAACAGAGGGAGAAATTTGCAGTAAATGATAATATATATATATATATATATATCAGAGTTTATTTTTTATAAAAAGGAGAATATGATTTTTTTAATAAATTTTATGTTATCTTTTGAAATTATTTTTAGGTTTATATGGATGTGGATATTTTCGTTTTTCAATTAACTTGGAGGTTAGTATGTCAACACTCTATTGTCCATTTCTTTTCTTTTTTTTTTTTTTATTAAACTCTATTGTCTATTTCAAAAGCCACATCATTTCCACAATTCATATCCCTCATAATTAACATTTTTTTATAGACTTGTAATTATATTCCTGAAGCCGCCATTATAATAGTTTCCTTTCGTTTTCTTTTCTCAATTAGTCAATTTTGATAATTTGACTACTTCCTCCTTTTCCCTAGACCTAATCAACGCACCTATCTGAGTAGGACACAAGCAGTAAAATTTACTTTTCTGATTGCATATAATTTGAAAAAATATGTATAGTTCTCATTAAAAATCTAGGAAAAAATAAATCTTTTAGGACTCGTTTGTTTGAGTTGATTTTCTAAATCACTTTTTTTTAAAAAATCATATTTAAGGGTTCATGCATATAAACCCCACAATGATCTCTGATTTATAAATAGTGCAATTTTGTTGCTTATAGACTTTATATTAAATATAAATATTATATTTAGATGAATAAATAGAGATTTTAGTGTCTTATTATTTTTCTTGATTAACTCTGAGGTTGGTATATTGTCAACACAATATTGTCCATTTCAAATGCGACATCAATTTCATAATTCACATCCTTCATAATTGCAATGTTTCTAGACTTCTAGATTATATTCCGACGGCAGACCCGTTATAATAATTCCAATTAATTTTAAAATAATTAATCAGCAAATATATAAACACAAACCTTAAAATGAAAGCTTTAAATTCAACCTACATGAAATCACTTTCTAATACTACTATGTGCAAATATGATTGTTTTTTAAAAAATTTTATGTTTAATAATAATGGTTAAAAATGATGTTTACGTTAAAGCTTTTGGACCATGTGTTTTAATTGGTATACAATTAATCTACATCTTAAAATTTCAAACGATAAAAAAAAAAAATGGTCCTTATACTTTGAGTACATCAAATAAAGATGGTTTTAAAACATAAAAATAAAACTTTATTTAAAGTTTGCACCATACTTAAAACATTTGATCAATATTTATTTGATGTTTTTAAACCACATAAACTTGAGTTAAAGGATGCTCAACTCTTCTAGTCTGTTCTATTTATAAGGTAAAAAGAAGACTTTTTATTTTTAATATAGTCATCTCATAAAATTTATTATATAAACACACAATTTTCCTTTCAATTTATTGTCCCTTGGACTATTATTTTCTTAAAAATATGTCTATATATTAAATATGGATAAAATTAAAAGGTTATGTTAATTTTAAAATTGAACCAATAGGGTTTAATATTTTTCTCGATTCTGATATATAAATCGTATTCGAAGTACCTTATAAAGTGGAGCCAATGAATATAAACCAAATTGCAAATCAAGAGAAACTTTGAAAACCAAATGTTTTTGTGTCTTTCCTACAAAAAATCTTAACAGAACATAAGGATATCATACAAGGCAATAAACAAATTAAAAGATAAGTCAAAACAATTATAATTAAACACAAGATGCACCATAAACTCATGGAAAGATTCATAGGTTTCTTCGAATTGGCACCATAATTTTCATGTGTAGCATTTTTAATGGCAACGCGTGCCCACGTAGAAGATTGCTTTAATTAGTGTAATTGTGCCCATATACTCATAATTAACCAGTTAACATGTGTAGTTTAAGGATAACCCATAATCTTTCTTTAGTGGTGGCAGGTTGCTTTTATTATCTTTCTCCAAACAAATTAAATTAAACACTTTTACGTTGCATCATCATTATAATTAATTAGATATCTCTAATATATTTTTTTTTTGTGGGTCAAATACGCGTTATCATTGAGTACACTATCACACTATAGTTAGCTCAACTAATTGAAACTCATCACTAAACCACACATATTAAATTTTTCTTATTTTTGGAAGCATCTAGCAACATGATTACGTCCAACTCGTATTCATTGATTACAGATTAAGCAACTTTATTGTTATTCCTTTAAAATAATGAGGGATATAAATATGTAATATATTAATGTTTCATATGTTACATTATTAATTGTCACTTTGCCTGATAAGATGGCACATCAGCATCTGTATTATACTTAAGAAAACCGTATTTTATTGATTCAACATGCAAGGAATGTTGAAGGAAACCTACTAAATGCTGAAACTTTATCCTGTCTACGATTAGTAATTAGGAGTAGTATTATATGATTTCATTTTCGACAACATGTTGGTCTAACCCATGCAAATTGCTAATTAATTGGCTTAATTAATTATGATTGTCATATAATCTGTTGGTCGTACTCGATCACGTTCAATTTTGAACCACCAATAGTTTTTGGCTGCTATTTAAAAACTCAATTGCGTCAATTCACGAATCAAGTTGTATTAATATAGTAATTTTTAGTATTTAAATATGTACACTTTACGTTACAATTAGATGTGTCCCAGGGTGAGAGTCTAGATTTTCTATTGTAGGTCATAATCTATGATCTCACTCTATTACCAACGTTCTGTATGTGTATACGTTACTGTTTGGGGATTAAGATGATTTAATTATATTGTAGTTTTATATAATACAATATCATCAACTATTGGCCAAAAAAAAAAAAAAATCATCAACCATACCTTTAAAAAATTAAAAGAAATCATGAATCAATAGTTAATAATGTGTAATCAATATTTATTTCACCAACATGCCTCTCATGACGTTGGAATTGAATGTGGATAGCCTAAATTTAAAATTTTGTTACTTCTCCATTCTTATTTATAAAGTTACTTCTAATATGTTTAATTGAAATGATAAAAAATATTAAATCTCATTATCTCTATCTTCAAGAGGATGAAGTTTGCACAAAAATAAATGAAGGGTAAAATAAAGTTGTACAATCATGTAACAAATTTAATTATGTGACTTATAAGTATGATAAAAAACTTTGCAAAGCTCAAATAATCTAACTTTTAAAACAAAATTATATCATTTAAGCTATACTTAATTGGTTGAAATTGTTTGGAATTTAACATGTACGTACACTCTATAGTCTAAACATATCCCTGAAAATGTGTGGAGAATTGGTGCATCTGTCGGTATAACACACAACTTAATGTTCTCATAACTTGAGACTCAAAACGTTTATTTAATCATGGTGTCCAATTTGGCAACATACGGGTCTTGTACAAATTTAATTTGATTTCTTGTTTGGTTTGGTCATCAGTTAGGATATATATCGACCATTAATCCAAACTTCAATTAATTAAATTAGTTGTGCTGGGATTGATTAACTACCATTATAATGACATAACAAATATCATATATTTTATTTTTCTAAAAAAATTTGTTCAGCATTTTTTCCTAAAACAAATTCAGACAATAAACAATAAATTAAATCCAATATTTTGATATATTTAAGATTAAGGATGGCAGGTAGGGGTGTGGACAACGCAGGAGGTCACCTTAATAGACATCAAAGAAATTTATATTATATACGAATATTTCAGTCACAAATAATATCATGTTGCCCATAATATTGTAATATTTGCCAGGGTGGTGAGCTGGTGTCCACTAATTGTACGTAAAAATATTATATTCAAACTTGTCTCTGTACTTTGCATTTGTCTCTTTTTTAGTCAAAAAAATTAAATGATCTTATTTCTAAAAGCATCTATATAACCCTTTTAATGTAGTAATAATGGTATCTAGCTACAAACTAAATCAAAATCACACGGGTGATTATGAGCCTTAGAAACCATGACTAATTTCAGATTTCGTATAAGTGTTCTAAGTTTAGTTTATCCATACAAGTCTATTACATGAGGATCTACTTTATTACTCCTAAATATAAAATGCGAATTTTCTTTGTTACTTTCTTTTTAATATACGAGTACTGTTTTCAAACTATCCTCAAGAATTTCACGTTTTTTCTCGCTCCTTTTGTTTCCCACATTTAATATCATAGTTAAGAATATAGATATTACTTTAATGGTCTGTTTGCTTGCTGGAGGGATTTGGAGGAGAGGGAAAATTTTCATAAGTTAAATTTTAAAAGATTGAGGAAGTGGGGTAATAAAATTTTAATAAAGAGAATATATAAGATAAAAGAATAAGAAAAATTAATTAAAAATTTTTAACCCCACATCTCTAATTTTTTAAAATTCAACTCAAAAAAATTTTCCATCCACCCACTTTTTCTTCCCTCGTCTCAGACTAAACAAGCCCTAAGAAAAAGTTTTCACATAATAATGAAATTGACACAAATGAAGGAGTTAATTAAAATGAGTTATTTGTCATAAAATTAGAGATGCTATTTAGGCTACCATGCACCTCTTTCTTTCACGATAAATCATTAGTATTTTTTAAAATTAGGGAATATAAATTAATAGTTTAAGATTATAAATTAAGATTATAAGCATGATCAAACTGACAATCTTCTATTTAAAAGAAAGTTTCATATTATTAGACTATGTGTGTGAATGCCATCCAAAAATTCTTATTTATATAAATTGAGATAAAATTATTTTCATATATTTAGTTTATATATTATAAACTAAAATGAAACAGCTCCTTTTAAAGGTTTTAAAGCTAAGTGAGGAAAAAATCATTATTATTGATATAAAGCATGTTTGTTTCAACTTATAAAAACTTATAAGTTGCTTTTTACGTAAATCGAGACACAACTCCTCTCACATACTTACTTCGTATACCGTAAATCACTATTAAAAAGTAACTTATAAGCAATCGAATCGCTCAACCAAACATACCCATAGGTAAGAGCCACAGCTGCTTTACACTACCAACGCACGTGCATGAAGATATGGATGACCCCCCACTAGAGATTCTTGGGAGGGTCAGGCCCAAAAGCCTAAATCCGTCCTAATCAAACAAAATAAACGGTATAAAATTATTACGATCCTATTTATAATTTTTTTTAACTAATTCTCATATATTAAAGAGAATTAGTTAATTCATTAATTCATAATTAAATTTTTAATTTCACTCTTATTTATGATTAGTTTTAAAAATTAACATGAATAAATTTTTTTTGTTTATCATAATTAATAGGGTAAAAAAATACAAAATACATTTATTATTCTGAAAATAGATTTATAAATAAGATTAATTTTTTTTATTAAAAAAGATTTAGAAAAAAATCTAAAGCGGTACCATTCTACTACTCCGTTTCTCATCGAAAGTCTTCTCAATTTTTTTCCGCCGCATTTGGCAGTCAACAGGTTGAGACTGATACGGCTTTGGTTGGGGCATAGTCTCATAGCAAGGCGATGCTCCCATGCTGACAGCTCCATACACAGAAATTGAAGCCTGGGCGTTGCCTAACTTTGTGTTTAATGAGGAGAAAATTATGGAAGAAAGAATATTAAGGGAGACGATTATAAAAAATAATAATTTTTTTTATCAGTTTATAGGAAATTCTAAAATTAGGGCATGTTTGGGTTAGTGGTGGCAGAAATGACTTTTTTTTAATCTAACTTTTATAAAAGTCAGATAGGATAAAAATCAGATTAAAAATTTAATTTATGTTTAGCTTGACGGTTGTATAAGTGATTTTATTTTAAAAAAGCCAGACTTTTGAGTTTTTCAAAATCTGTTTTTTAAAATAAAATAACAGTTACCAAAACACCAACTTAAACACTCCAATTTTTAAAAAACCATAAATCACCATGACCTTTTTTTTTTAAAAAAAAACCCCATTTAAAATGATAGAACGTTATACCAAATATACACTAAATATGAGGTTAGGACCAAGCACCTCATTCCCATTGCATATTGGTAAGTCTTCTCAGCTTTTAAGCCATCCCTCCGTCCATTATAAGCTCAATGGACAATTTGTGTTTGGGGGAGCGTTTGAACCCCCTAAATGCTCAATTGAGTTTATAAGCTCAATGGACAATTTGAAAAAAAAAAAAAAAAAAATTTGAGTGTTTGTTTTTCAAAGTGAGCAATCGAACTTAATTCTATCTTAATAGCTTTTACCATAAGCTCCATTTTTTAGCTTTTACTGATTTAGCTTTTGGGGAGAGTGAGAATGGTTAAAATATTTTTTCAGTTGTGTCCAGTGTACTATCAGACTTATTGTTATTTTACCCTTAATGTACTTTTTTTACTATAAAAATTAATTTCAACTATTATTTTGTGCTTTTAACCCTTAAAATATTTTTCAACTGTACCTAGTGTGTTATCAAACTGATTGAAGTTTTATTTTTAATGTACTTTTTTAGTTCCAAAAATTATTTTAAAATATTTTTTGGTGTTTTTAACCCTTTAAAATATTTTTTCACCCACTCTCTCTTATTATTATCACAAAAGTCACTTGTGCTTAAGTCAATCCAAACAAATTTTACTTTTGCAAAAATCATTTATACAATCTCTGTTCCAAACATAAATCACATTACACAATCAGGCTTTTACCAAAAATAAAATTACCAAAAATTAAATCGAGAAACTCTATTTTTTCGCTGTTCCAAACACAATTTATGATTTGTCTATTTGACCCATAATTCAGATTGGACGGCGCTGCTGGTGGAGTTATAACCTGTAGCGTGGTACATGCGGGACTTCTGGCCTATCAAACACGTGTCCCAAATTCCAACTGCAATTTCCCCCTTTTCGTGAAGCCCCCCGCACAGAGCTTTGCCACGTCATCCAACCCCCACGGGCCATTATAACTTTGGGCCCGTTTGATACGCTGGAATTGATTTTGATGGAAATGGATATGGATATGGATATGGAAATGGAAATGGAAACGGGGACTAAAAGTATGTTTGGTATGTTATGGAAATGAGATCTAATTTTTGTATAAAAATATCAAAATGTCTTTCAATTTTTTATTTTTTATTTTTTTTAAAGGTAGTGGAGGGTAATAGATGGAAATGATCACATGAAATTGTAAATCTTAAGGGTAAAATGAGAATTCCATGGAATTTGTTACAATTCCATGGGGTATGTGATGGAATTCAATTTGATGGAATTGGCTCTTCCATGGAGGCCAATTCCATCATCAAATGTTTGTACCAAACATACTTTAGCATGGAAATGAATTCCATTTCCATTTCCACCACCTCAATTCAAGCATACCAAACAGGCCCTTTGTGTCTCACTAAACAGCTAGAGGTAAATTCAAAACAACGAAATAGTTTTAAAGCAAAAAAAGAAAAAGATGAAAGCATCCGGGTGGGTCCCACCTTAGCACCTTCGTCTCAGCTTCTTTCACCCACTCCCCTTTGAGGACTCTTCCGTAATTTCGCTCTACTACTGGGAACACTTCTTAAAACGACGACGTTCCCTTCCATGCCGACGGGACCATCTTTCCTTATCACGTCAGGTTAGTTTACCCTCCGACACCGTTAGATTGCTGTCCCGTCACACGCCAGTCATCTTCGCCCGTCTATCTTGTCTGCAAATCCGTGGGTCCCAGATGATGATCCTATTACTGCCTGTGACGAATTTAAAATCAGAGCTGCTGTGATTGTAGCCTAATCGGATCCCAAAGCCCAGCACGCACACTGCTCTCACAGCCAAAAACAGCCTTTTATTTTATTTTATTTTTTATTTTAAAAAAAGACGTTGATAATAAAGCTTCTCGCTGCTGATGACCATTGTTCTTCTTCAACCTCGCTTCGCCTTCACTCACTTTCGCTTCCTCGCCATGAAAATTTCTTGAAGAATATTTGTATCGGAGGGTCAATAATCATCCATATCTTTCTCAGATTTCCAAAATGGTTTCTCTGGAGGATTCTCACTCTAATTCCAATCGTTTCCCTTTAAGCCGAAGCTATTACTCTACTATCACTTCCACCAACAATTCTTCATCCAGAATCCAGCGGCACACTGGAAGGTCTATGCGAACCATTCGCTCTAATTTCTTCCAGGATGACCATAGTTGCTCCTTCACCACGGCCACCGATAAATCTACTTGCCTGTCGGAAACCATGACCGATTCGGTCATCGACCTCAGGCTTGGCGAACTCGCATCGAAGAACAACAAATCTGCGAAATCTTCTGCTACGGAGGAGGAGTTGCTTGATCTTTCTCAAGCTTTCAGCGATTTCTCGGCTTGTAGCAGCGATATTTCTGGGGAGCTGCAGAGGCTGGCGAGTCAGCCGTCGCCGGAGAATGTGCTGAAGGGCGATGCCAGTGGTGATGTGGAGAGGGAGCCGGAGCCGGAGCCGTGCCTGGGGTTTCTGCAGAGAGAGAATTTCTCCACTGAGATTATTGAGAGTATTTCGCCAGAGGATCTTCAGCCGACGGTGAAGATCTGTATCGATGGCCTACAGTCACAGTCGGTTGCTGTGAAACGATCTGCTGCGGCTAAGCTCAGGCTCCTGGCGAAGAATCGGGCGGATAATAGAGCTCTGATCGGTGAGTCTGGTGCGGTTCCCGCTTTGGTTCCCCTGCTTCGTTGCAGTGATCCGTGGACGCAGGAACACGCCGTCACGGCCTTGCTGAATCTCTCGCTTCACGAAGATAACAAGATGCTGATTACCAATGCAGGAGCTATTAAGTCACTGATTTATGTGCTCAAAACCGGAACGGAGACTTCGAAGCAGAACGCGGCATGTGCGCTTCTGAGCCTTGCGTTGGTTGAAGAAAACAAGAGTTCCATTGGGGCTAGTGGGGCAATACCACCGCTTGTTTCCCTGCTGTTGAGTGGGTCCAGCAGGGGAAAGAAGGACGCTCTGACGACGCTGTATAAGCTCTGCTCTATAAAGCCAAACAAGGAGAGGGCGGTGAGCGCCGGAGCAGTGAAGCCTCTTGTGGAGATGGTGGCAGAGCAAGGGACGGGCATGGCTGAGAAGGCAATGGTGATTCTTAGTATCTTGGCCGCGATTCCGGAAGGGAAGGAAGCAATTGTTGAAGAAGGCGGAATAGCTGCTCTTGTTGAGGCGATTGAAGATGGCTCTGTGAAGGGAAAGGAATTCGCTGTTCTGACTCTTCTACAGCTATGTGCTGATAGTGTGAGGAATAGAGGGTTGCTTGTAAGGGAGGGTGGAATACCCCCTCTGGTTGCTCTTTCTCAGACCGGAAGTGTTAAAGCTAAGCACAAGGTGAGTTTCTAATAACATCAAGAAATTAAAATCATAGCCTGCTTAATTTTTGTGTGCATTCAGTATTTGTTTCATTGAAATCCAATATAGCCCCCCCGGATATATAGTGCGATCGTGATATTCTGAGTCCTTGGGAGTTTGTTCATCTTTCTATGATGATAAAGATTACATGAGTCGGTTGTAAGAAACTAGGATGAATGTCTAATTTCAAGTGCTATAAGGTGACTTTATACAATTAGCTCGCTAGATAGCTTTCATGCCAGTGGTAAAATCTTCGATCATTTGAGCAAATTTTGAATAGGCAGAAGTAATCTTCTCATGATGATTTGCCTTGGATAAGAGTTAATTTTACACGATTTGGAGACAACTTACATTACAATATTATTGTATTTTGAGATACTTTGCTTCTTATAATATAGGTTTATACTGGCTGGTCTGTGCAATTTTCTGTTTCAGCAATATGCTTTCTCTATGGTTGCTGATGTATATCCCAGAGATCAGACGTATTCTTTTTCCATCTTTGTTGAAGTTTCTGTTTGGTTTTGCAGGCAGAAACGCTCCTTGGGTATTTGAGAGAATCAAGACAAGAAGCATCCACTTCAAGTCCTTAGAGAATTAGTTACTGCCTAGGAAGGTAATTATACTATGTAATTTGTTTTTGTATATATAGCGGTTTTTATTATTTGTACAGTGTGGCTAAATTAGATGTGTGTTGAAGCTAGAGAACCTAGCGGGCAGTAGACTGACCCTTAGATGTATGGATTTAGCTAGGTTTTGGTATTTTGCTTTCCCTTATTCAATTCGTTATGTTGTCTCGATTTACATGGTTGTCTCTGGGTTTGGGTTGATGCGATGAGATTTGGGTAACTATCATGTTTGATGACCCTAGTTTTGTGTAAAAGGGTTACTGATTGTATGTCTTATTATTTTGCCAAAGTGAAGGTGGTGTTTGTACTACATGGGATATGCTTGTTAGTCCATAAATTTTTGCTTGGACGAAATGGAACTTCAATTTCATAACTGTGACACTTCACAAATGTTTTTAATATCCATTTGAATTATTTCTCACCTCTCGCGATACACAACCCATTAACAATCACCTGAATTTGTGGTGGGTTCTTGACGATATATTAGTCTTTGCAGAAGTACACATTTATTTTCTTGCTGGCGATTTCTTTATTCCTTGCTTGTTTGCCAGGAAAAGTTTGGGAATGTAAATATTGATTCTTTCCTTGGGGACACCGGCACGTGATCGTTAAGATTTGAGAAATCCTCAAGTACAGCCCTCCTGTAGTAGTATTAAGAAGAGTACGATCAAAACAGCTGTAGATTCTCACAATCTGTGTAACCACTTTTATGATTCATTATTGCCTTCTGCTACGTATATTTGGTAACCTGAAAATCGAGTCAGGACTTTCAGTAAAAGCTGAAGAAATAAGAATGGCAAAATCAGGAAGCCAGCATGCATCCCTTATTATTGTGCATCTTTCAGTTTACAGACCCAGCAGAATTCTGTATCGTAAAAGATGGGAAATCAAAATAACCATAAAAAGTTCAAGACTTGAAAAATTGTTGGACAAAAATCTTGAGAAGGTAGATGGTAAGGCTGAGATAAGCAACCGTGACCAAAGTGTTGAGCCATGAAGAAAATCAGAGTTCTCTGAAAACCCTGATTTGTCTGATCTCATCTTGTTCAAAGATAAAGAATAGTCTAAGACATGAAGGCAGGCTAGTAGTCCACAAGTGAGAAACTTTTGAAAGAGGATTAGACCTATAATAAGGTTGCAGTCAAAATAGATATGTTAAATTAATACAACCTCGTGTTTGTATCACCTATCAGTGAATTAATTATACATATTGGACATTTTAACTAAGAGAATGCATGAACAAGAATAAAATGATGGGAGGAGTAGGGGCCACACAGCTGAAAGGGGCTTACCCAATGCATGCTACAAAAGTATCCATCATCCAATTTGCAATGTGCTACTCCCTCCGGTTCTAATTATAAGATAAAGTTGACTTTTTTTGGAGAAATTAAGGAAGCCAATTAAATTACTTTAGAGTATTTTAATTTTTTTCTCAAAACTTATTAATTTGACTAATAAACTAATAAATAATCTAAGGATACTAAAAATATAAACACTCTAAAATAATTTAATTGGTTTCCTTAATTTTTCCAAAAAAGTCAACTTTATCTTATAATTAGGATCGGAGGGAATATTTCTGTGTATCACAGCCAAACAGCTCGCAGGTCAACCCCACCACCACAACATTACATCATCTTTGGATATATTCTTCCTCCATCTCTTTGCCTCATGTCAGCTCGTATCACTACCCTCATTTTTCAAGTTTTGGGTGTCCTCTTCTTTGACAATGCCCACGAATCCAGTGATATGAATGCTTTTTTTTGTAAATGGAAGGTTAAGTTTAATCCTTTATAACATCAAGTGTACAGCCCTTTAAGTCACTTTGAACTTAAAATTAATCTTTTGAAACTTAAAGTGTAAAGAGTTTTCATCCCTCTTAATAAGTGTTTTACTAAGATTTAAATTTATATTCTCCTCCTTAAGAAATGAAGCTGCACCTCATTACAACTAAGAGCATGTTAGTAAAATTTTCTTTTATGTCTTCCCCTAATAATTACTCCATCTGGTAATTAATATAATATATATTTACCTAATTTGATTAGATTAAGGAAGTTAATTAAGTTAGTTAATATAACATGTATTTTCTAAAACAACCAAGTCATCTTCCATAATTCCCTCATTCATTTTTCTCTTTGATTATAGTTAAAAAAGCATTAATAGGAGTAAATTAGGAAAAGATCAACAAATATGAAAACTATATCTTATATTTATAATTAAGATCAACTCCTCAAATATATTTTATATTAAATACCGGAGCAGCATAATAATAATTAAATAGCTGGCGGAGCAAGTATGCTTTGTCCTCCTCCTTTTTTCCTCCTTTGTTTGGATTGTTGCACTTTTTTTTTTTGGTCAAAATGTTGTTGCACTTTCAAATTCATCAAGTTTGAATAAAACTTGTGTCGGTGGCCTTTATCTCATTATCTATCATTATGCACTTCAAAAGTTATTTTAAGTGTTTCTGTACATATTTTTGATTGATGCTTGCACCTAAAGGTCTATCTGTTTTGGTTAGTGGTGCGGGTACTAGTTTCCCTTCTCTTTAAAGTTTAAAGCCAAAAAAAATTAAACATTTTTGTTTGCTGGGGTCATCGTCCAACTCCATTGTACTGGAATCAAGGTTGAAAATGGATTAAGTTTAGTCCACTTTTTACTTATTCAATATAATTTCAAACCATATAAAGAAAACAAAAGCGCATGTGGGCTGCGGCTCCATTAATCCGAAGTAAATCTACTTTATTAAAAAGAGGAACTTGATGATCCGTGTAAACTACTGCATTAATATTGAATGTATTTTTAATGGATTAAAACTCTTTTCTTTTTTAATCGAACCTTTTCTCAAATAATTGGATAAGCTTTTTCTTGTAAGTGGTTATGGTATGAATTTGCTGCAAGTAATATAGTATGTGAAGTAAAATTTTTGGAAGATATACTGAATTGTAGAAAGATTTTGCGTAGTGTACTTTTTATGAAAGGAACATATAACAGCAATAATTAAATTGGATGTACATGTCCTCTGAGAGGAGGGATAAATGCAAGAGATTTTGTATGTTGAGAGATAGAAATAGTGACATTCTGGGATAGCCTTTTCTCTAACCCATCTTCTTTAGTCACTGACGAAAAAGAAAAAAGAAAAAAAAAGGTTTGTCAAGAATGGGATTCGAACCCATGCCCTTTCGGACCAGTACCTGAAACTGGCGCCTTAGACCAACTCGGCCATCTTGACAGCTGATGTCTTCGAGCCGATATTTAAATATACATAGGTATAAATTTATCGTAATGTGGACAAATAGATTAGCTGATAAACTGAAGTCAGAAATTATAATGGAATCATCATTTTAAAATTCTTTTTTTTGGGCAAAACAAGTTTGTTACTAGTTACTAGTTACTATAAGTCCTTAATATAAGAGCTAATTGACTAATTTGATGAGATTAAAAAGTTATATAAATTACTTAATTATAACATGTTACATCATCTGTCTAAAATACTTATTTGTATCATTAGATTATATATCGGTTTATAAGTCAAACAAATTAATTTTCAAAAAAATGATAAATACAAGAGATAAAATGAAAAAATGTATTATATTTAGAATCAAAGTTCATTTCTAAACTAACCCTTATATTTAGAATCGGAGGTAGCATTTAGATTTCCATTTACTTTAATAAAAAGAAGTCATAACTGGATATGGATAAATATACAAGTCCAACCTGTTAGCTTAATTAATTCAAAAATTATTTTTATTTTAAATAAGAATGAATGAATATTTACCCTAGATATTTTTTTGGGTTAATATAACTTTTGGTTCCTGAAGTTTGATTCACTTTTGGTTTTGGTCCCTCAAGTTTGAAATCGGTGGTTTTGGTCCCTTAAGTTTGAAATAAGTGGTTTTAGTCCCTGAAGTTTCACCCGATCTTGGTTTTGGTCCCTCAAGTTTGAAAAGGACTTTTTCGGATCGGGTCGGGTTTCATAATCGGGTCACCAAGTCCTTTTCAAACTTGAGGGACCAAAACCGAGATCAGGTGAAACTTTAGGGACCAAAACCACCAATTTCAAACTTGAAGAACCAAAACTAAAATCAGGTGAAACTTTAGGGACTAAAATCACCGATTTCAAACTTGAGGGACCAAAACCAAAATTGGATCAAACTTCAAGGACTAAAAGTTATATTAACCCTATTTTTTTAATTGTCCGTTCAATAGTGTTTGCTTGTGTGCCTGTGGGGATCAAGATAAACAATTACTACTACAACATATATTTTTCTAGATCAATTTCATACGTTATTGTTGTTGTTGTTATTTTATGGACGAGTGGGAAAAATATATTAATAAATTATTTAAAACCAATGGTTACCATATTCAAAATTGAAGGGATCACTCCTTAAGTACATAGATCAGCCTTCTTGTATCTAGAACTGCTAACCAAATACATTTTGAAGAAGAAATAAATGGGATCCAGATTAGTTTGAAAATTTTAATTCATAAATGTTGTAAAACTTTGTTCATACTCCCACCAATACTTATGGCGTATTTGAGGAGTTTATTATATTTTAAATATAAAATATTTTTCTTATTTGTTAATATTTTTTTAATTTACTTCTATTGATACTCTCTTGTCAATAATCAAAGAGAAGAAAGAATGAGAGAATTAAGAAAGATAACTAGAATATTTTATAAAATATATATCATATTAATTAATTTAATTAATTTTTTTAGTCAATTAAATTAGGTAAATAGAGTATATTTTATATTAAGGAGAGAGAAAGAGAGTTGTTCACTGAGTTGTGCTGAATATTAAATTTTTATTCTTTCCCTTTTCTCTCTCTGTTTCTGTTTTTTCAAGCAAAAGAGCAACTAGTACTTATTTTGAAAGTACATGTTTTTTCTTAGGCTTCCCAAAACTGGTAAAACATGTGAAAGTGGTTAACTCACCTCAGTCAAACATTAGACCGTTTCAACATTTTTTTTTTTTCCAAACCAAAAAACAATCAAAAAGTAGTCAGAAAAGGAATCTTAGTAAATGGTTAAGAAAATAATCATGTTAGTTACATCATATTCTCCGACGACCTTATCTTCTGGCATGTTTCAAAAATAAATAAATAAATAATTTACATCATGCATAAATTATTGACTCTTGAGTCTTGAGACAGACACATACATTGTACATACTGAACATAATTCATAAATGAAGCTTATAAAGATGTATGAGCAAGTCTATTCTGCTATGAAACCCAGATGACCATCCATTTATAATATCACACTGATAAATCAACAAAGTATTTCTTACAGTCTGTGAAATAAAAAACACTGAACAGTTGAAAAAGAAAAACAAGGTAACATACTGAACACCACTGTCAACAATGACTCAAATCTACAGCCAACGGAGAGAGAAGGAAGAAAGGATTGAAAAGCAAAAAAAAGAAAAAAGAAAAAGAAAAAGAAATGGAAGAGAAAGAGAGGTCTGCTAGTTCTATGTATTGCCCTGTCAATGGAGATAGATGAGCATCTGTATGGAAAATTCTAACAAGAAGCTCCATAACCTCAGATTGTACATCTCAGAACCCCCAAAGAAAGGAAAACCCTATGTTTCACTCAAGCTCAATCCTTGAAAGTGAAGCACTCTGTTGTAAAGTGCTTTGGTATTCGTGATTTCTTCGACAACAAGGCAAGCCAATTAGCTCTAATGAAGTTTTTAGAAGAACTAAAAGTATCTCTCAGAAGAAAATGAAAAATTCAAAGTCATGCTTTCCATGTTCAGTCATCCTCTGCACCAGACATTCTCTGTCACTGTAACATCTACACATCCTTCTCTTAATCTTCCTATGCAGCAATTCCTGAGGAACAAAATGTGTTCATAAGAGTGTGAATAACTTCGTATTGCCATTATTCAAACTCATAAGAAGAAACAAGTACATAATAAAGTATTAAAATGTGACAGCAAGCCAACAGCACAAACACAGCTTATACCAATTTGAATTATCAATCGGATTCCATTTAATCATCTCTCTAGTCTATCTCACTATACGCAGCAAGTTTGATAAAGTCTGAACATAAAAATCATTGTTTTGAAAATTGTGATTATGAAGCACAGGTTCAGGCAAAAATATGTGAGCTACTAGTATTCTGAAATGGTTAAATATCACTTCAGAACCAGCATTCAACCAATGGCTAAATATGCCAGATCAGTAGGAGCACAGAAATAGACTTTTCTAGTGTTAATTACGAAAAGAACAAAGCAGAATATATGAGAAGAACAAAAAGAAAACAAAGTTGAACTTCTATTGTATACTTGCCTCTTAGAGCCAAAATCAAGTTCTCACTACTATAACGCCAATTAATTTAGCTATGCCATGAAAAGTAAAGAACTTTGAAATTATCAAACACATAGTACTTACCTCTATTTGATTGTCTATTGGCAACAGCATAAGCCCCAATGTGGCCACCAGAGCTTTTGCTTATCAAATCTGAAACAGCAGTTCCAAGGTCATAACCAAGAGAACCAGTATCTTCTAGCTCTGAAGGTGAAGATCTCCAGGTGTGGTCACCAAAAAACGACCCAGCTTCGTAGATGTCTTTATACGCCCCCTCAAAACTTCCATTGGATAGAGCATATGATGACACTGATTCAGCAATGGCATCACTACTACCTTTTCCATATCCTACTGCTTTTGACCTAAAATTAACATCTCCAGGGCCATAGTTCAGGGTGCCCTTACCATAGCCAGAGCCAACAGTTCCGGCTTGATCAGCACTAGGGGAGGAACTCCACAGTGTTCCAATATTACCAAAAGAACCCATGCCTGAATTCTGACTTCCATACCCGTGAAAACCATCGGGATTCGTTGGATTATTAGCGAAGCTAATACTCTCATTCCCCCACAAATTCTGGTTTGCTGAGTTGTTTCCTACACTTGTACCAGTGTACCCCATGACATTATGGTACCTGCTTGAATTTCCATTGTATGAAGGGTTCAGGGCTCGTCCTAACATAAGGGAAGAAGTTAAGTTTGAATTTGCATTTTGACTAAATGCTGGTTCAAAATTGAATCCTGTCCCATAACTGGGACTTAATGGAGGATATCCATTTCGACCAACAGAAACAGGACTAAATCTGCCGTCTGCTCTAAGTCCATGCCCCCCAACCAAGCTAGGATTATATCCCTGAATGAAACCATTAGAAAAGCCACTAGCTCTACTTAAACCATAGTTATTATATCCAGCTAATTGGCCTCTACTTGGACCTGGGGATAATTCCTTCGGAACGGCCCGCTTAACCTCAACCATCTTACCGTTCAGTTCATGGAATGTTTTATACAGAACCTTATCCACTGCTTCCTCAGAGTCATAGGTGATGAATCCAAAACCTCTTGGTCTTTGAGTGTTATGGTCATACATCACAACTACATCTGTAATTGTTCCAAATTGATCAAAGTACTTCTTGAAGTCACTCTCAGTAACTGTGGATGCAAGACCTCCAACAAATATCTTCTTCGTGCGGGTTGGACCGGGTGATCCATGAATGCTGCTGTTGCTTCTGTTAGAGATGTTTTGATCATCCCTAGGGACAGCCTTTTTTGCTTCAACCTGCATATGGAAAATCATATTCAATATAGACTAAACTAATAAATAGTTAGAAAAGCAATGAGTCAAGACTTTGGATAGAAAGAGTTTGTGTTTGCACAATTCAAATTATGAACTTTAAGAGTTTCATCAGAAACTAAACCTCTTACAGATTCAGTTCATTAAAAATCTTCCCCCATGCCCACAGAAACGATTAGCTTTAATCCCCATCCACATGAAATTATCAAATTCACAAGCTGTAAATGATTCAGAACCTCATATCTGATCAGCCTTGAACAAGAAATCATATGGCTACTATATTTTTTAACGAAGCGGGACACAAGAACATGAATAACACCCAATCACTTCCCTGTTGCACAAATGTTGCAAAATACATGATCTTCAGATTCCAAATTCCAAGCTTAGATATTCTGATTCAAGCTTGGCACATACTGTTGTCTTGTCAATTACTTTCTGGAATATCTTCCATAATAATTCACCACATTCAAACTTGCATCAGACATGAACATGTAATGACGGATCTCAATTTCAATACTTCACGATCAATTTTGCATCATAAAACTAAACGAATCAAGCCAAAACCCAGATTTTGTATTTGGAGACATAATGATGCTCTATCAGAAAAGCAGCCAGCAATGAAATGGTGATGCTCTAGCAGGGACGATGTTTTGAGACAAAACTAAATGAACAGAGATGGAAAATGAGAACTTACAGTTCTACCATCTATGACATGCTTTTCCATAACAACTTGTTCAGCAACAGAAGGATCAGAGAAAACAATAAATCCAAAACCACGAGCACGCCCTGTGGTCCGATCCTTCATAATCACTGCTTCCACCACATCTCCAAAATTCTGAAAGTACTGTCTGAGTCGTTCTTCATTTGTGTCCCATGAAATTCCACCAATGAAGAGCTTGCCGGGGTCCATTCCCATTCTGCGCATCCCCAAAATTATATTTCTAAGCAGAATTCAATAATTGAAAAAAAAAAAAATCTAAAAAACGACATACATCATCTTCAAATCCAGTGACAAGGCATCCCAAAAATAGAAACAGCATAAACAGATTGGATCCAATCATTTACTCATAATTAGCGTATTCGTTTCAGAACCTCCCAAGACAATATGAATTCATCCAAACAGGCAGCATCGAACAAAGAACATCATAATGTGGAATGAACAGAAGGAAAAGTAAAAGGAAGGAAACTAAATCTACGTTAATCGAAGAACTGACAGAAAAAAAAAAAAGGATATTCTAGACGTCAGCTGAGAAACAATCATACTAAGATTGAATCCAGGAACATCGGGCCTTTCATCAAACAGTTACCGATCAACCCCAGAATCCAAAAATTCCAAGAGCGATGGAAAAACATCGAAATTGAATACGGAAAAAAAGGTTCGACGCCAAACTCTAAAAGTCATTTGGATGGAATTGAGAAGAAACAGGATTGGCAAAGGAAAAAAACTCACCAAATGAAGACAACCCAGATGAAAGATTGATACAATCTAAGATCTGAGAGAAGGCATAATAGGCAGAGAGGGCGAGAGGCCCTCTTTATTTTTTTTCCTTTTCTTTTTCCTCCTTTCTTTTTGGCTAGCAATTACGGTTGATTCAACCAGATAAAATATATATAATGAATGAAAGCTGTGTATCACAGAGGAAGAGATATGTGAGAGAAAAGGAATATGTATATGATATTATATATATATATATATATATATTTGTAGAGGGTGAGATGTTTGTCTATCTTCCTCTCGGGTAAGAAAGTTATGAGCGAGAGAGACGATGGTGACTGCCCAAAGTTTAAACTTAGCTACAGGCCGGAGCACCAAAAACTTTTACCTGCAAGAATATATATTGGATCGTTTCAAAAATTAACCTTTTTTTCCTTGCTCTGTTTTTCAATCATTGATCAGTTTAACGTTAATCCCTGTTGTGCTGTAAAATAGTCATTTGCCCATTTTGAAAAATCCAAACTTTAATATTCTAACCAATGAAAAAAAAAAAAAGCATTTGTGTGTGTTCTGTACTATTATGTGAATGTTTGTAATAGCTTTGTTTTTAGAAATAAACACTTATTACATAGGTTGATAAAACTATTCTCACATATTTATTTTATATATCGTAAATCACGAATTATAAACACTTATTATTTAAAAATAAACCATCTCAAACAAATAAAGTATATTTTGTTGTGAGATTCTTGTGTCCCATCAATTTGAAGGGCCAATAATTTGGGCCAGTGACTAATGAATGGAATTATTGATTTTGCTAAAAACCACTATATAATTTTAGGATAATTAGTTTTTAATAGGATTAACTTCTAATAATACTTTTTTGTTGTTTGACTTTGCGTACTGCCAAAGTCAAGTTATTTTTTTATTTTGACTCTGATCTTTTGAAAACAAAAAAAAAAGGTTTAAAAAATATATATTTTGAAACATATTTTAATACAGTGGTTGCTTTTTTTTTTTTTTGGTCTTGCCTTTGTTTCGATGTTCACTATACGATATAAAATTTGTATGCAGTCATATTGCTCGTTATCAATATTAATTTGCTATGAATTGTGTGAGGAGTTCACATCTAAAAAATAACGAATTGTATATTATGTAAGTTGAATTCAATTCCTTTTTATTTCAGAAGTATTTTTACCATGCGTATTTTATTCATTTTCAGCGTATCAGTACTGAATAAAAAAAATTCGGTGCAAATTAAATTAATAAATTTTTATTATTTATAATTTATAAATAGTATAACAACGTAATACAAAAAAATAAGTATATAGCTATTAATAATTAATATATAAATAAATTAAATACCATCTTATATGTTTTCTATACATGCCATGGATATTTCAAGTAATCTGACCATAGCATTAATGATTAATTAATTAGTCAATTAGTCAACGTAAAAGATGCTGAAATTTTAGAATAACTCAAGCTAAGTTAAGAATGACTTAGGGCATGTTTGTTTTAGCGATTCGATTGCTTATAAGTTGTTTTTTAATAGTGATTTACGGTATACGAAGTAAGTATGTGAGAGGAGTTGTGTCTCGATTTACGTAAAAAGCAACTTATAAGCAATCGTAATGCCCAAACAAACATATGCTTAGTATACAAGACTTAAGTTGTTATTAAATATACAAATTCTATTTATCCTTCATATAGGGTTGGATTTTTTACCTTTTCAGTAAGTAAATTAATACGTTTGAGTATTATAAAACGCCTCGTTTACCTTTTGTAACATCCTGATTTTTTTATTTTTAGGGTTTATAACGAATAACGTCTCCATTTTTCCCATTTTTAGTACTTTGAATGAGTAAGTATGATTATAGATACCTTTTAAGTGTAGGGTTAAGCTTGATTAGTATAAAAATTTATTAAAATTAGTTTAAAATCACCTAGAATTGGATGAAGCTCTCCTACAAAGGACATAATGCGTTTAGGGCGAACAAGATCCACCCAACTAGCATACGTATGACGTCAAATATGATCTTTCCTTGCATGATAGCACCAAATGTTGTCTATTAAAACAAATTTATAAAGTGAAAATAAAAATAAAAGTGTGAGAAAGGAGTATTCGAAAGAGTAATGTTTGGCTTTGCGAGGGTTTAGAAATTTCAACCTTTTGGTGCATTTTCAAGCTTCCCAACACCTAAAATGAGTTCCTTCTTACACCCTTTGATTTTTGGTTTTTAGGATCTTGGAGATTGGGAAACGTTAGGATTAGAGTTTTTGATAGTTCCGAATGTTAGAGGTTTCCTACTGATTGTTTTGTGTTAGATTAAAAGTTTAATTAGTTTAAATTTACTTGATTACATGATTTGGAAGATCCAAAGTTGGGGTTTGATGAGAAACATATAGGTTTTTATAAGATATAATGATTTCATTATTTAGACTATGGTTTGATTATAATTATTGGAGATTGGATTGAAGTTTAATTAATTCAGTTAGTTGTTTAAATCTGAATTTCACATTTGGGTATTTTAAGATTACATCTCCTGGTAAAAATTGATCGTGGTCATTTGAATTGATATATTTTAACAAAGTCATTGTAATATCTCTATTTTTTGATATGGTGTTAATTATATTGATTACTACCTCCGGTCCTAATTATAAGACAAAGTTGACTTTTTTTGAAGAAATTAAGGAAGCCAATTAAATTACTTTAAAGTGTTTATATTTTTAATATCCTTAGATTATATATTAGTTTATTAGTCAAATTAATTAGTTTGGAGAAAAAAATATAAATATAAATACTCTAAAGTAATTTAATTGGCTTCCTTAATTTTTCTGAAAAAGTCAACTTTATCTTATAATTAAGACCGAAGGGAGTATTTTCTATCATATGTACCTTTTCTATGATGGTACTATCATAAATGTTGCACATTACATGATGATTTTAATTAGTCGTGGTTTAAAAATAGTTTACTCTTTATTACCGACTTAGAAACTTTTATATTCCCTCCAGTCCTAATTATAAGATAAAGTTGACTTTTTTAGAAAAATTAAGGAAGCCGATTAAATTACTTTAGAGTGTTTATATTTTTAGTATCCTTAGATTATGTATTAGTTTATTAGTCAAATTAATTAGTTTGAAGAAAAAAATAAAAATAAAAATACTCTAAAGTAATTTAATCGGCTTCCTTAATTTCTCTAAAAAAGTCAACTTTATCTTATAATTAAGACCGGAGGGAGTACTATAACAATCCTATTGGGATAGCTTCAATTCTTTATTATCTTGATGGATCGCTTAAAATAGTATTTAAAATGTTTTAAAAAGCAGGATATTCACCTTTAAGCTAATCCACTTAGTCGCCCCTGGATGAACCATATTATCTATTTTAGAAATGACAATTTTTAACAAATTTAATTTAAGATCAAATATCTGAGTCATTTTTTTTCCCAATAATATCTGAGTCACTTGGTTGCCTCTAGTTAACCCCATGCGATAGTCTTAATTTGGTTGAGTCACATCGGGGGTTCTTTGTATAGTAATTTTTAACAAATTTAATTTAAGATTATATATTTATGAGTTTAACAAAATCCTTTCTTCAAAATTATTTTAAAAATCCCATAGTTCAACATCATTATAATAGTTTACTTTATATATAATATTTGTGTTTGTAGCAAATAAAAATTTAACTCATTTATTCCTGATTCTAATTAAAACTAAATTGAATTAATAAAATTTAAATCATTAATTTCATTCAATGAAAATTTTCATAGAAATACTACTAAATCCCAAAAAAAAAATCCGAACAGGCGATTTATTTAGATAATAAGAATGTTAATCAAAATTTATTTTTAGTTAATTAATAATGAAATAGAAGAATGATAACAATGTTTTTTAGTTTAATGTTGTTTAAAAATGGACCTAAATGTAATTAGGTTTAAACTAAAGTTAATTATGCATGGATTCAATTGTAAATCCCACTGAAATTTGTATAAACCCAAATTTCAAATTATTTAATTAACAGTCACATACTCAAAACATTTCATAGAAACGAAAAACTATAATTTATTTCCCTTTTCTTTTGCCATCATATATTTTCATTACTTAAAATCAAAGAAACAAAACAATTAAATGATTTAAACATGGTATTCATCCAAAAGTATACTTTTTTATAAAGATAATATTTATACAAACAAATGAATATGTGACTAAAAAGTAAAAATGACCCCTTTATCCATCGCATACATAATACTTCTTCTCTAAGGAATTAGATAAATAATACATAGAGATTAAAAAATTATTAATTAATTTATTTATACAAATATGTGCCTTAATTTTACTAAAATACCTCATCTAATTATTAACACTAAAAATCAATCTTTATCGATGAAACTCTATTTGATACGTTCAATTAATAGAAATAATCAAGAACAAAACTGTAAATTTTAGAAAATAAATTAATTATAGTAAAAAACATTCACATATTACTTTACTTGATTGATAGTATGTTATGATAAAATAAAATAAATTATTCATATATTTAATCGCAGTATGTTATTATTGTTATATGTTTAATGCTATATATAGGTTAACATTCATTTGGGGTAAAACTAAAATATTATACAAATATAGTAAAAAATATGG
Organism: Inga laurina; assembly: GCA_963855925.1. Taxonomy (NCBI): domain Eukaryota; kingdom Viridiplantae; phylum Streptophyta; class Magnoliopsida; order Fabales; family Fabaceae; genus Inga; species Inga laurina. Next base: position 77,653,061 of record OY979701.1, on the reverse strand, counting down.
GAAAATCACTCTCAGGTCCCAAAGAAGTAAAATATTATTAGAAAAGTCTTTGAAAAATATGAAATATCTGAAAAGTCCCTAAGGACTTTTCTGATATTATTTTCCAAAGTCAAATGACCCACTTGCCCCTCTTGTAATTGTAAAAATCGAAGCTTCAGAAAGAGAGGGATGGCACAACTTTTTTTTTTGAGAGACAGAGAAACGATGTGAAATGGAAGGGTTTGAACTCAAACATTGAAGGGATCAAGTTTAGTGTTGAAGTTCTTGGCAAAGGATCGAATTTGTAAGCTCCGCCTACTGGTACAGAGGTAGAATAGCAAACTGAATTTTTTTTTTTTCTAGTTTTGTATATTCAATGGATGAAGTGAAATTGAATGATGGTGAAAGTTAGGTGCTTAGGGTCAAAGGGGGACAAGGTGATAGGAGGTAGATGAGTAATGACATAATTTAGGTAAATATATGATCTTGAGCATTGTAGTTGGGGTTTCAATGAGGTTGGGTAGTGTTAATGTCACAGTGCTCTGTTTTTTGGGAAGGTTATAGAGGAAATGATACGTTTAAAGTGAGAATAGTTGATTGTCATGTTGGTGGGTGCTGTGAAAAATACTGATATGGGAAAGAATTTAATTGTTGTTAATTCCTGTAGTTGTAGTTATTAATATAACTATAGTAGTTGTTAATACATCAAATGAGGTTGGGAGACTTACAAGTCACTTGTACATGTGTGTAACGCACTTGATACAATAGGCCAACAAGTTGTCAACCACTTGATCAATTATGATACAATTCAGCTGTTGTGAGCTACATAATGGAACATCAGGTTGTGAAAAGAATTAAAAAGGTTGTTAATACATGCTATACGAGTTGTAAATAGCTCAATTTGCCATACTTAACGTGAGAAAACATAATGTTAGCGAGAAACGTGTGGGACGTTGTGAAACGAACTCAAAAGGTTGTTAATACACGCTTTACGAGTTGTAAAGATCTTAATTTGTCATACTTAATGTGAGGAAACATAGTGTCAGAGAGAAAGGTGTTTGAGGTTGTGAAAAAAACTGAAAAGGTTGTTAATACACGTTTTATGAGTTGTAAATAGCTCAAGTGGTTATACTTAACATGAGAAAAGTGTCAGAGAGAAACGTGTGAGACGTTGTGAAAACAACTCAAAAGGTTGTTAATACACGCTATACGAGTTGTAAATAGCTCAATTTGTCATACTTAACATGAGGAAATATAATGTCAGTGAGAAACGTGTGGGATGTTGTGAAACGAACTCAAAAGGTTGTTAATACACGCTTTATGAGTTGTAAATACACGGTTTATGCGTTGTAAAATAGATACGAGATGATCTCGGTTTTGTTTTGCTGTGGCATACCGAAAGCGAACATTGTCAGAAGTGGTCATTTTTTATATCATTTTGGTTTTATTTCGCTATGGCAAAGCAAAAGCAACTGGCCACACCGTCAAGTTGTAAACCGAACGCAACAAGTTGTTAATACACACTTTCAGCAATATAAACACAACATTTTCCATATGTAACGTTACAAAACTTCGTTTCAATCAGAAACGTGTAGCCAGTTGTCAAACGCATTCAACATGGTGTTAATAAACGCTTTACGACTTGTCAAACACACCAATTCCTCTATTTCATTTCCCAAAAATAGAGCACCATGACATCCAACCTCATTTTCCTTATTAACAACTACTATTGTGCGAATTAACAACAATTTATTTTCTTTCCATATCAGCATTTTCATAGCACCCCACCACTTCAAACACATCACTTCCTCTATTTTCTTTCCCAAAAACAGAGCATCATGGCATCCAACCCCGTTTTCCATATTAACAACTCCTACTGTTATATTAACAACAATTTATTTTCTTTCCATATCAGCATTTTCATAGCATCCCACCACTTCAAACACATTGCTTCCTCTGCTTCCTTTCCCAAAAACAGAGCACCATGGCATCCAACCTCGTTTTCCGTATTAACAACTCCTACTGTTATATTAATAACTATTACTGTGCGAATTAACAACAATTTATTTTGTTTCCATATCAGCATTTTCATAGCACCCCCACCACTTGAAACACACAACTTCCTCTGTTTCCTTTCCCAAAAACAGAGCACCATGGCATCCAACCTTATTTTCCGCATTAACAACTCCTACTGTTATATTAACAACTACTACTCCACGAATTAACAACAATTTATTTATTTTTCCATATTAGCATTTTCACAGCACAATGAGGTTGGAAAAAGGGGATGGGTTAGACTATTCATCATCATCATCATCACCTTCATCCCTTCCTTCTTTAAAAATGGCGGAAGTTTGAAATCAAAAAAATCCCACCACCTTCCTTCCATCTTCTTCTTCCTTTTATCTTACATCTCATCCTATAAATCTTTCACCACCTCAAAGCTTTGGCCTTCACCATCACCACTATTTCTGCAGAGAGAGAACGCAGGGAGCTAAATAAAAAAAGATCACATCTGAGAGCGAAAACGTAGAACAAATGAGAGAGAGAAATAATAGAAGAAGAGCAAGTGGGTCGTTTGACTTTTGAAAATAATGTCAGAAAAGTCCCTAGGGACTTTTCAGATATTTCAGGAATTTTTCTGATAATATTTTACTTCCTTAGAATCTAAGAGTGATTTCCCCAAAAAAATTGAGAGGACCCCCGCTGAAATCAAGTAATGCAAAGGCACAAATATTAAGACAGATTTGTGGTTACAACCAAAATACTCCTCTTTATCTACTTTAGAATATAAAAATAAAAAATGAAAATGAAATAAATAAATAAATAAAGTAGGGAAGGTGGAAAAGACAGAAAGGATTGCTTGGACGCCCACTCATCCAAAGAATACTTCCCAAACATGCATCCACCTTCATTTTTGCATCACGCACGTGCAATTATGTTCTTGCTTTCCAATTTCAATTTGAATTACACTTTTTATTCTATTATTGTTGTTATCATCATCATCATTATTTTATCATTTTAAAGGATTTTCGTTATTTAAATTTCCATTATATAGAAATTATGTAGCTAGCAATTTAGCTCGTTAAAATTTTAATGATTTGTTTGTATATAAAAATTACAAAAAAGTCACAATTGTCTGTCTACCTCGGAATGGTAGGTAAAGAGTTACACGTGGAAAAGACTATAGAAAAAAATTCAGGTAAGTCTAATTTTTATAGTACCAAATGAATAATGGTATAGCATGTTAAAGAATTTGTCAATACAATTTATTTTTAATGTGGTTTTAAGTTTATTTGTAATTTTTTTACCAGATAAGTTTATTGTAATTGAAGGTAAGAAAAAAGTTCATTTGTAATTATTTCTATTTACATTCTTAAATAGTTGGCCTAAAAAATCATGCTGCATAGTGCATACATAGCTCATGGAAACGAAAAAAGAAAACTTTCTTTTGATATGTCTTAGGATTAAAGGTTAGCAAAGCAAAAAGAAAATTACTTATATTAATCAAATATGTGTGACAAATCTGGATCAATTTGCAGGATCAAATGATGGTTTTGGTTTAGATTAATAATAATTTCATCCAAACAATGAAATTTTGTGATAGCAACATTTTGTTATTTAGCATGAAAACGTCAACAGACAATTATGAAATCGATGAAGTTTTTCGGAATCCTGATCTGTATGTAAATAATTTTTTATGTTAAAAATTTAGCGATGAATATTTTTTAAAGACTTTCATAAAACTTATGTTTCTGTTGTCAAGTTTGAAATGTTAAAAAAATGATCCAAAATGTACAGAGTATATGCGTGTGTGTGTGTGTGTGTGTGTATGTGCACAATTTTAATTGAAAATAATTAAAAAAACCAATAATGAAAAGAACTAAGAACAACTAATATGATAAAAGATAAAAATAAGTAAGACTATTTAGAATTGTAGAGAAATAGCTTGGAATATATCAACAGATAGATTGTAATCATGCTTATAAAAAATGACAATATTGTCACTTAAGATAACTTAGATAATAAGAATTAGGCATGGAATGCAAATAGAGCATTTGATATATTTTTAGTATTATGAAGAGATCTGAAATTCAACCATGAATTTTGATTCTTTGTTGATTAAAGAATAAGAAACGGACATAATAATATTATTATAGGATTAATTATTTTGACCATTGAAAAAAAAAAGGTTGCAATTATTGCTATGAAACTAAGGGAATCATAAAGGATAAAGATGGACCACAAAATAAAAGAAGGAAAGGAATAGAAAGTGGAACAAGCAGAGGATCCTTAGAGCCAATGAAATGAACTCTTGTGTTTGCCAAATTACCCTTTTCTGTCTTTTTGTTTTTTCATGCTTACTGCTTCCAATGAAACAATGTATGGTTTATCACTAAATGGAACAAGTAAAAATTTGGATTTCTCATTTCTATATATGTCACTACCTCACAAAAAATTTCAATGGATGAGCAAGTCCTAGAAGCTCATAAGTGTAAGAACATACCCCGTAACTAAAAAGCGTTTACAGACGTGGTATTTATAGATCATATGTCAACAAAGTTTTCATATTAGTAACCAGATTTGAATAAACAACTTTATCGCCTATGAGTCAATTCCTTATTAACTTGACTAATCTTTATTGGCAAATCACACATTGCACTTGTTCAATCAATAAGTTTTTTTAACAAGTTAAATATATATTAAACTATAAGAGGTAAATACATCGAGCACATATGAAAATGTGACATGCAATACCATCAGGAATATAAAAGTCAATGCCATAATCGGTAGTCCCTAATTTGATCAAATTTAAGTTTTGGTCCCAATAATTTGAAATTATTAGTTTTGATTACAAAAGTCTTATAAAGATTTGGTTTGAGTTTAATAACTGGTTTATATACTTTTAACGAGTTTTTACTTCAGTTCCTATACTTAAATTTAAACTCTTATAAAGCTATAAGGACTAAAACCAATGATTTAAAATTATAGGGACCAAAACCTAAATTGAATCAAATTATAAAAAGAGAATACACTTCAAGATATACAATTCAGGTAACATGCTTTGAGTCAATACCTTCATAAAACAACAACAATAATGCACCACAAGTCTTGTAATATAGCATAATTAGAAAAACACCCCAATATACACTAAATTCGTAGAACCATTCATAAAATCAGGAAAGGAACATCATGTAAATAATCTCCTAGAAACTCTGCCGAACATAACTTGACACATAGCTAATCACAAACCTAAGCAAAAAATTGTGCCAATTTAGTGCACAATGACTAAACCGTGTCTCTGAGATACCCATGAGCTTGCAAGTAACTATAAAGACACCTTTCGTCCTTTACTATTAAATTTGACTACTTTTTGGGAAAAAAATTTGACCAATTCTACCTTACCTTTTTTCCCCCCCTAATTAGGCATGCTAGTGTGTGCGGACGGTATCAAATTCAAGACAAAGTGGCACAAAAGCCACCAACTATACCACTTGCATCACTAAGCGTTGGCCACTTCTACCTTACTTAATATAAAATCTCATTCATAGTATAATTTATACAGTAAATAACATCTTATATTAATGACCGGATGTAACATATATATGTATATATATAACATCCCGACCCTTTTAACTAATCTTTAGAGAAGTAGAAGATATTTAATATACTTAGAGAGTAGTTTTAAATTTCAGTATTGATGATACCAAAAAATTCATGTAGGAGATTTTTCTCGCAATTAGAATTACTCAATATAGTTTTAAATGTGAGATACTTTTGAAGGCAATATATATATATATAATGTCAGATATTTTTTAATAATAAAAATTTAATTAGATACTCATAAAATTACTTATTAGAAATATTATATACTTAAATAATTAAATCGTCTATTACCCATTGATTCCACCTACAAATTTTTATGAAACCGTAAGGTTGCATTTTCTGCCGTTAACATGATAGGAGAATTGCTTGTAAAAAGGGAATGGATGAAGAAAACAGACAACAACTAAGAAGACAAAAAAAAAATTAATAGATGAAATTGATGTTGAACTAAATTCCAAATCAAGCTTACCCCGTGATAATGAGTGGTTCCTACGGATTATGATAACTTTGGAACTACTATTTTTCTCTTTCTTTTTATTTTCTTTCAATTGCTATTGCCCACTATGGGATTTAACCTTTTTAAAAAAAATATATTTGGGACATTTTCTTAATAATTGATTCGCACGTGCCGGATAATCATGTTCAAATGTTCCCTTGTTCCCTAGCTTTTGTGATAAGGTTGATGAGTGGATTCTTAAATGCTGTGTAACTTACAATTAACAAATATAATAACCCAGGTAATTAAACTCTGATTGGATTGGCCGGTTTAGCTCGGAAACTGGCAAACTATCAGTAAATCGATCTGGTTTGGACATCAACTTGGTTTACCTTTATAGCAAAAAAAAAAAATCAAAGATCTTTTTTTATTATTTTAGAATTTTGTATTAATAACCTTAAAATCTTCATTTTCTCATTGATTTGGTTCTGAGTTAGTGACTCCGATTTGACGCAATAACCCTTGACCTACTACCCCGACAAATTTAGTGATTTGTCCGGGTTTAATAACCTTGATAATAACAGACTCATCAATTGAAATAAAAAATTATACATATATTGATTATTATTTTTATTTTTACCGTATTATTCCCTATTGAAGAGACCTGACATATTAATATATTACCATGTGATGAGTAGCCCATTGGAAAAATGATGGATTGACTATTGGTATGGAAATATATATAGTGTTACACTAAGCATTCGAAAAGATATTTACTTTTTTTGAACCTGATAATAGCATTATTTTATAAGATTATAATAACCTACGTTATTATAGGACAATATTTTATATTTATTAACTTTATAATTAGAACCGGAGTACCAACATATAACACCATACATCACATAATATTAAAAGGGTACCAAGTCTTACTTTATCACACATCATATTATTATATCTTATTAATTAATTGAATAACATATACTCACTGGCCAAAAAAATTAAATAACATATACTTCATTTTAATAGAATCATAAAAAGAAATAAATATCGAATTTCTACAAAACACTTGTTCTGCATAAATTAAAAGAATGTAATTGTATTTAGTTAGTCCCACTCGTTGCTTCATTCACCAATTCAATTGTCCAATCACTTCAAATAAATTAATCCAATCCAATTATTTAAAAATGATATCATTATTAGAATTTGAGCTGTTCAATGATTGATTTATCCAGACATGAATTGAATCGTTCTAATTAGATCTAATCCAATTAACATGGTCATGACAACCCACCACTTGAATATTCCAACAAACGGGAAAAAAGAACATTAATATTAAACTTCATCACATTCGACTTAATCAAACATTAATTATAATTACCCTATTGACCAGGTACATATAGGACACCACATTACAGGTCATAAAAAATAGCACACCGGTCCACCACATTTACTATATTTGGTGCCAATAAGAGAGGTTTTTTAGAAGAATTTGTTAGCATTCATTTTATACGATAGAAGAGAGCATATGGGATAAAAAAAATTTAGTCAAAGTATCTAATTTACGTTAAAAACACAAGTTTTTTAAGCACAATCTATTATTCACAGAGTCAACTGCATCTTTAAACACAAGCAACTCGTTAAATTAATCTTTGACTGCTTTAATTGGATTCAACACTGGACTAATTAAAAGAATCAAAACTTGTCTAATCTATGTTAGTTACTCTGGTTTAGGGTTTAAATATACGAGTAGTATACTTATATTCTAACTATTTAAGGAATCCAATACTCATGCATGAGATTTTCTTCTTTAAAAATAAGGTAAAATATTTAAATATTGCATAGAAAAAATCAAAAATTCTTTTTTTCATTTGATGTAATGTTTGTGTAATAATTTGTAAGAAAGAAATGTTGTGGAGAAGGGTACCAACAACGGAGAGATTACCGAACAAAGCAGGACATTGCTATGAGAACAAAGAATAAGAAAATAAAGAGGGGATGTATCATTGATCTTTATTGGGTATAAGACGATAGATAAAGAAGCAAAAATGAGCTCCGATTAAGTCGCTTACAATGTAAAAAAGCGAGTAAATGTGAGTGGAGTAGGTTGTGTGTTTCAGAGTATATGGGAACTTCTATTTAAAGCGCTGGACTAACTGAGTGGGTGGGTTAGTTCCGTTTTTCGTGCCCTTGAGTAAATCTAGGAGGTAATTATTACCTTCGGTCTTAAATATAAGACAAAGTTGATTTTTTCTAGAGAAACTAGGGATATTAAATAAGTTACTTAATTATATCATATATTATGTATCTTTATATTATATATTAGTTTATTAGTTAAACTAATTAGTTTGGAGAAAAAAATAAAAATATTTTAAAGTAATTTAATCAGCTTCTTTAATTTTTTCAAAAACATCAATTTTATTTTATAATTAAGATCGAAGGAAGTACTATTTTTGTGGATTTGAATACCTGCTTAGTAGTGGGTTTGACTGAGTGGTTGGGAGAGCTGGTGCACTAGGCCTTGGGCCACAGGCGAACAGGTCTGTCCATTATTGGATTCGTCTAGCGCATAGGTCCAAAGGACAAGTTTTGGATTGCCCAGAATCTAGAACAAAAAGATAAATTTCTCAATTGTCATTTGTTTTTTTTTTAAAAACTATTATTTAAAAATTATGAATAAAAATTTGAAATTTAAACCGTTGAAATTACATTTAGAGACTCCAAATTCCCTTGAATTTCTCTATTCATGTTATTGGGCTTCTTGCCCCTTCGTGAGTAGTGACTTTTTTTGATTTTGAGAAATTGCAGGCCCACCAATCTGGCGGCATCATCATTCTCATCTTTTCCGTTTCTCAAGACTTTGCTCGCTCGCGCGCTTCGAGGACAAAACCCTCGCCAAATTGCAAACTTCATACCATGAAAATAGTCAAAATACCGTCTTTCACTCCTTAACCTGCAAAACCCTTAAACCCCTACCTGTCCCTCTTCCCATTTTTCTTGTTATTCCTGGAAATAAGTTCATGAGCTCTATTTCGAAGATGAAGTCTATTTTAAGCCCAAAGTTGTCGGTTTTTTCTCCTCACCTTCCCAAGCCTCAGACCATTTCTCTTGCTTCTAATGCTTCGCCTTTTGAATCTTTCGTCCCCAATAACTCGTCTTGCAATTTCAATCATCTCCACCTGAAGTCAATGCCTCTCTTATCCAATAGCTTCGTTTGCTCGAGCCAGAGTCGGAACTTGCAAATGCAGGCGTCTCGACCTCCGTCAGGTGAGATTCATGTGATCGTTGGCCCGATGTTCGCCGGCAAAACCACCACACTTCTTCGTCGTATGCAATTAGAGAGCAGTAGCGGCAGGTGAACCCCTCTGCTCTGTTTAGTTTTGACTTCATGATTGAGCACACTTCACTTTCTTTTTGAACATCTCGAAATTCTCTGGTTCACGCCAATAGAAGATTCTGTGTATTATCTTGAAGGGTGGAGTTGCTTTTGTCTCATTGATTAATTGTTTAATGTTACTTGCCACGGACAAATGCATGCAAGCAAATTATCAGCGGCACATAAAAATCAAAATTTAAGCTATGAAGAACTTGTTTCTGAATGGAAGATTTGTGGTTGGAAAGACTGTTGGAGTGGTTGAATACTCAATGCACAAAAGATTACCGTTGACTTTGTCCCCACTGATATAAAATTTTCCCCCTTTTGGCCGTTATTCCCTTTAAATATTTAAAGACCACTTTTTGTAACGTTCTGCTTAATAATTTGTTGGAGACGGGCTTAATTTCTTGGAATGGAATAATAGCTGGATATGTTTAAAAGGGCTTTTAGAAAGTGAGAGAACCTGGAGAGCAAGCCCATCATGTAATGGTCAATTGTCAAATTAGATAAATGCTGTAGCTGAAGGAACCCTCATGATTTTTTTGACAAAAGTTATGCTGCTGTTGAAGATTTCCTCTTCAATCATTTATTCAGTATTTCTCTCTGTGTCCTGGTTATGATTCATTGCAGCAATCAATGTTATTTTTGTGAGCAAGTCATCATAACCCAGGTGTAATTCATTTTATTCAGTAAGGGGAACCTCATATGTTTGCCATTAATGGTGGGTAAGGACCATGTCCATCTGTTTTTGCTTCTACCATATGGTAACTGAAAAGGTGTTGTTCTTCAATTCTAATTTATGAGGAAAGATGTCTGCATTCTGAGTGGATGCATTTGGATATTTATGCGTCATAAAGTTCTGCAACTGTTATGTAGGAAAATTTAATTCTCAATGGTATTGTAAATGTCTCTTTCTTGAGGTTCATGATGTTTTATATTTCTCTGATGCAGAAATGTGGCAATAATTAAATCAAGCAAGGATACAAGATATGGATTAGATTCAATTGTTACGCATGATGGGGTCAAATTGCCGTGTTGGGCGTTAACTAACTTATCATCTTTCAGGCAGAAATTTGGCCTTGATGCTTATGACCAGGTATGATTATTCTGAAACTATTTATTTTTGTACATTTAGTGTGTAGAGTTTTCATTTGTGTGCACACTATACATGATAAACCTTGTTACAGCCTTTTTGTTTGCTGTAATGGGTGGTTCGGGATGAGGTTGTGTGTGTGATTTAGTTTTACACCAAAAATTGTTGAAATGGTAGGTTGTGTAATGGATGGTTCGGGATGAGGTGGCTGGTGTTTTTTATGGGTACTGTTGTAAGGGTTGCTGGTTTTCTGTTGGATTGTGTTTGATTCTCCTAACTACATGATGACAGCTTGATGTGATTGGTATCGATGAAGCTCAATTCTTTGAGGACCTTTATGATTTTTGTTGTGGGGCTGCAGATCATGATGGAAAGACAGTAATAGTGGCTGGTTTAGATGGCAACTATCTGAGGTATTTCTTTTGTGAACACTCGTTATTTTAAAACTTCACAAATTTCTTCTGATTAGATAGAACTTCTGCGTAGCCAAGCCTCTGTTCTTTCTGCCTGACTTGACAAGAATTAGTAATTTAATATCAGTTTGACTTTGTAATACACAAGTTCAAATTTGTTAGCTGAAAATGAGCATCAACTGATAGATGAAAACCAACTTTATATTTATTTTCTTCATAGGAATTGGCTTTTTGAGATTATAACCACATGATCACTTGCTCTTCTCAAGTATAATCAGTGCATCATTGAGTTCATGAAATATAAATTTGTTTTGTTCCCAATGTTGTACTTCGTCAAGATTAGTGAAGGATTTTATCAGGCCATGGTTAAAGTCCTACGTCGTCAAGAAGTTGTCCTGATGGTGTTTGTGTCTATACATTATATTTGTAGGAGGAGCTTTGGTTCCGTGCTTGACATAATCCCCATTGCTGATTCTGTAACAAAACTAACTGCTCAATGTGAAATATGTGGGAAGCGTGCATTCTTTACGATGAGAAAGGTAGAGGAGACACAGGTTGAGTTAATAGGTGGATCCGAGGTCTACATGCCGGTTTGCCGGCAGCACTATGTCAGTGGACAGGTAGCCATGGAAACAGCAAGACATGTCCTGGAATCTCAGAAAGTAGAATGTAGCTCTCACACATAAAATGGTCCACTTCCCTGCGTAGTGCTTTTTGTTTACACAATACGATGTCTTGCTGAACTGTCAAAGTTTGAGCAGGATGGCTATTGTAGCAAGCTGTAACGTTGTATGTAGAGTTTTAGGTCTGATTGTATTCAAAACTATTGGGAATTGGGAGGGGAAGGTCCACTAGTATTGTGTATTAGACATTGCTAACTTCCACATCAGATTGTATTTGTGTTAGTTGTTTAATGTTAATGCTTATGCTTTACACCTCTTTTCCGATTATTCTAACTATCTTGACAATCTATGGCAACGTATGAACCCAAACGGGAAGTTCATGAAAACATCCACAATACAATGATAACGTAATATGCACATAGGGATAAAGGCATCTTTTGTTGTAGCAGAATTGGCATCAGGAAACCAACGTGGAAGTTGGTCACTTAAACATGAGGTTTTGAGTGAGTTTGCGTTAATACAAAAATCGCTAAGCACAAAGTTTCAAGTTCGAGTATGTGTGAATACAAAATATGATGGCTTGAAAATGCAGAAAACATCAAACAAGAAGTCCTGTTTTTGAGTTTGTGTAAATACAAAAACACTCTTTAGGAGAGTTACCTAAAGAGGAAATGACAATGTTCGAATTTAATCTCAAGCCAGATAGCAATAGCCATATAAAAAAAAAAAAGGAATGGCATCAAGAGCTGCATTTATAGCAATGTAAAGGTAATATTTATCTAAGAAAATGCCAACAGAATAAAATGAAAAAAATAGATGAACAATCCACATCTTCTGTACACTTACAGAGAGTTCTTTAGGGAGAATTTAAGCAACATAACTAACACAAATTGAAAAGATACTAGTTTTCTACAAATGTATCATGGATAACTCCAAACCAACACTGCCATAATCAATCTCATCATCAATCCCATCAAAGAAGGGATCCTGAAGAAGTTCTGATGCAGAAGGCCTATTAGAAGCAAGACACTTCTCAATAAAGTCCTTAACTTTAGGGTCCTTGACCTTTTCCATGGCCTCAGGTCTTATTCCAGAGGTCACCTTCTGATAAATTTTCGCAATACTATCACATTCACTGTAAGGAATCTCAACTGTAACCATCTCCAGCAAACACATACCAAACGAATATATATCAACATCCTCTGTATAGTTCTCTTCATACAACTCTGGTGCCATAAACTCTGGTGTCCCAATCATGGTATGTGCCCTATGACTCTCTCCCACTATCGTCGCCACACCTAAATCTCCGATCTTAATCTGCCCCACATTTCCATTAATGAATATGTTACTGCAATTAAGGTCTCTGTGAATGATACAAGGATCATGAAGATGAAGATACTCTAAACCCTTCAGGATCTGCCTGCACCATTTCTTAACGGCGATAACGGATAGGTGGCGGTGTTTTCTTCTGTAATCTCTGAGGCTCCCCGAAACGCAGGCCTCAGTGATGAAGTTCAGAGTCCTTTTCTCTTTGTCTATCCATGAATGGTCAAGTTTGATAATATGTTCGTTTTTTAAATTTCCCAATAGCTTAACCTCATAGTAGAGACGCTTGATCACGGCCTCGTTGTTGGCGAATTTTTGTAGAGAGACTTGGTTCCAAGCCACCTCTTTGCCTTCTAGTTGATCAAAAGCTCTGTACACTTTCTTTACAGCACCTTTTCCTAGTAATTCGCAGTATCTTCCGTATCTTCTTGTTGGATCAACCTCAATAAATGGTTCAGCACCTTTCTCAGAAGAATCAGCTTCCATTTTTTTTGGCCTACTTAGCTTATAAGTAATAAAGAGAGAGAAACAATGGAGGAAAGAATAATCAAATGAAGACAGAAGAGAAACAGATGATGAGAAAGTAAGAAGAACGACTTTCGATCAAGTATAATAAACACGAACAAGACATTGGAATTTTTCTCTGCAAGTTTCAAATCAATCAAAACATATGGCGGAAAATGTAGCAAGACTTTGATCAAGAGCAATGGAGAAAAATATAGGGGATGAGGGTTTTTTATAGTGTGAATTAGATGACTAATCTTCGGATAAACCTGTTATTCACGATTACTTCGTCTTTTAATTCAAAGTCTGAATCAATATTTTAAACTAATTATTTTCTAACAATCTGAATTTGAAATTTGAATTGAAGTCAACATTTTTAACTAAAAAAGATCCATTTTTTTAAGAAAAGAAATGTTTTCAGCCGGATTTTGTATTTGATTTCATGGATCAATGTAATCTTTACAATCAGGTATGAATCAGTATCAGAATCCGAACAGTTAATATTCTATCCCAACATAAAAATATACATATTTATTATAAACTAACCCAAGATTTTTACTTATAATGAGATAGATTATTATCTAAATTTAGTTAGCCTTATCTCAGTAATTTGAATTTAACAGGTATAAAATTTATAAAGCTAACAAATTATATGTTTTATAAGTTATAATGTCAGATTTAACGTAATATGTTAAATCTACAACTATTTTATAAAAAAAACGTGAAGAAAAGAAATGGAGTGATAATGACTATTAAAATAAATCTTTCAAGGAAAAGAAATTTTGAAAAATTTAATTATGAAAGAAGCCAATAGGTAAGGGTTTTGATGGAATCAACTTTTGAATCCTTTAGCACTAACAAACCTTGAATAATATCTCTGGTAATATAAGTTTTTTAACATTGTTTTGCGACATATAAATCCAGTTTTTCATCATATAAAAATAAGGAGACCAAATTTTTATTTTCCTTTTAAACTAGAAATTTTTGAATGTGCTCGATCCTGATTCTATTTCTTTTTCTGTTTCAAGTTTCAACCTCTCCTCGGTTTTATTCACCGGCATGAAATCTGTAACAGAATATAGTTCACGACTTCATACTTACCAGTTCGTTTAGGATTTAATCAGCTTCAAGAAATTAGGAAAACTGTGTGTATATTAATACACACATACTTGCATCAAGTTGTTTGCCTCCGTTGTATTAAGTTGTGCTTTATATTTCTTTTTTGTGGGTTTATAATAAGAGAAAACGACAAAAAAATGCCACTTAAACTTCAAAATTTTAAATTGATTTTGTTGACAATAAAAGTAATATGATTGACAAGAAGAATATAACAATTAATAACTCAGATATTTGGGAAATCATTGATTTACGATTTTAAAATTTAAGTGGTATTTATTTATCTTTTTACTTATAATTAAATGAGAAAATTTTAAAAATAAAACATTCAGCTATGTGTGATCAGAGAAATTGACATAATGAATATAAAGAACTTAATCTAAATATTTTCCTATATATATAATTAAAAATGACCCAACCAAAATCACCTCGAAATTTCAACAGCTTTACACTAAATACTAAACACCAATAGTGATGTTATTTTCGGCTAAGAAAATGTGATGTAATTCATGTATAGTAAATTACACCACCTCCATCTACTTCTCCATGTCCTTGGGGAGGGGGTTTTAAGTTGTTAAAAAAACAATCAAGTTTACCTATAGATTTCATTTTGGTTGCAAGTAATAAAATGGATACAGGGCATGTTTGTTTGGGCTTTACGATTGCTTATAAGTTGCTTTTTACGTAAATCGAGACACAACTCCTCTCACATACTTACTTTGTATACCGTAAATCACTATTAAAAAGCAACTTATAAACTATCGAATCGCTAAAACAAACATGCCCATAATTGGTGTCCAAAAAAGGAAGAAAATAGGCTAGATTAGGCTATGTTTGAGCATCTAAGTTCTAACGTTGGTTTTTTGAGCCGTCAAAAGGCAATGCAAAGGCTATTTGTCTATTTAGATTTGCGGTTGGTTTTTTGAGCCGTCAAAAGGCAATGCAAAGGCTATTTGTCTATTTAGATTTGCGGTAGAAACTGCTTTTCCAATATAATTTATGATATATGAAGCAAGTGTTAATATATTATAGAAGTTTTACCTCGACTTACACGATCACACTTCTTAAACACTAACTCAGACGGGTGTTATATTTTAAAAGCTTATAATTAATTATTATCTGCAATATAGTAAGAGTGAAGAAAGAGTGTCTAGATATAAGTAAAATTTAAAGATTAACAAAGTATAACAACCATATAAAACTAAATTATATACGCTTACAACAATGACGAGTATTACGGAAAGGGTGGGGGAGTGATGAAAGGGGCTGAACTTGCATGCATGAAACTCAGGGTTAAGACTAAATGAATAATTTTACAAATTATATTATATATAATTTTACATAACAGTGCTAATTAAATGAAAAAAAATTAAGTCAGGTGTAACGTTGGCTCGGCCTTCTCACACAAATAAGCCTAGCAAAAGAACTAGCTTAAATATACCCATGTTTACAGTGAACAAATAAGAGAATGCTAGACAAAATTAATTAGAATAAAAATAATTAACTTAATCATAACATATTGTTTATTATTAAATTATATATTAGTTTATACTGTAAAAATGATAAATACTATAAAATAATTTATTCAGCATCCTTAAGTTTTTCTTTAAAAAAGTCAACTAAATGTTTAATAGACCGGCACTAATAGCATTTTGCATCAATGTTTTAAAAGCCGGACCAGATGGTAAGCCGGAAAGGATAACAGGTCATGGTCGAACCGGTTGGACCGGTCAGACCATTCGGTTGGACCGGTGACATAATAATTATATAAAAATAATATTTTGTACATATATAATAATCTATGTAAAATAAATAAAATATCAAACCATTTAATAACTTGAATATTTCGGTTTTTACGGGTTAACACGCTTACATACTGGCAAAAAAAAAAAAAACTTACATGATTATAATATATCTCACAACTTACAAAATTATTGAAAATAATGTAACTAAATATACTTAACACTTTATATTAATCAGTTTACATAAAAATATGTGAATAAAATTTAAACAATAAAATTTTAAATATAAACTACTACCTCTGTTTTTAAATATAAGATATGGTTAATTTTTTAAAAAATATTAAGAAAATTAATTAAATTTCCTTAAAATATTTATATTTATGGCTTTTTCTCAAAACTATTTCTTCTAACTAATAAACTAATAAACTGATATATAATATAACAATATATAACATATAATATGATTAAATAATTTATTTAATTTTCTTAATCTCTCTAAAAAGAGATAAACTATATCTTATATTTAAATGAAAAGAAGTATATAAAAAATGTAAAATGAGAAACTTCTTCTCCACTTTTGGACTGTATGGGTGAGATTAGAAAAAAAAGCCCTCGTTGAATGTGCTAAAGTACTAAAGTGAGATGGCTGAAAGCATTAAAGGGGAATTTATTATTTTTACATTACGGTGCTCAAGGCAACTTTTCTCTCTCAATATTTTAAACCATCGGATCTTCCTTTTTTTTATCAAGATGCTCCAACCCTATCAAAATTAGAAGCAACGTCTTCTCTCTCTCAACGATTTTAAACCAATAGATGAACATATTCCTCTTTTAGATCTGAATGCTCCAACTCTATCAAGCAGCCTTTCATTTTTCTCCTTCGTGCTGGTCGCTGCCTGAAACGTCAGTGAATTTGGTTTTTCTTTTTTCAACGGCGTGAGACTCAGCCGTTCAGTTTTTGCAAACTCGCTCCGGTTTCCAGATTAACGCCGGCTCTTGGTTTGACATCCGACTTGAAGCTGGTTAAAACGGCTTAACTCGTGAAACGGGTGGATCATATAAAACGAACCAGAGAGTATTCCGGTCGACGGATGGTCCGGTTTTTAAATCATTGTTTTGCATTAAGGGAAAGGTCTCAACATATCTGTAGCTTAAGTGAAAACTTTTTGAGGAATAATTTAAAAATGTAAATTCCTTGTTACTGATTTTCACCCCCCTGATCACTGTAAGAAATCATACAACTTTTGTTTATGATATTGCAAAGACGCACAGCTGTTTCCACACAACACAGACTGCAAGGTCTTGTGAGGCAGAGGAACAAGGCTCATTACAAAGCAACATATAATACACCAAGAGACAAGCCATGTTTCAAACCATTCAACAGCTTCATTTTATCTAATTAACTTTTTACAAATAATCAATTGATCTAGCAACAAAACCCAAGGTCGCAAATACAGAACACAAGGGTTAATGAGAACAGTTCAGCTATTCATGGAAACCTTTGAGACAAATCTCTTCACATAATGCTTTGATCACAAACAGCAAGTTTCTTCACCAATGGAAGAAAGTTCTGAACAAGAAACTACAGGAATAGATGGGAGTGCCGAGACACACAGCGTAAGTAAATTAGCTCCCTCAATTTGCTATATCACTTCAGCATTCAAAATCAACAGGTTAAGAAAAACTAGGGAAAAATAATTCAAGCCGTCATAGAAACACAATCACATAAACAAATGAATTTTAAAATAAATGAAAATCAGTGCAAGATTCCTTACCAACACGCAAGTACTTTGATAAGATTCCGTAACAATGATACCTCATTACAACATTTTTCTAATAAGCCTCTGGACTGCTACTTCTGAAAAGGGTCTTTCGCACCAGCACAACGGAATCCATGCAACTGAACAAATGATAATGAAAACTTCACCCTAGAATGCATTTACAAAGCTGCTCAAGATTCTGTTACACGTAAACAGTTCTGGCGCAGCATTGCAAATGCATTTTATTGTGGAAGTTTGGAAACAGCTAAATGCCCCAACTGTGTCTACATGGTCAGGCCTTAGGTTAGTGTAATTGGCGAAACACCTAAAAACAAAATTTATGTTTCATAAGAATCAGAAAGGAAGGAGCTTGTGGACAAACTAAAGAGAAAATTAAAATGGAAATATCAGTTGATCACAGGAAAATGCATCAACAACCATGTAGAAGCAAGCTTCCTGTATTAGTTTGCATGACATATAATATCTAAGAAGGTGAATGATACGATGGGGATTGATTATTTTGATTGGGATGAATAACAAGGAATGCAGGCTCCTCTAAGAAAACACGGACATAAAAGGTCCTACAAGTGAATAGCCTCAGAATTGCAGAATAACATCAAGGCTTAGAAGCCATTCAGTCCCGAAAGATGATTTTTTAATTGTGATCATCATTGGCTATACATATAAGTGATATTAAATTGGAACCAAGCAAATACCCTACAGAACTTGCCCCAAAAATAGTGGCACCATAGAATTAAACCTATTATGTATGAATCTGAGACTATAAACTGCAAGATAAAACCAGGCCGACAAAGAGTAGTCTAGGAATTGTAAAACAGAATTGAGAACCGACAACAAAAGAACGATTAAATATGTATGTCTCATGGCCAGTCCCAAGAAGTAATTGCAGCAACGCTGCTCCACAAGGCGATGGAATATGAGACAATATCGACGGAGAATCTCCCAAGCGAGAGAGATCCATCAACGTCGATGAAAATTCGTATACGACGTTTACTTGGGAATATGCAAATA
This sequence comes from Inga laurina, assembly GCA_963855925.1. NCBI lineage: Eukaryota > Viridiplantae > Streptophyta > Magnoliopsida > Fabales > Fabaceae > Inga > Inga laurina. The sequence goes on along the minus strand of OY979701.1, from coordinate 77,634,054 downwards.
CAAGATGATTGTTTGCCCCCTAAAGAAAAGTTAGGGATCTGAGCAAATCCCCCGTCGCAAAAGAAGAACAAATATTTATGAGAAATGAGTGTGTGAAAAAGCACAAAGGATTACTTCATTACCTCAATCCCTTCACATTCGAGAAGGCGATGAGAAGGAAGCGGCAATACCCTAGACTACGATTTCCGATCAGAAAACCACCTATATTTATACTGAGAGAGATGGGATGGTGATTCTAATTCGGCGCCCGATCATGGAAAAACCCTAATAGGTTTCATCAATGAACGAGAGCTTGTCTCATTGGGTCAACCCAGCTTATGGACTTCCACAGATAGAGCAGGCCCATAAAATGGTTTAAAAAAATAACAAACATATTTTTATCCCTTATAGTTATATAAATTTAAATTGTATTACTATTCCTGTCATTAATATAAAATCAAATTAATTTTTTTTGGAAATCTTAAGAAAATTAAATATATTAGCTTAAAGTATTTATATTTATCTTTTTTTTTTTCAAACTAATTTGTCCAACTTATAAACTGATATATAATATAATGATACATAATATATATTATGATTAAGTAGTTTATTAAACTTTCTTAATCTCTCTAATAAAATCAACTGAGAGCCTGTTTGGTTCAATCCCATTGCATGCCTACAATGGTAATCATGGTTGCATTTTCAAGAGAAAAGTGTTTGGTTGCTCTTTAGCATAGTAATAGGGTTTACCATTAGGGTGGGCATGTGCAAAGCTAGGCAGGGTGAGACCCCTGCTCGATGCCTAGCCCAAAGGATGAGCTGCAACCCGATGCCCAACCCTATCCAATAGAGGCCCTAATCATTTTAGGCAAGGTAAAGGTGAGCTGGGCTGGGCAGGGCGGGCTTCTCTGCCCAAGTGTTAATTCCTTAACAATACCGTATATACAAAAACTCCAATTATACCTAATAAATACTATTAAAAACTTTAAATATATTACATAATTTCACACATTGAGATATCTCAAAATAAATCTATAACTTCAGTCTTGAAATTATTAAAAAAAAACACACTACCGTATATCTTAATAATTACATGAGAAATTATAAAATAATGTGTGTTTGTGTATGAATATTGATTGACATGAATAGATGCAATTGCGATAAAAACTTCAAAGAAACAAATTTTTTGGTTTTGATCTCAACTTCTAATGTTTTGTATCATCCATCCAAATAAAAAAAACACGTCCATCCAAAAAACAATGAGTTATATGTAAAGTATGATGGATGTATATTAAATAATAATATAAAATATTCCATAAAAATGAAATTATATATATATATAATAATACGTATATAATACTATTTATTTTATATAAAATAATATATATTTTAAATAAATTGTATATAATTTTTAGGGCAGGGCCAAAATGGGTGGTACCCCCTGCCCGATGCCTTGCCCTGCTTGATAACTAACTCGGCCTAAAAATGCCCAAATTTTTTTGGGCCACTTTTTTTGGGCCAGGCAAGGTAATTTTTGACCGGGCTTGGATGGGCATATTGGACTTCTGGGCAACATGCTCACTCCTATTTATCATGGTAATAATGATTACCAAAAAATTGGTAATCCTTATTCATACCTCCCCCATATGAATCCTCATTATCATCCCATTGCATGGTTAAAAAAGTTCAATTTACTCTTTAATTTTACATGTCTTTATTTCACTTATCTCATTTCACTTGGCATATCATGACACAACCGCCACCGCCACTGCCACCGCCACCGCCACCGCAACTACCTCCTCCACCACTGTCATCGCCTCCACTCGCTGTAGCCAGCTCGCCACCATCACCTCCTCCTCTGCCACCCCCCGCCACAGCCACTACTTCCTCCTTTGCCATTGCCGCCGCTGCCACCCCCACCGTTGTCACCGCCTCCACTACCTCCTTCTCCTCCACCCCTGTCGTCACCACCACCTCCTCCTCCTCCGCCACCCCCGCCGCAGCCACTACTTCCTCCTCCGCCATTGTCACTACTTCCTCCTTTGCCATTGCCGCCGCTGCCACCTCCACCGTTGTCACCGCCTCCACTACCTCCTTCTCCTCCACCCCTGTCGTCACCACCACCTCCTCCTCCTCCGCCACCCCCCGCCGCAGCCACTACTTCCTCCTCCGCCATTGTCGTTGTCGCCGCCTCTACTACCTCCTCCTCCTCCACCCCTGCCTCCTCCACTATAGCCACCGTCACTACCTCCTCCTCCTTCACCGCCGCCGCCACCACTACCTTCTTCTCCTTCACCGATGAATCTTAACTATTTTTTTTACAAAGATTATATTAAAGGTAGAATAGACTTTGCTTGATATATTAATTTTAAATAATTGTTATAATAATAACTCATTGCACCTTACTTAAAATCAAATCAAACACTATCCCTGTAATTAATATTGCATTGCATTATCATTGTATCGCACTGTATCACACTGTACGGTATAATGGAATCGAACTAAACAAACCCTAAATCTTATAGTAAGAATTTGGTTAAAGTATTATTTAAAATTGAACATTTATAAATAATTTTTAAATTTATAAATAATCAAGTACTGACAAAATTGAATCAATGACAGGCTCCAAAGGAAAAAAGGATATGACATTTGTGAAGACTTGGCATTCGAAATTATTATTCTTCCTTCAACGTTGTGGTCAATATGGATCTCTCAGAATTGATCCATGCTTACAGAAAGATGGACTTCATTATCATCTTTAATTTGTCTTGAAGCGGCATTCTAACCATTACACAAGGATAAAGAAAACTATAAGTAGCTTAGACACAATAAGAGTAGATCTCCATGTCCTTTTTTTTTTTTTTTTTGTTCAAAATCTCCATGTCCTTTTGGATACTGAAAAGAGGGTAATAGCAAAATCAGTTACACAGTAATTGGAGATTTCTTCTTCTATCGTTATAACATTTGACATTTACACAGCAACTTCTGAGATTAGTACAACAACACATGTTGCATCAAAGCTTAGTCCTATGAAGATTCTGCTGATACAACTGACTTACGCTACAGCTCGAAAGAGGGGGAAGAAAAAGCAGAAGAAAATGTACAAATCTCTATATAAAGCGGTCAGAATCAGCTCCAAGCGGAAGAGGTGCTCATAGCTCTGTCCATCCAAAAAAGATAAAGAGCACCATCTCTGTATTCAAGCCTGTACTTGTCTTTGAAACCCTTCAATAAATTTCTGACTGCATCTGTAGTTGGGGCACTCAACCGGCATTGTTGAAAACCGGCCATGGCAAGTCTTGACCTCCACTTCCCTAGAAGTTCATGCCTCTCTACCCTCTCTCTTTCCTCACAAGCTATCATGTTGACAATGTCTCGAGCTACGCAGTGTTGTTCTGCATTAATTCGCTCTTTATCTTCTCTATTGGAGCTGCCCGCATCGATCGATTCAAACATGGCTGTATAGTAACTTAGTGTCTCAATAAACCTTTGGAGAAAGGGAGAAGTGTTGGTGTTGGATTCCTGCTCAACAAGGGTCATAACTTTGGGTGACAGGCTCTTGACCAATCTCAGTAACCTGTCTCTATGGTTCTCTGTGCTAACACTCTCATCAGGCATGTGGTGTAGAACATAAGGAAAGTTCACAGCCACGGCTTCCCCGGGTCGAACTCCTAGGTTCTCAAGTTGAACCTCACAGCCAGACATGGCAGCACTATGGAACTCGAACGGCACTCCAAGGGACTTGGCATGATTTGCCAAATTTTGTCCTACAATATGAAGCCCTCCACCTCGAGCATGAATGGATTGGGAGTCATCAACACCAGTTACTCGAATGTATGGGGGCCCACCAGGCCGCTGGGCTAGAGCCTGAATTAGTAACTTCCACTGGGTGCCCTGTGCAATTTGGAAGTCAATTATATGAATTCTGGATTCATTTTGCATTGCTTCTAGGATGACAGCATTGGCAGATGTGTAAGCAAACTGCCAATATGGGCAAATCCTATAGAGGATGCCCATGTAGTTCATCAGTTCTTTGCTTGTTGGAGGTTGTTCTTGTTCACACTTCAGAGATTTGTAGATGATACTCCCAGTTGATACCACTCTCGCTCTAAGCCCCTCCAACAAGTAAGCTCCCAACCTCTGAAGTGGATCCCCAGCAACTGACACCATCTTCACCAATACTTTATCCAGTAACCCTGTTGCTGTTTGAAAATCGCCATCGGACACAGCTTGTGCACAAGTAATCAGGACCTTTTTCAAGTCAAGTTCAGGGATCATTTCTACAATCTGGTCCCAATTCCACCCACCAGATACTGGAGATGTCTGCTGGAGGCTGCTCTCGGGGCAGAAATCACAGCTGTTAACAATATCTGACTCGGGTCCCAACAATTTGATCTCTATTTCCTTGAGCCTGTGCTTCAACTCATTGCCACCATCAACACTAGAGCAGCCACTTATTGGTGATCCGTAGGTGTTATCCAGGGAATGGTGCTGATCTGAAAGGGATGAATGAGTCTGAGAACCTTGTGGTGAAAAGGGACTCCTATTGGATGAATTGCTCGCAAAGGAAGAGGAATCACAGGCTAGGGGGCCAGGGGGTGGTGGTGGTGGTGGTGGTGGTGAGGATGATTCAAGAGTAAAGTATTGTTGATTGTAGTTTTCAAAAGAAACTGTGGTTCCCTGGCTGCTATCATCCATGTGTTCATGGTATGAATTGCTTGGCAAAATCTGGAAATGAGACAAATTGTACGTGTCTGTGTCATGCATCGGCTGGTGATACAGACGGAAACCAACTGAACTAGGGTGTTTCTGAGTTGTTTGCATTTAAAACAGGTCGATTTTCTACTTGGTCGGAGAGAATAGTCTACCTTTCTGAACTTTTGATAGTGGTGAAGGTTCTCCACAACATGCTCAATTGTTCAAATCACTCGTTTAGAAGATGGAAAAAAACTTAATTTAAGCAGTTTCACTGATTAATCAATCTGCATATTGAAAAGATGAAAGATGCTTCAATTGTCGGCAGAAGTTATTCCCACCAACCGTCCAGGAAAGTGTTGACGAGACTCAACCTGCATAATAGGAATAAACTATTAGTAAAGCTTTAACGTGGATTGAATGGAGAGAATGAAGAATTAAAAGATTAGATTAGATTGACAGAAGATCTAATAAACTGCACATATGCCATAGAAAAGCAGATTTCACCATGACATACAAAATGAACAATCGAGAATCCTGTGACAGTCTCACTAAATGAGCTCCCTCACATCTCGTGGATTTAAGTCTAACCCCTTAAAAATTGATCACCAGTAAACTTTAAAATTCTACAACTGGTAGATTCTAAAGACATGAGAGATCAGAAAAGCGTTCTGGTGTGCTTGATAAAAAATAAATTAAAAACAAGTACATATTTCTCATGCGCTGCAGAAGTAACTCTTGAGCAGAAATAGCCGGAGTTTTGGGACGGATTTAACATATTCAGAGCCACAAATCACAAAGCAGAATGGCTTTCCAAAAATTAAAAGCAACTGACTTATGAAGAATTCAAGAAAATAGCCGTACAGGGAAAAACGGAACAAAACGATTGCAGAATTTTAGGAAATCAAAACTCGAGAAAAATCGCAGATCCCAAAGAGATATAAATCAGTTGGAGCCACCAGCCATAACTCTTCGACTTTTTAGGAGAGAGAAAAAGATAACAGATTGCGTCAAATAAAGGAGTCTTCAGCAATCAAAGCCAAAAAGGAAAGAGAAGTTTATCTTGATTTATTTTCCACCAACACCAATCGTAAACCGAGGTGACAAACACCCAATATAGAAATTGTTCACAAATAACAGAGTTCAGATTCAAAACAAAACCAAACCAAACACAAACATCCTCAAAAGTTTTTCGCAGACTGTGAGATAAAGAAATACGATCTTAGATCTTCATTCGACAGCTTTTCTCCAAGAAAAGATGAAGGAAGGAGGCTTTCAAACTTCAAATACACCAAAAAAAAAAAATTCTTCAGATGACAGATTAGACCCGACACCACCTCTCGTCTTTCAAAATATGAGAATAAATTATTAGATTTCAACGTTTTTTCAACACAAACCCAGATTTCTACCCGCCAGAAGAAAAATCATACATGCCACACCTCAGAAAACCCGCGCAACTTCATAAGTTGAAAAAAAAGGTAATAAGAGGGAAGTCTGGAAAGGCGTACCTGAATATCTCTACAGTGCCAGGTACCAGTGAAGCGATTATTCGCAGAAGAGGTAATTGGAGAGCGTAGAGAGAGGGGGGAGGCGTGTCAGCCGACTCTGAGGTTCTGGAAATGATGAATTATTAATGGTGGGGTGGCTTTATAATAGAATAGGGTTGAAATTACAACTTTGACCCTAGGCGACACTGGACTTTGTGGCTTTGGGGGCACTGAAGCTGATAAGACTACTATTCCAGGTCAGCTCTTCCCATCCGAGTGTGGGGTAGAATATTGTACAACACCGAGTAAATCACTCCAAATTTATAAATGCTTGATTTGAGAATTTACATATTCCAGTTTTTCCACACAAATTCAACAAATTAAGTAAACTAGTTCAAATACTATCAACTAGTTTATATTTAAAATTTAAATTGAGTTAGACTTTGATCAAGAAACTCTTTGACATCATTTTTCTTTCACTCGCTAAGTTAAAAATTATTTTCATAATATTTTGATTGTTTTATTTATATATCAATATAAATTAAGTATATTTTTTGTAAAGAGAAAACTCGTACTGGATCCATTTGCTTTTATTTATTGGATCTAATTTTTCAATCAGATCTTATCACGGTGTTAATATCATTGTCGGTCTTTATATTTTTATTGAATTTTGAATTTGGTTGTTGTAGTTTTAAATCAATTAGTTTTGATTTTTATAGTTTCATAAGGAGTTATTATAAATTTAAGAATATGATCAAAACTAAAATTAATTAAAAGTATAAGAGGTCTAATATTAAACTCAAATCAAATTTTTTATGAATATATAGGAACTAAAACTATCAAACCAAAAAAAAACTTATTTCTTTACACCAGCCATCCCTTTTGATTTGTCATTAGAGAGAAGTGGAGGCATACTCCTTTAATTTGATTTGGCATGAATGAGAATCGATTGATTGCTACTGTACATTCAAACAGAGTTATAGCCTGTAGTTATTTAGCGTCATATAGTATTGGTGATGAGTACCTGGTGAGAACGAAGACGGAGAAGGAGGGCATTAAATGGCGATGTGTTCAATGAGCTTAGGTGTCACTTATTGATTGGAGAACTAGTTGAACTGATAAAAGGAACTGAATGTAAGTTTTATCCATTGTAAAATTTCATCAATGTGAATTTTTATTAGGACAAAATTTATGTCCATTTGAGTAAGTGGTTGTTTGGAATAGCTTATTTTTAGATAATAAGTGCTTATGAATCGTGATTCACGGCATACGAGGTAAATATATAAGAGGAGTTTTATCTCGGCTTGCGTAATAAGGACTTATTATCTAAAAATAAGCCCAACCAAACACACACTAAATCCATTAGGTCCCCCCTCCCCAACATCTAATCTTGCCATGTATTGGTCCAATAGGATTTTGAAATTTTATTAATGTGATTTTTTGTTATTGAAAAAATGTTCACATGACAGTATTTGATTGGAGAATTGAACCTGATAAATATAAGCAAATGTACAAAAGCTTTATCTTTTTATTTTTAAAAAAGTCCATGTGGCAAGAATTGATTGAAAAAATTGGCATGAGTGATATAAGGGGTAAAAACAGAAAAAAAAAATTAAAATTGTAAAATTCTAAATCAGGTATTTTTCAACAAAAAAAAAAAAGTTGTGAGTTACTTATCAAGTTTTGTCATTCCCTTATAAATTCTTGATAATAAACCTAATTAAGATTTTACAATTTTAAAATTCTTTTTTTTTTTTTGTCTTTTCCCCATGATATAGGTAAATAAACCTTTTTTTCTTTGCCAGCCAAAATCACTATGGCTAATTGAACAATGTTATAACTTATAACTGCTTAAGTCATAATTTCTCAAAACTAAAATATTAATTTATTTTAAATTTAGGGTTAAATAACAAATTTGTCCTAGAAGTATGCGTCCAAAAGCAAATTTGCCCTGAATGTTGTTTTTTTTGAGCAATTTCATTCAAGAAGTTTCGAAACGTAGCAATGTTGCCCTTTTCCGTTAAAAAACAAACGTTGACCAAGGCAAAATTAACGTTAACTGTTAATTTGTTAACGGAAAAATGCAACATTGCTATGTTTTGAAACTTCTAGGGCGAAATTGCTCCCCAAAAAACTTTTAGGACAAAATTACTCCTGAACATATGCTTCCAGGGCAAATTTGCTACTTAACCCTTAAATTTAAAACATAGATTGCGTTGCTTGTAACTCCAAAATTCATTATGTTTCATGTATAGTTTTCTAGATGCATGCAATGTGCAAGTAGTATAATGAATTTTCAAATGAGTGTGCAGATAAAATATAAAAATACGAATTGATGGAATAATAAAATATCGTTGGTTTGCACAGCATTATATTGAAAAGATCAACTTTGAAGGGCTCACTAATGTTTTGGAATGGAAAATGTTTAATGGAGCTAAAACATATGCTGGTGGTGGTTAAGTGTAAGCACTAGTATATAAAAATCAAAAGTGAACTATTTTAATCCTTTTTTAAATGATTATATCATCTACTTAAAAGAAATTGTAATCTAAACAGTTTAGATTGAATTTAAATGATTCAGATTTTATTGTGATAGTAATACGCATCTAATATTGTATACTAGATCCAAACTCGTCACCTAACGTAGTGTTCACTCGTCTTTTGCTTATAATCATACATCATTAGTTTTATCGTCTTTTATTTTTCTTTGACCAAAATGTCGCTTCCAGAGATAATTTAATTACTAATTTTATTATTATTGAATGTATTTATTTGATATGCTTCAAGATTCCTATCGACCAAACATTAATTGACGTGTTATAGAAGTAGCAGACTATCGACCAAACATTAATTTGATTACTAATTCATTATTGTACTTATTTTGGTTCATAAAAGTTTGGACAAAGTTTTAGGTTGGCTGTTGGATACCTAACACAATCCTCCTTTTTAATCTGGTCAGGGGCTAGATATAAAGCATAGACGGAGTTCTGATATTGGGTAAGTCAAGTAAGAGGATAATTTTAAATTTGAGATATAAAGAATGACTTTGGAGTTGAAGGATTTTTGTCTGAGTTAGAGCAAAACAGAATATATGTATTATAATGTTGGTAAGAGACAAGTGACAAAATAATTTGGAAATTAAATTTAGAGAGCAAGTCATTCAACAAATGACAAGATTTAGATATTTGAGATTAATTATATAACAAGATGATAAAATTGATCGACATGAAAATCATAGAATTCCAATTGGTGATATAAATAGAAAAAAAACTATCAAAGTCATGTGTAATCAAAAAGTGGCTAATTATAATAAGGTAAAAAGAAAGTTTTATCAGTTATCACACAACTACAAGACGAATAATGTTATATGGTAATAAATATTGCGTTTTAAAATAATAACATAAATATAAAGTGGGAGTTGCTAAAATGAATGTGTAGTCGTACAATAAAAGATAAGATTTATAATGATTATATATGTTATTAAGTTGAAGTGACATTAGAAAATGATAGAATATACTTTGAGATGGTTTGGTCATGTTCAAAGAAAGTCACTAGGTGCGCTAGTAGAGAGGGTTGATTAAGCAATGTAGAGTTTTATGAAAAGAGGTAAATGAAGATCAAAGTGAAAACTCAATGAGGTTATAGAGCGAGATTTATTGGTTAATAATCTATCTAAAAATATGATTTTTTATATAATATAATTGTGTCGTACGATTCATGCAGCCGATTCTATCTAATTGGATAAGGTTTTATTGTTGTTGTGGTAATAGTGCTGCAATTATTTTCCGTTGTGATATATTCCTTTTTTTTTTTTTTTTTTGACCTGGATTCCTCTTTATTATTTTCACTCGTTATATTTTGCATACTTACTGGTAAAAGAAAGGAATCTATAGAAATCTCATTAAGATTCAATGGCACATTCTGTTTGCCGCAAAAAAAAAAAAAAATGGAAATGATCTGTACTATATGGGTGGCAAACTAAAACGCCTTAAAAATAAATTAAAAAAAGAAAAGATTCGTGTGGCCAAAATCACTCGGAATAAAAATGATTCGGCACCAAAAGCTTTTCGTGAAAGTGGCAACGGGACGGGACTTATCTTTATAAAGACAAGAATATAAATTTGAATTCCAACAAATGTATTTATTAGAAAAGATAAAAACTTCTGTCTTCTAAATTTTAAGGAGAAAATCTTGATCTAATAAAAAAATATCTAGCCCAACAAAAATAAAAGTGTGTTTGGATTATCTTTCAGAAAATAATTTTTTAAAAAAAAGTGAAGAATGACTTATGAGAAATAGATTATGAGTATAATAACTTTTGGAGAATAGATTCAGAGTAGAATAGATTATGAAAAAAAATGTGATTTTGATAAAATGAGAGTGTTTGGGTATTGTGATCAAAATAACTTTTTTCATGGTCAAATTATTAAAAAGAACATTAACTTTTATGATAATTACTTACAATGAATAAGATTATATTTTATATATTATTTAAGGGTTAAGGTCCAAATTTAACATCAAAATTTTTCCTAAGGGACGTTTGGTACAAATAAATTATAGAAGATGCAAAAATAACAATGAATAATTAAAAAGGATGTAAATCTAACAAAACCGTTAAATTTGATCTTATGACATTAAATTATAAGAGAAGAAAACCGCTAACAATATTAAAAAGGATGCATCTTAACCTATTATTTAATATTAAAATTCATAATAAATACAAAAAATGAAATAAATTTATCTATATGTAATGTTAATTAACTTAACTAATTTTTCTAATATAATCAAATTAGATAAATAGATCTTATGTTAAAAATAAAAGGGAGTATTAGAATTTTAAAATTCTTTAAAAAAACAAAGATTGAAGAAAAACAGTGAAATTAAAAAAAAAAGAATAAAAGAGAGAGTGTGATATGGGACCCACATTAATGAAAAATGATAAATTAGAGAGAGTTGGTGGACCCATATAAGAGAAAAAAGCAAAAAGAATTAGTGAGTGTTTGATAATTTTCCAAACTTAGATTCAAACCTAGATTTACATAACTCAAGACAAAATCATAGTTTAAGATCCAAATCATTATTTAGCAAAAATTTATATGTTTAGATGATTTTTTATAAAACCATAATTTTATCTTCAAATCATGATTTTATTTCTCATCCAAACACACGCTAAAAATGGACTAATAATTTAATTAATCAATTGCGCAGTCAAGAAAACCGAGTAATACGGTTGCGAGATTGTGTGGCATTAAATGCTCCAGGCGCTACTCGGAGGGAATGGCAAAATTGAAATTTTGTGGGGAATCCGTGGGCAGTTAATAGGTGTCATTTTTGTTCGCCTGCGCGTGTGCGTGGGGATTCAGGTCTGTTCCAAAAAATTGACTCACCTGCGTTCCCCGAAGCCACACTAGCCAATGGACCAATGGAGGGACTTTGTCTTTATAAATATAAATATAAATAATAAAAATGACGTGGAAATTGCAAAGGAGCATTGAGTCCAGGGGGATCATAGATATAAAGGACAAAAGAAAATAACAATAATATCCTTATGAAAAAAAATAACAACTCATTAAGTATATTTTATAGTATGTTGAATTATAAAACATATTTAATAAATGATTATTTCGTTTTATAAAAGTCTTACTGTTATTTTTTATTTTTATTTTTGAGATCTCACTATCATTCTCCCTTAAGCGTAATATGTTCATTTGTTGACAGTAATCACCTACTCCATCTCCTATCCTCTACCACCATGAAACTCCCATGTTCCTTCTCAGCAATCAGCATATTCTAACTCTATAATAGTTTTTATGACGTTAATATAACATTTAGTTTACTTTTCTAAAATTGTAAGAAAGTTAAATAGATTATTTAATTATATTATATGTTATGTATTATTAAATTATATATCAATCTATAACGTAGATAAATTAGTTTAAAGAAAAATAATAAATATAAATACTTTAAAGTAATGTATTTAGTTTTTTTAATCTCTATAAAAAATATCAACTAAATTTTATATTAAAAATAGAAAATTGAAGTGTATACAAGTATTTTTTATCATGCAAAATATAACAAAAATGGGTGTTGTGACATCAGTCATCGAGCCTTTTGATTATTTATTACTACCTTCGATTTTAAATATAAGATAAATTTAACTTTATTTTGGGAGATTAAGGAAGTTGAATAAGCTACTTAATCATATTATTTGTTGTGTATCTTTAGATTATATATCAGTTTATCAGTCAAACTAATTAGTTTGAAGAAAAAATATAAATATAAATACTATAAATTAATTTAATTATCTTCTTTAATTTCTCTAAAAAAATTAATTTTATCTTACATTTAAAATCAAAAGATAATTATTATTTGGTTTGATAGTTGGATTGATTAGCTCGATTAGCAAGAAGGTATCCCACGCTTACGCGTTGCACGTGATGAAAGACCACGCGAAAAAAGTATAATGGGAGGCTTGAATGAAAACAACGTGAGCATTATTTTTTTCCTTCCAATTTTGAACCTAAAATTATCATAGATATAGTATTAAATTAATGACCAAAAAAAAAATGATAACGTCAGATGGTATGTGAGCGGGGTTGACTTGTGTAGAGATTTGTGAAAAATTCAAACTTCAACTGAGGTGGGTAAGAAGCGTATTGTTTGGACTTGGAATTACCCGCATTTTTGGAATTAAAATCAAGGGTGAATGATAATTAAGAATTTAATATCTTTATAAAAATATTAATACAAAATAAAAATTTTTAAATTATAGATATAGAAATTTAAGTGGTATATTTAAAAAAATTTTGGTTGCAGATCGTTTCTATTTTACATAGGTTCTTTTACAAGGTTGTAATCATTCTCCCTGAAATTAAACATGGAATAATGGAATACTTATAGTGAATTCGAACTGTAGTGTAAAATTGAATATTTAATTTTATGTTGTAATTATACATCAATATATTTTTGGAAATATTACATTTCAATATTTTTATCTTAACAGTTATCTGATTTAAAATGGAAATGGTCTGAACTCTTATTTTTTTAGAGATAAATTTACTACTTTAAAATTTATAGATTAAAATATCAAATATGAATTATCCAAATTAAATTTGAGTCACCGTTTTTTTTGAATTGAATCAAATCAAATTGTCAAAGTGGTTCAAACACCCTCTCTCTAATAAATAACTCGGCTTCCTGCCTAAAACCTTTTTTGTTGTGGTCAAACCACTTTGAACTATTTCGAGTTGAATATTAACTAGGGTTGAGTTCGAAACCCAACCAGGTCTCTGAGAGCATTTTTTCTTCCAGAAATACCCTCATTATATTTATCTAAGGAGGAGAAGGGGAGCCCGATGGAAAAGAGGGATGATCATGGGATGACGTAAGGTGGTGACAAGGATGTGTGTACGTGAAAACTCAAAAGAGAGGCCACAAAGCCAAAAAAAGCAGAATCTTGGGCACTTTCTTTCATACTTCCAAGAAACCACTACTTGTCTCTCTCTTTTACCCACTTTTTTTCTTTTTTACAATATTACTTGTCTCCTTATCGCTGCCCCACTTTTCTTTATTCTTTTTTTTTTAAGTGATATAAAAACAAAAAGGAAGATATTCGAGGTCATGTCTCGTTGTTAGCAGTTGGGAGGAGCACATGGTGATTGGTTTCATTAGAAAATGTTTAATTTAATCACATACCATGGGCTTCGTCACCTGATTTCTGCTCAGTCATGTTCGAGGTAATGCCTTGTTTGGATTTTTTAACCCCAAAAGTTTGATTAAAAGCCTCAGAATTATGTTTGGATTGGCTTTCCAGTCAAATAAATTTCTCTCAAAAAAATCAGGTTAGACATAATTCAAACCACATTTTAGAACATTTGGGGGTGAAAAAACTAAATGAGTTTTCAAAGTGACTTTTTTTTTACTTATTAAACTTATCGATCCTCAATAATAATCCTGTCCTTTTGTGTTCGGAAGGATGGAATGAATACTTAAACTTTTATTTTAATAACTTCTAATGTGAAGCTCAACATATTCTTAGTCAATTTAGTCTTATTAGACATATAGATACGAGTGTATCTATATGTATATTCGCATGTTATGCTCTCATCTTTAATATAAGATATATTTACTTAATTTGATTAGATTATGAAAGTTAGTTAATATGACATGTATTTTTTAAAACACCTTAATCCTTCTCTTTAATCCCTCATTCCCTCTTATTCTTTATTACTGTTGAGAGGGTATCGATAGAAGTGAATTAGGAGAAAATTAACTAACATAAAAAGTATATATTATATTTAGAACTAAAATCAACTTTCTAAATATGTCTTATATTAAGGACAAAAGAGTATAAAATATCTTTGTAGTAAGTAATGTCATGATTGTACAAAAATAATGGCAGTTCAAGATGGCACAAAAATTTTTGACCACAGCTTCTCCAATTCCGTGTTGGCTGGCATACAGGAAATTAAGGTATTGAAAATCGGACCGGTCACTAAACCGATCAAAGCACTGAGTTAAGGGCCAGTGAGTCAGTTGGATAGTCAAACTGGAGTTAAATCGAGGTTAAACCGGTGAGGAAGTAAATATTTTAAGCTTATTTATATGAAATTATATGAAAAATTAATTAAAAATAATCTTTTAAAAAAAATTAAAAAATGGGTGAACCAATCCATATGATTCATCTCTGGATCAGACCAATTGAACCACCAATTCACTGATCCACGTACTGCATAGGGCGGTCCAGTCCGGTTTTGAATTCCCTGCGGCAAACAAGAGAAGGTGGTACAAAGAGAATGGTGGGGCCGCAGCAAAAGGGAATGCTTATCATGAATTCGAACTGTCTTCTAAAATTGAATGTTTAATTTAATGTTTTTATTATATTTAATCATTTCATATATTATATATTCTTAGATTATATATTAATTTATTAGTTAAATTAATTAATTTAAAATAAAAATATGAATTCTTTAAAGTAATTTAATTAATTTTCTTAATTTCTCTAAAAAAATTAATTTTATCTTATAATTAGAACCGAATGAAGTCTTAGATCCAATTCTAAATATAGGAGTTATAACCTAATTTATAATTAAATTGTACTATAAACTAAATCTTACATTTATAATGAATGGAAGAAGTATTATGACATACGGTTGTTACCTGCATGGAATAATGGAATACTTATGGGGAATTCCAAGTGTCTGGGAAATTGAATATTTAATTTAATGTTGTAATTACACTTCAATATATTTTTGGTAATATTACATTTCAATATTTTTATCTTAACAGTTACCTGATTTAAAATAGAAATGCTCTGGACTTAAAGATAAATTTGCTACTTTAAAATTTACAGATTAAAATATTAAATATGAATCACCGTTTTTAGAAGTGAATCAAATCAAATTATCAAACTGGTTCAAACACCCTCACTCTAATAAATAACTCGGGTTCGTGCCTAAAGCCCTTTTTGTGGTCAAACCACTCTGAACCATTCCAAGTTGATTATTAACTAGGGTTGAATTCGAAACCCAACCAGGTCCCTGAGAACCTTTTTTTTCCAAAAATACCCTCATTTTATTTATAATCAAGAAAAGCAGCAAGCACCAATGATGGTAAGGAGGACAAATTGCACCAAAGATGGTAAGGCGCAGCAGGGAAACGAGGGAATGATCATGGGATGACATAAGGTGGTGTGGTGATAAGGATGTGTGTGGGTGAAAACAAAAAAGAGAAGCCACAAAGCCAAAAAAGCGAATCTTGGGTACTTTCTTTCATACTTCTAAGAACCCACTACTTGTCTCTCTCTGTTTTTCCCCCCAAAGCGTGTCTCTCTCTTTTACCCACTCTTTCTTTTAGGGTTTGTTTGATGTGAGGGATTTGGAGGATAAAAGAAGGGAAGTAAAATTTTTATGAGTTAAATTTTAAAAGATTGAAAAAGTGGAGTAATAAAAATTTAATAAAGAGAATATATAAGATAAAAGAGTAAGAAGAATTAATTAAAAATTTTTAACCCCACTTCTCTAATTTTTTTAAATTCAACTCAAAAAAATTTTCCTTCCGCCCACTTTCCCTCCCCTCTCCTCAGACCAAACAAGCTGTGAAAATATATCTTTTGGGTTTTGCCCTCAGTTCAACAAAAAAAAAAAAAATCATGAAAATATATCTCACGGGTAACTTAATTACCAAATGATATCTCAGTATGCAAACAATCTTTTGAATGTATACAAGATCTTCCTTTATATGTAATATTTCTTCTTGTGCGTGTGTAAAATATTTCCGCATGTGTGCATAAATCTTCCCCTATATGCACAATATCTTCCCCTCATGTGCACACAATCCTTTTAGGTCTTATTTAACAATTAAGTTACCAGTGAGATATTTTTCACAATTCTTTTATTTTTTTTAACAATATTACTCGTATCCTTGTCCCTCCAACACTTTTCTTTATTCTTTTTTCTTTAAATTTTTAAGTAACATAAAAACAAAAAGGAAGATATTCGAGGCAATGTCTCGTTGTTAGCAGTTGGGAGGAGCACATGGTGATTGGTTTCATTAGAAAGTGTTTAATTTAATCACATACCACGGGCGTCACCTGATTTCTGCTCAGTCATGTTCAAGGTAATGCCTTGTTTGAATTTTGTAACCCCAAAAGTCTGATTAAAAGCCTCAGAATTATGCTTGGATTGGCTTTCCAGTCAAATAAATTTCTCTCAAAAATTCAGGTTAGACATAATTAAAACCACATTTTTGAACTTTTGGGGTGAAAAAACTAAATGAGTTTTCAAAAGTGACTTTTTTTTTTTTAACTTATTAAACTTTTCGATCCTCAATAATCAATCCTGTCCTTTTGTGTCTTAAACTTTGTTTTTAATAACTTGTAATGTGAAGCTAAACATATTCTTAATCAAATTAGTCTTATTAACATATAAACATGAGTGTATCTATATGTATATTTGTATGTGATGCTTCCTCCAGTCCTTAATATAAGATATATTTATCTAATTCGATTAGATTAAGGAAGTTAGTTAATATGATATATATTTTTTAAAACACCCTAGTTCTCTTTCTTAATCCCTTTCCCTCTTATTCTTTATTACAGTTGATTGAGTATTAATAGGGATAAATTAGAAAAAGATTGACTAATATAAAAATTATATTTTATATTTAAGATAAGATCAACTTTCTAGATATATCTTATATTAAATATAGGAGGAGTATAAAATACTCTATAGTAAAAATGGCACAAAACTTTCCGACCCCAGCTTCCCCAATCTCGTGTTAGTGTTCGTTTGGAATAGCTTATTTTTGGATAATAAGTACTTATAAATCGTGATTCACGATATACGAGGTAAGTATGTGAAAAGAGTTTTATCTCAATTTACGTAATAAAAATTTATTATCTAAAAATAAATGATAACAAACACTTACTTAGTTGGCTAACATACGGGAAACAAGAGAAGATTGCTACACACAGAATGGTGGGCCCGCAGTAAAACGGAAAATTGGAAATATTGACCAAACGATATATTTATTTGGCTCTGGTAAAAAAGAAGAAGATATATTTATTTTGGCATAAAGGCCCAAACTGTCCATGAAGTATAGTACACGCCACTATCTAACTGAATATAGGCATGTTTGGGAGAGCTTAATTTGAGAAAATAAACCCAATTTACGCAAGCCGAGAAAAAACTCCTCTCACATACTTACCTCGTATATCGTGAATCATAAATTATAAGTACTTATTGCCCAAAAATAAGCTCTTCCAAACAAGCACTATATATTGCGCCTATTTGATTAATAGTAGAAGCTATTTTTTATCTTTTTCAATATAATTTATCATTTAAATAATAAATATATGAGAAAAATTCTATTTTAATTTATATGAACATATTTTTTTAGAGTAATTATAATTGTGGGCCCACAAAAAATGCAAAATTTGAGAACGTTCCTTAGCATACGGCATCCCAGGAGGCCAGGACCCCCACCCAGAGACAAAAGGCCACATGGCGCAATAAGCAAAGCCACCAATTGTATGTAGCGATTTTGCATTCCTTTTCCTTTTTTCAGTTGATGGGTATTTGACTATTTGACCCTCCGCCCTTTTGTCGATAATATTACTATTTATTTATTTATCTTGATTTTATTTTATCAATTAATTAATTACAAAATTCCTTTAGTCATTTACTCTGAAAAATCTTAGTTCAGTTGAAAAATTTTTATTTTGATATTAATAACATCATTACTTTGAATCATCTTTACAACTACTTGTTGAATTTTGTGGCATATCTTCGCCTTAATAAATGAGAATCTTTTAGTGTATAAAAAAACTAACAAGCTTTCAGTACAAGAAAGAAGGAAAAGGAAGGGAGATCTAATCACCTTATTGGTAATGAAAAAATTGATGTTAGAGTTTACAATTTTATAATTTAGTTTTGATTACTGTTTATAAATTATGAACAATGCAGCTCATCAAATTTTAGGTAAATATGAAACCTTTTTTTATTTTTTTAATTTAGAAGGGGTAAGTACTAATAATATGATATTACAAGTGAGATTGAACATGTGATCTCCTACTTCTAGGAAAACTCCCACGCTTATTGTAAGTTATAGAATCATTAACACATAACCATTTTCTAGTTAGGCAAAAACTACTCTAAATTTTGTTTTTTCAAAACAATATTTTTATAGCATACATATTACAAAATGGCTCTGAAATTTGTTTCACATTATTCAATGTATATTTCAAGATTATATTCCATTTTCAACGATAAAATTCAGAACATAGAATTAATTATTATCAACCATATTATGATTATATTGGTAAATGGGGAAACAAATATTTCTGAAGCCTATGTGAAAACTTTGCACGAAACGAACACTTTAATCGCAAGACATACATTTGACAAAAGTATACATATGTAATTAAAGATGTACACTTGTTATAATAAAAAAGAATAATAACTATACAAAAATTATAACAAAAAAAGGTTTTTAAGAATAGAGGAATATAAGTTGAGATAGAGAATTCCAATATAATTGTGGTGGGATTTTGTTAACATGTATAGAGAGAGAAACCCAACTTTTGATGTTCACCGTCAATTGGATTGGAATATTGGAATCTTCTTTTTTATCTTTCAAACTTAATCCTCCCCCTTTCTTGACACCTTCCTGGTCTCTTCCTTCTAATTTTCTTATATATCCCCATTTTACTCATATTTTTTAATTTATCAACGCGTGACGTGTCATCTTATTTAGCTGGGGCGTTTGGCTCAATCGAGACCAAACACCCTCTGAAGTCTTTTTTTCTTTTCTATTTTTTTTTTAAATAAGGTTAAGAGTTCAACTACCTATTAGTATGATGGTGCTAGAGTTTCTTCCCATGGGTGGATGATTAAAAAAAGTCATACTCACTTTCGTAAGGCAAAGTTGATTTTTGAGGAGAGATTAATGAAGCTAAATAAGTTACTTAATTATATCGTATGTTATGTATCTTTAAATTATGTATTAGTTTATAAGTTGGGTAAAATATATTAGAGAAAAAATGATAGATATAAATATTCTAAAATAATTTAATTACCTTCTTAAATCTCTAAAAAAAATTAAATTTATCTTACATTTAGGATCGGAGGGAGTATTTTTTATAAATATTTATTTGAAGCATCATTGAGTTCAGAAAAATATAATTTTTTTTTTTCATATATGTGTGCATTATAAATTTTTAGGGGATTGGTTACAAGCACCTGACCTATACCTTCAAAAATCAAAATAGGGCAGTCAAGTCTTGAATAAGAAAGTATATTGGCTAGTTATATATTTTAAAATGTTTAATTGTATTTTTAGAAAAATATAACAATAAACAATTTAAAAACTGCCAAGAGTTTTTGACAATGGGCTTGACTTTTTTTTTTTTTTATTACAAAAAAACTTAGCTTGTTTATATCAATGTCTCAAAACATAAATGCTCAGCAAGAAAGTCAGGAGGTACTCTGAACTGAATCACCCCGAAGCCCCTATTTAGTGATTCCTTTGCAACCACATCAACTGCAGAATTTGTCTCATGACAACACCATTCCAAAGCGACTTCTCAGTCCGGGCTCATCAATTGTTTGATCTCCGACAATAAATAAGCATGAATGTGGTCTTCATCCCAGCCTTCCTCAATGAGCTATATCGCTTTCCAACAATCTGACTCAAGCGTCACTCGACTGAGCCTCATATCCCAAGCCATTTTCAAACCTATTAAAACTGCCCAAAGCTCGGCCAAAAGACAACTTCCCCAACCAATACCAAACATGAATCCCCCAACCACAGTACCCGCTTGGTCATGAACAATTCCTCTACAACCTGCCGTGGTACCGCCTATGCAACTTGCGCCATCAACATTTAGTTTAACCCATCCTTCTAGGGGTGGCTTCCACGGGTCTCTTCTTACTGACCTCAATCCCTCTTTCTGTAGTTGTATGCTTGACCACCTTGTTTGCACTCTTACCTGCTCCAAAATCTGTGTCACGCCTGCCTGTCTTGATTTAAAAACACCTAAATTATGATTAAGCCAGAGCTGATGGCAGAGGAGGAAAAACCAAACCGGCCATTCAATCCCCTCAATCTCGCTCCTGCATCCCAAGTTCTGAGCGAACCACGTCCTAATATTTGTCTCTACATAAAACCAATGTCGTTTGTAGGTTTGTAATATTCTATCCCAACATTGTTTCACAACTTTACAGTCCCTTAACACATGAAGAACATCCTCACGAATATCTATATAACAGTAACATTTATTGTTCATCATCAGACCTCTATCCATTAACAACGTATTTGTCAAAAGTCTCCCTCGTGCCTTTAGCCACATGAAAGTCTTGCATCGCTGAAGTACATTACTTTTCCATATTTTCCTACACAAACTTTGGTTAGAAGAATCTTGGTGTCCTTTAGCCAGGGAATAAGCTGATTGGACCCAGAAATTCCCGCCATAAGTTAGTCGCCATATTGGCTTATCATGAGTATGACTTCTTACATTCAGATCCATTCGTTGTATCGCATGTAGGGCTGATGAAGGAAGGTATGTGTCAAACTTCTTCCAATCCCAGCTGCCAAAAGCAGTGATATAGTTGCAGACCCGATCCTCCTTCATGGACCGAGGTAATTTAGAAATGCAAACCTGTTGGAGTGTGTCAAAATTTGGTAGCCAATGATCCATCCATAACTTTACATTTTCACCATTCTCAATCCTCCATCCAATGCACTAATTACCTTATTCCATACATTACAAATTCCTTTCCATGCTTGAGACTCTCTTCTACTCATACTTATCTTGGGCAAAACATCCTTCCCACATTTGTATTTTTCCCGCATGAATTTAACCCAGAGAGTATCCTATCTCTTTACAAGTCCCCAACCAAGTTTCATCATGAACGCCTCATTTTGGCTTCGAGCATGCCTAAGGCCTAGACCACCTGTGGATTTTGGCTTGCAAACATCATCCCACGCAACAAAATGAGGTTTTTTTAGTTTGTCCAACATTACCCCATAAAAATCTCCTGCATCTTTTATCAATATCATCACAGATAGTTTGTGGTAGCCAGGCCGACTGCATTGCATAACTGGGAATAGCTGCTACTACAGAAGATACCGTGTGTCTCACCACCATTTATAGGGAATCAGCCTTCCATTGTGCCAATATCTTGTCCATCTTTTGAAGTATGAATTGGTATATGTGTTGTGAAACCCGATCATGATGGATCGGAACGCCTAAGTACTTCCCAAGATCGGTTGTGGGAGAGAAGCCTAGGAACTCACTTATCTATCTCCTCTGTTGGTGGCATATATTATTGGAGAAAAAGATCCTCGATTTTTATTCATTAACCTTTTCCCCTGACGCTACACAAAAATCCTCCAAACATGCTTTGATAATTGCTGCTTGATCCAGAGATGCTTCTGCAAAAAGAATCAGGTCATCTGGAAAAAATAGATGAGAAATAGTAGTGCCATTTTTCTTCAACCTAATAGGTACCCAATTCTCTTCTTGGACCTCATTCTGAATCATATGAGCTAGCTTCTCCATAATCAGGTCAAATATATAAGAGGATATGGAGTCACCTTGTCTCACACCCCGTGAAGGCAAGAAGATTGGGCCATGGTCACCATTCCATAAAACTTGTATATGGGTTATAGACAAGCAATGGTCAATAATATTAATAAAAGAGCATGGAAAGCCTACCTCATGTAGGCAAGTATGGATAAAATCCCACCGAACCCGATCATAGGCCTTTTCTAGGTCAATTTTCAAGGCCATAAATCCTTACTTCTTTTTCATACTCCGCATAGAATGGAAGATTTCCTATGCCAAGATGATATTATCTGAACTCTGCCTTCTAGGGATAAAACTACATTGATTAGGGGAAACAATTACTGGTATTATATGCTTCATTCTGGTAGCCAGAATCTTTATAACCACTTTATATATCACATTGCATAGACTAATCGGCTAAAAATCGCGTATGGTTTGTGGAATTTCTATTTTTGGTATGAACACTATATTTGTACCATTAATCCTTTTGATCTCCTCAGGATGACTATACATTTTTTGTGCCATGGTTGTCACAAAATCACCTATGACCTCCTATTGATGTTGGTAAAAGAGGGGATTTAATCCATTGGGACCTGGAGCTTTTAGAGGATCCATACTGAATATTGCCTTCTTCACCTCTTGTTTAGTCGCCATATTACCCAAAGCATTCAAAACATTATTAGGGATTGTTGGATATGATCCTCCAAAATTAATGTTTACATCCCATTGTTGGTCTTCTATATATAATCTCTGGAAATAATGTGTCCCCTTCTATCTTAAGCTCCCTATAACTATATATCCAACTTCCATCCTCTTTTTGTAAAGCCTTAATATGTTTTCTTTGCTATTTGCTATTTGTAACCGTATGAAAATATCGAGTGTTTTTATCACCATAAGAATACCAATTACACATGGACTATTGTAGCCACATTACTTCTTCTTGTACTAGACATTTTTCTAACTCGTCCAAGTAGCTCAATGGTAGCAATTATCACCAAACACTTGTACTTACCCCCAGGTCAAGTGTTCGATACTTGCAGAGGCTAAAGAAATGCACAAGGGGTTTGCAAATACTCCTTGTGAGTCCATCCCTCGACCCCGAGGCAGGTGCCTCTAGGCCAGGTGATCTGGTATCATTAAGTGGGGTCCAGTCAGAGATTGAGGGGTGTCACACCATAGACATTTCTGCAGCTGCTCTATGTTTTCATGTTGGATTTGTCTTTCGTTTAGTTGATCAAGCTCCTTAAGCAATGAGTTCTTCCTATAATTTATATTTCCACACTTAGATCGATTCTCAAGACCTAGACACCTTCCATGCATTCCTTACTGCTTCTGTGAAGGACTCATCTGTCACCCAAAGAGTAAAGAATATGAAATTTTGCTCGTATTTCTTCTTTGGACCATTAGACTGTTTCAAAAGCAAAGGATAGTGGTCGGATTTGTGGCAAGGGAGGTGCAGAACTGAAGTATTAGTGAATTTTTGTAACCAATCGCTATACGCTACCACTCTATCAATTCTACTAGCAGACCCATTTTGAGCCCACGTATATTTGGGACCCTGAAAATATACTTCACACATGTTGTTACTATTCATCCATTCCGTGAAACAGCGGTCTGTGTACGTTAGAGCTTTGGATGCATATCGCCTTTCAGAGTCCTTAATTATCGCATTGAAATCGCCCCCAACACACCATCATATAGCACTGTTCTACTTGATTTCATTTAGTTGTTGCCATAATGCTCTCGTTTAACATTAACTGGATGGCCATACACAACAGAGAGTTCCCAGCTATTCTTTTTCCCCTTATTAAAAATACCATGAAGAACCTGTGATGCTTTGTAGGTCACACAAAAATCAACATTATCATCCCAAAAGCACCATATTCCTCCGCTGAAGCCATTAGTTTCCACTAGTTGCATATTTCTCCATCCCAAGCGTCTTCTTATTCCTTCAGCTTTCTCGCTCTTTTGTCTTGGTTCAAGTAGAGCCAAGAAGTCAAAGTGATATTGACTTTAAAAAGGAGTATTTTGAGAAAGAGTATGTCTTCAAGTTTGGCTGTGTTTGGAACAATCTTCGAATGTGATTATTATAGGACTAGACCATTTTTTCCTTTGGAAA
The DNA here is from genome assembly GCA_963855925.1 of Inga laurina. Taxonomy (NCBI): domain Eukaryota; kingdom Viridiplantae; phylum Streptophyta; class Magnoliopsida; order Fabales; family Fabaceae; genus Inga; species Inga laurina. The sequence continues at coordinate 77,609,708 of OY979701.1, read as the reverse complement.
AAAATGCATTAATTACTTGAAAGTGGATAAAAACTAACATGTTTCCAAGCTCAAAATATATACACTAACCTTTATCTATTTTTCTTGGCATAACTCATACACCCATTATATTTTTATTAGAGGATTCAAACTCACAACTCTACATTTAAAAAAACCTCAAATGAGGCAAACCTCTATCAAGTATAGACTATATAAAAATAACTGTGGTCTTTTTTAAAAAAATAATTTTGGATGCAAAACACTTCTATATTAATATTTTTTTTGCCAACAACACTTATATATTAATAAAATAATAGCTAATTAATAATAAGGAATTATTAACAGATAGTTATAAATTTAGAGTACTCAATCAGCACCGAGAGGAGGAATGAATTAAAGTTTTATCAGCTGTAAGTCAAGATACTGTTACGTTCAAAAACTTTTATTAGCACCTTTTTTTTACTTAAATTTTATTAGCCCATCAACGGGTGATCATGTGGATAAAGGCTGCTTAAAATCCCTAATGCTGGTCCTAAAAGGTCAAACACAAATAATTAAAGTGACGAAGCTTATGTCATAAATGGAACAACAATAAAGCATGATCGCTTCGCTTACTTTAAGAACCCACTTTCTATATCGTTAATGAGATTGATTAGATTTTTCTTCAGGGACAAGATATTTTTCAATAATCTTGTTCAAGATACTGTTAGAAATTAAATATGGGTGCCTTTCTAGGACTCTTGATGGGGATTTGAACCTTACTCCATATTTTGATGAAGAGAAAATTAGGAGGAAGTATTAAGAGGGAAAAGTCCCAAAAATTGTAAATTTTTTTATCATTTTTGAAAATTTCCCTTTCTAGTATCTCCTCCTCCTCCTCCTCCTCTAGAGGGACTGACCCTTATGCTAAACCCAATCCTACCAAAAACATTTAAATAGGCCTATTACGCATGGCCAGGCCCGGGCCCATAAGCAAAGGTAGTGTACGGAAGCTTAGGAGTTCCGAAAATGATAACTCAAATCAATTGGTTGACTCTGTGCTTGTTTGTAATAGCTTATTTTTGAGTAATAAGTGTTTATAAATCGTGATTCTTGATATACGACGTAAGTATGTGAGAGGAGTTTTATCTCGGATTACGTAATAAGCACTTATGTTTAAAAAATAAGTGTTCCCAAACATGCATTTTCTCATTGCCTTGTTTAAGACTTTTAAGGATGAGAAGCGCTACATTAAGATTACATACCTTCTCGCAATCTAATATTAGAGTGACTATGCGTTCGTTTGGGATAGTTTATTTTTTACTTATAAATATTTATAAATCGTGATTTACGGTATACGAGATAAATATGTGAGAGGGGTTTTATCTTGACTTACGTAATAAGCACTTATATCCCAAAAATAAGCTATTCCAAACATAATTTACATAACAGAGAACATTCTAATTTGGTTGAGGTTTTGGTTCCCAAAATGAAGGGGCCTCCCTTATTGGGGTTTGTAAAAGTCTACTCCAACCGAGGCATCAAAATCCCTTTGAATCAGTATGTCCCTATAAGGTTCATTGTATCCTTTTCTTCCCCAAAATGGTTTCGTGATTTAAGGTTCATGTCTGGTCTCTATCTATATGTCTGCTAATATGAGCCGTACTTAATGATGAGCTTCCTCATAATTGTGATTTTTTCAAGTTGCTCACTCCATTCAAATTCATGCACCTCTTCACCATTCACTCTCACAAACAACCTCCTCCAACAACCAACCTAATTCCCTTTCTTTCCTTCTTATTATTATTATTATTATTATTATTATTATTTATTTAGAGAGATGCTCATTTTTAGTATCTGATAGTGCCACGACCAAGAAAGATACTTGTTTTATCCCCTTATTTCAAAGACTGGAGAAAACAAAATGGACCAACTGGACTTGGGTAGAGGGAATTAAGCCCAAGGCCCAACTCATACTGATTTCCACAGCTAAAATGTTTTTTAGGGGTTGTTTGATATGAGGGATTTTTTTTGGGGGGCGGTTTATGACTTAAATTTTAAAAAATTAGAGTAGTGGGGTTGAAAGTTTGTAATTAATATTTTTAACTCTTTTAGTTTGTATTTTATCTTTACTATAATTTTATAACCCAACTTCTTCAATTTTTTTTTTTAAATCTAACTCTTAAAAATTTTCCATCCCCTCCATTTTCATCCTGCCAAATAGACCCTTAAGCTCAGCCTGTGATCCCATGTAATTTAGATTTAAATCTATTTGTTTTTATCTTAAAAAAAATGCAAATGAACCAAAGGGAACAATTGATTTTTTCTGGGCACAACTCCATTCTATCAACTATCTTAAATTCAAGTATTATTAGGCTTAAATGAAGGATAGTTTTCTCAATGGGTATTTTCCATTGCAAGTTTTACATACTCATCCTTACTTAAAAGTATTAAGCCTTTTTTCCTCAACCTAATTGCTGCTCCATCCAATCTTATTCATAATCCTTAATACAATATACATTTTATCAAATCTAACTAAACACTCTTTTCCAAACCTGTTTCTTTCACTCTTGGATTAAACATAGCTTAGATAGTGACTTCATTTAGGTAAGGATTTCCAAACCTGTTTCTTTCAATCTTGGATTAAACATAGCTTAGATAGTGACCTCATTTAGGTAAGGGTGATTTCATATAGTTGTATAATTTTTCTAAGAGAAAATTACTATAAGGTCCCAATGAAAGAATTTATTAACAAAAAAGTCTCAATAACAGGCTAGCTACATAAACCTATTATTATTTCTTACCCTAGAATTTGTTAACATATACTCCTTATTTGTTATCGGACTTGTGGGTACTTAAATTCCTTACTTTAGACCTTATAGTAATTCTCACATTTTTAATTGTTAAAAAGAAGTAGTTAAAAGGGCACAAGGGAGTAGTTATATTGGGCCTTAAGGCCCAACCAACAATATGTTGTTAATTGTAGTGAAGCCCAAGTTAAGTAAAGAACTGTGGATGGGTCAAAAGAAAGTGAAAAGAAAGGCATGGAGCAGGCAGTTCCAGGTGGTTGAAACAAGAAGGAAGGATCCAAAAGAGTGGTTGAAGCAAGAAATGGGGCAGCCAAGTGCTTGAAGCCAAAGAATAAGAGGACGTTGATTTGTTGTTTGTCAATCCAACCTTTTCAACATTATTCTTTCTTTTTTATATTATCCCTTGTCTTTTTCCTCTCCCCCCTCTTCCCCTTTTTTATTTTTTTTCTACTGTCCGTATTATTTCCCCCACATTTTCTCTCTTTTTTTTTTTTCTTTTATATGATTATTTGAATAGGTTAGATTCAAGCATTATTGAGTTTAATTGATGATGATTCTGAAAAAAAAAATGCTTTCTTCGTTCATATAGACTCAAATTCAAGATATCATATTTAAATGGCCACTGACCTATACCTTTATGACCGTTACTTGTTGGATTGATCTGTTACTACATCCGATCCTTAACATAAGATTGAATTTTTAATGTAATTTACACTACAAACTAAACTTTATATGAACCAACGGAGTTAGCTTAATCATTATTTTTAACTAAAAGCAATTCATATGTGCTTTCCTTTTACAGTCAATGACGCCTTTCAACTTGGCAAGGGATCATAAGAAAGAAGATATTGGAAAGTGTTACAAATATCTATCAAGTCTTGCATGATTCATTTAATAGTAGTAGTATTTTTTGTGGCTTGTTTTTAGAGTAATATATGTAAACATTATTTTTAACTGACCATTCACTCAGATGTTTCAACTTCATTCTCCGTTTCTAAACCTTATCCTGAATAAGAGATACTTGATTTTAAATACATTTATCGTGGAGCAACTATATGGATCTTATGTATTTATATGGACTCTATTTCAAGACAATGCAGCTCTTAATACCTTCAATATTTTCGGTTGATATTGACCGTGACAAGCATAACAATACAAAGCATAAGAATGGCTTGAAACCATATATTATTGGTTTGTTTAGAATCTTTAAAATCAACTTTTCAATTATAATTATATAAATAAGTAAATGAGAAAAGTTTTGGTTTAGTTTATATAAACGTGCTTATAATAAATAGTTTCAAACAAATACTATAACAACAAACCTTATTCTCTTATGCAAGATTGGCTATATAGATTGCATGACAGTCATTGTATCATTTTCAAAATACTTCATACTGCTTGATTTATCTCAACCAGGCATCCAAAGATCTTCTTTGTATATGTAAGAAGTACCTCAAAACATTTTTTTTTTACCATTTTCTCTCATGCTTTAAACCAAATACTTTTTACTGCTTTTAATGTAAGACCTAATTACCTAATTTTATTAAATTAATGATGTTAGTTAAGTTAATTAATATGACATATATTTTTTTTCTAAAACACCCTAATCATTTTTCTTAATTCCTTTCATATCTCTCTTAATTGATTATTGTTGAAGGAGCATCAATATGAGTAAATTAGGAATATATTGACAAATACATGAGATATGTTTTACATTTAGGACTAACATTAATTACCCCAAGCTCTAGTATTAAGAAGCAAGAGGGATTATCTAATTAAATTTATAAATAAAAAAAGTATTCTACAATCAAAGCTGAATTAAAAAATGAAGCAAAATTATACTACGAAATAAAAGCACAATAATCATTCCCCAACATTTAATTAGAGATTGAATGGCCCAATATATAAAAGGTGAGTTTCTTAGTCGTTTAGCATATGATCATAATGTAATCATGGCTTTCCCCTCCAAAATTCACGCAAGGGTCCAAGAACTATCAACAGCTCTGTTAGATTGGCCAAATCAACACCTTTCTTCTTGGACTCTGCCGATTCTCTTTCTCCTTCAAAATTTTCTCCTTTCACAGCAATATTCTCTGTTCATCTATAAATTCTCAACCACGCCCTTAAACCCCAGAACTAAAAGCAATAAACTTTCAGTTCAAAATTATGGGAAGCAGAGAGAGGCATGAAGCAACTATGTCTCGTTCCACAGCTGCTCTTCTTCAAGAGAGGTTCAGAGAGTTGCAGAGAAAGAAACAGATGAGAGAAGAGAGACAGCTCCGTAAAATTCTCACCCCCTCCAACGTTAAAAAAACTCACGAAGCTTCAAGCTCTTTTGTTAATAATAATCCTTCGAGTTTGATAAGGTCACCTCCTCATGTTTCTCTCACGCTTTGGCCTGCTTCATCATCAGAGGACAAACCAGAGTTCCACACAAGCTTTGGGGCCTCGTCGTCATCATTAGCCAACAACATGTCCTCTAGTAATTCGGAGGCTTCTTCTTCTTGGAACAACGTTAATGTTTATGATTGTGGTGGTTCTGATCCTGGTGTTGATACTTCTCTTCATCTGTAAAACAAATCAATCTCGTACTTCTTCACTTTGGTGTAAATTGATGACCTGATGATCACCACTTTGTAGATTCAAATGAGGGGTCATTCTCTGTTACATTATGAGTTTTAAGTTCAAGTGCAAGAATGAGATGAGGTATGAGTGTAGTGTCCAGTGTTCAAAACTCTTCTGATGTAAAAAAAAGAAATGGCAATGCATTGGCCTTCCAAGTTGACATGAATATATGAGCTTGTTTGTCATCAACTTTAGTTATCCCTATAGCTGCTATCTGTAACTCCTAGTTCTTCTTGTTAAGATTTTGAACATTAATAGAGAATTATAGCAGATGTTGAGGTATTTCATCCCTCATAGTATTAATTTCACCAACTGTGTCACATTTCTCAAGTGAATATGAGGAGCATTGATACTATGATCTGTGCTATTCTGGGACTGCCAAGCTAAATGCTTATCCATATATAGGAGGTCACTGATATGGCAATATGCCTTGAAAAAGGGAATTACAATAAAGAAAGCAATTCTACACATGCCTCTGTTTATTGTCTCACTCTCTATGAAGTAATCATTCAGAAACATTTTACATATTTCTCTTTGATTGGAATTACCGCCATGTCACATGGCTAGCTGGAAAAAAATTGGAAAAATCACACTAATGTCTCAATCAAAAAAATTAATATTAGAAAAGTTTTAACTTGTCATTGACAAGTTACGTGACTTTTTTAATATTATTTTCCTTAATTAAGACCTTTACGTGATTTCCCCAAAACAATTTACTCCTTCTAGTTCTAAATGTAAGATCCAGTAGTGGAGAGATTTACTTTGATCTTAAATATAAAATCTTAATATACTTTTTCTTCAAAATTTATAATGTGTTTCCTATATTCTTCCTATTGATTATACATATAAGTGGGTTTTTTTAATCAAAGTAATAGTTTTGAATGCAAATGATTACAATAGATACTTTAAAAAAACTAACACGCATTTTTTATCAATAACTAACCTAACCAATTTTCTTAATTCATAATTAGTAACAAGCAGACTACTATGTGTGTGGGAGCCTGTGTGTTCATTTTGGATATGCATTTTTGATCTCTCCTCAATACTCACTGGCTGAACTTGGGCTTTGTGGGCAAGTCTCGGTAGAATCAAGATTTGATATTACTTGTTGGGCCCAATAAAAGCATTTTATACATTTGGGGAGGTTCTCCTAGACAAGGAAAGGATTCATGTATGTAGAGACTTGAATTCATGGATCCTTCTATTTACAAACCTTTTCTTTAATCCAACTCCTTTTTCAATGTAAAATTGCTTCTCCATGTCAACTTATTCTTAGGGCTTATTTGGGGAAGCTGTGAAAAAGGAAAAAACCACGATGCGTTGTGAAAAAGTCACTTTGAATATGCTTTTGATAAAGTAAGGGTGTTTAGATTGGCCATATAGTTGATGTGCTTTTGTTAAAAAAACCACAGTGATTGAGAAACAACAATTTATAGCTTTTTCTGTCTAACCGTACTTTAGCTGGAATGAAATGACCTTGGGTTCCACCAATATGTCCCTTTATGTCCATGTACTTTCGCCCCTTATTTTTTTTTTTCTGGCAAAAGAGAATACTTTTTTAATTAGTTATTGATTTTCAATTGGCATATTTTTGAATCAACCATCAACCAATAAGAAAATATGCAATTCTAACACACATTATTGTAATTCTTTTGAAAATATGAATTCAAACTTATTCATTATTTTCTTTATCCTTTTTTCTTGTTTTTGTTTTATAATTTGATTTGCTTGAAAATTTGTTTCAGATATTAAATTTGATTTGGAAAAAATTAACTACATTTTTGTCTTATTCTTAATTTGATTCTTTGATTGCATTTTGCCACGTGAAGCATCTAATAATAAATTATGTATTTTAGTGTTTTGAAGATTTTTTCAATAATAAGTTAACTATTTTTATTATATATGTGTGTATGTATTATTTAATAAGATTTATGCCCTTTTTAGTAATTTTCTATCTAAACTTGCTTTTGAATAATCATCCAAATAAGTTTCAATTTTAAAACAAGTCACTTTTGCCACCGTAAATCCAAACATAAATTACAATTATATTCTAACTTTTATTCTATCTTAAGTTTATAAAAATAAAATTGAAAAAAACACTTCAGCCACATCTAATCTAAACGGCCTTTAGACTCACATCAATTACAACCCATTGTGCTCTCATTTCATGTTCATTTGGTCAAATTTCAAACTTTTATTCAAATAAAAGTTGATTGTGTGCATCAACTTTTTGTTTGTTGGATCTATGGTGCTTGACATTTGCTCTGATGTTCTTTGTGTTTTTCAACTGAATGATCAAGAAATATCTAATGCTACTAACTCAAAGATAAATGCTTATTAGATGATAACAAATTATATAAGTACTAAAATATATAATAGCAAACATATATGTACCAGAAATCCAAGATGCTCATAGTCATATAGCTCTGAAATAAAAAATCACTGTTAATTATAGCATCAATGCCATGGCTTTTGATCAAAAAGCTCAAGCAAATGTTAGCAGTAGTGATTTTGATCCCATGAATGAGATGAAGGCTCTGAGATTTTGTGAATCCAGAAAGAAAAACAATTATGAAGAGACACTGAACAAGAGCCATTGAGACTAGAGAAGAAGGTCACACAATGTTTGGAAATTCAGAGGATTGGTTTCAAGCATGTGGTAATAGGGCACAGAAGCATGAGGACTTGAACCTCAGATCTTGAGCTTAATCCGACATGTGTGTTTTGGTGTTTAAATCTTAAATTTTGATATTTAATTACATTTAAATAAATGTTTTTTTCCCTTTCATTCTCATCTTTGCCTTTGCCTTTGGGTTGTTAGAACTATAAGTATTGGGTAAGTAGGACATGCATGAGGAAGCGCTTTCTGATAAACTTCTATTACTATGATTGAGTTTAAAATGTATGCGATATAAAGTTTTAAGAGTAATTAAGTTGTTTGTTTGGAAGAAAGATGAAAGGAATAATCTTTCTCTAGTTTTATTTTTATTTTATTATCATTTCTTTAATACAAGGCTATCTGCGACCCCATATAAAAATAAAATAGTTAAATATTCAATTCATCCAACTCCTCTAACCTCTTACATCAAAGAGGGATTAGTTAAGTACAAAATATTAATATAACTACTTTGAACTGATATGGCAAACTAATTTGCACATTCGTCAACTTTCTATCGATATAAGGCAAAATAATGTTTGAATCTCTAGCAATCTAATCCCTATATTCTCAACAATATTTCTTATAATCTAATAAAGATGCCATCTCTAGTAATCAAACTGATAACTTTAGCATAATCATTGGCCAAGCACCACTTGTTTAATTTGTTACTCTGTTCGGTCCTGAATGTAGCAGTTAATTATGGGTTTATGTTGGTCCTAGATATAAAAGTTCAATTCATTTTGTTTTCTAAATATATAAATTCCCCTAAACTATCCTTTTTGATTTTACATATTAAGAGAGTTTTCATCAATGAATAATTCCAACGCATATGATTAAATAAATAAATATTGTGTATGTTAGATAAACCAAAATACATGTTTTTACACATAACTAACTTAATAATTTTTTTAAATTCTACCCTCGGTTCTTAATATAAGAGTTAGATAACTACTTTAGGAATATTAAGAAAATTAGTTAAGTTAATATGTTATTTTTAATAAATGAGAGTTAGTTTCACTAAAATACCCTATTTAATCATTTACATTGGAACTACTTTTTGATGAAAACTCACTTAATATATGCAATCAATAGGGTTATTTTGAGGCAAAAATTATACATTTGTGTGACAAGGTATATTGAAGTTTTATATTTAGTACCAAAATATTAAAAACCATAAAGGAAGTACTTACAAATTAGTTATCTAACTCTTATGTTAAGAATACGGTGAAGTATTATCCAAATTGTATGCCAAATGTACTGAAATTGTCTTAGTAGGGACATCTAGATGGTGAATCTTGAAGGAGAGGCCATGAAGAAAGGAGCTCTGAGAACCACTTGTTTTGGTTCCATTGGGGATGGAATGAAACAGTCCCATAAATGTGCTCAGACATGTACATTAATGGCATCCCATCCTACCATACCTTCTTCAACTTGCTCCACAGTATGGCCTCACTTCATCTCTCACCTTACACCAGTTTTTATTTTGTTATAATAAACATAATTTATGTTCATATTCATAGATGTTACGGGTAATGAACACTGAATGAAATGAAATATAAACTTTCACATAATTATATTTTCATCATGACTTGCCTCAAATTGCAAATGCATAGGAAAATTTGTCTAGATTTTATTATTTTAATTCTATATAATATATGTTTGTATATTAAAATATTAAAATATATCTGAGATATAATGGAGGGTGAGCCTTGGCGCAACGGTAAGGTTGCTGCTATATGACCCGGAGGTCACATGTTCAAATCCTGAAAATAGCCTCTCCGATTGTAGGAGTAAGGCTGCGTACATCAATTCCCCTTTAGATCCCATATAGTGGAAACCTTATGCATTGAACCGCCCACAAAAAGGGAAATATCAGATACCGTACCAGCATTGGGAAACTAAAATATTATTGTGTCCAGCAACATGTAGTGTATCATAAATGTAAACGAGCACAATAACTGTGCATATAGGAAGGGAGATAACAGTTCATAATATTATTTTAATATTAACTGACCTATATATATGGACAAGTGTGAGTGGAACTCATGGTGTGTGTGTTGAGTTCTGCTTCAAACAGGTTTCCAAAACTCTCATCCCTTGTTTTTCTGTTTCATAGTTCTCATTTCTGAGAGAGGCATTAAAATGAAGCAAGTGAGCGTAGTTGGTGGTGGTGTGAGTTCTGGGGCAATCCCAGTGTCCCACGGAACAAACACATCAGAATTGGACAAGATGATCAAAATAACTGAGTTGGTACTGAGGTGTGTGATTCTGTGTCTGGGAATTCTTGCAGCTGTTCTTGTGGGTACTGATACTCAGATCAAACAAGTACTGTCTGTTGAGAAGAAAGCTAAATTCACTGACATGAAGTCCTTAGTGTAAGCGCTTCATCAATACTATTACATTATAATCTTTCTTTCTGTCTTTTAAATATGTGTGTGTGTGTGTATCCTAATATTGAATCATGTTTTGCAGGTTCTTAGTGGTGGCCAATGTGTTGGTTGCTGTCTACTCGTTAATCCAAGGGTTGCGCTGTGTGGTGAGTATGATCAGAGGAGGTGTGCTCATCAGCAAGCCCATAGCTTGGCTCATTTTCTCTGCTGATCAGGTAATTCTTTGAAACTACAGCACTTCAAATCTTGTTAATCTGTATGTGACACGCACAGTGGAGTTGGTAAAGCATTTCATTGGTCTTGATTATATGAATTGATCTAAGGCTCACATCTCAGATTCTGACCCATTATATTTGGCGATAACAACAATGATCAAGTGCAGCCCACCAAGATTGAGTCATAGTTTCACACTATTGCCTCTGAACTTTAATATAAGAACAAGATAAATAACTAATTTATTGATATTAGTTTAGTTATCTGTAATAAATGAATGTTAGTTTTCCTACAATATCCTTTTTGTCAGGTGCACTGGAACTGAAACTACCCATGATAAAAACCCTTTTAATACGTGAAATTAGTAGGAAATACTTTGAAGCAAAAATTATAATTTTGAGAGACAAATTGAATTGGAGTCTTATATTAAGAACAAGAGTAAATTTCTTACCTATCTCTTATACTAAAGACCAAGAGAGGAGTACTAATTAACAGAAACTCATGATAGAGTGGGGACTATCTTTCAAGTTTCAAAGCAACATTTGATGATAAATGTCCTCTGGCTGTGTTATGAATTTGTGGCCCGTATAGTGATTGCAATATTTATGAACTCTTTCTACTTGTATGCACTTTCCTTGAAGACATAAACTTTGACCTCAAAGCCATAACTATATATCATTACTGATGTCATTTATGCAGATAATAGCCTATGCGATGGTGGCGGCTGTGGCGGTGGCGGCTCAATCCGCGGTGTTTGCGAAGGAGGGGCAGGAAGAGTTACAGTGGATGGGACTGTGCAACATGTATGGGAAGTTTTGCAAGCAAGCGGGAGAAGGGATAGCTAGTGCTTTCGTGGCTAGCATTAGTATGGTGGCCATCTCTTGTATTTCTGCTTTCTCTCTCTTTCGATTGTATGGTGCTAGTGACAAAGGCCCCAAGAAATGCAGGTTGCTAGTTTAGGAATCTGATCATGGATCTTGTTTTCTGATCTACCAATATTCCATCTCTCTTAATGTTTTCTTCAAAATTAATGATATCATGGGGATTAGCTTGTGAATGCGATAAAGGAGATTTGTGCTAATAATATCAATATCAGAGTGTGGATCTCATTCAATAGAAGCCATGACTACTGATGAGCACAGTATCTTGATGATCAGATTAAGATGAGTCATACCCTGCATCTTTAGCTTTTTATGATAAAAAAATCTCTTATCTTGACATATTTCCGTTTCTTTCTGGTTAAGTAATCGCTTGGGAAGCCCCAAAAAAGTGTTTTTCAAAATTTTTTTTCATAAGCCGAGATAAAACTTGTCTTGCATACTTACTCCAAACATTGTAAAATCACTTCTAAAACAAACAAGCACTTGAAGCAACTCATAGTTGAAGAGGGGATTTGTAAGGCACAAAATTTTCTTTAGATAATGTAGTTTGGGTAATAAGGGAAGTTTCATTGCCATGCTATAAGGCAAGCAAGACTATAGTTGTGAATGATGTGTTTTAAAGGGACAATATGAATATAATGCGGAGGAGTTGAGATGAGGATGTTAAGATAGATGCGTGATTATATAAAAAAAGATAAGATTCACAATGATTATATAGACAAACAAGTTGAAATGACATCAATTGAGGAGAAAATGGTAAAAAATTGTTTGAGGTGGTTTATGCACGTTCAAATAAGGTTATTGGGTGCGTCAATGATCTGGATTATTCAAGCAATTTGGAATCTTCTAAAAATGAGGTAGACAAAAATTGAAGCAAATACTTAATAAAATTATAAAACGAGATGTTTTGATTAATAATATATTTAAATATTTGATTTTTGATAGATCACAATAGATGGTGTGATCTGAGGTAAGATTTTGTTATTCTTTGTTGTTGATGATGAAGTTTGGATAAGTATAAATATCGGCCCTTAGATTCCACTCAACAAAGTCCACGGACATGATTCTATATAAATATAAAGTATATGAAAATGATTTATTTATATTTTAAATAACCCAGGCCCTAACAATTTGTTCCAAAGTTCTTGCTCCGCTAATTGAGAAAACCGAAACCTCCCGGCTTCTGGAGACATCAGAGATTCATAGCCGTCTCTGACCTAACACGCATTTGGCTCCCGCCAAACCTCCTGCATGTTTGTCCTATTTCCCTCCCAAACCCTAACTATTCATTATTCTCTTGACATCATTGTTTAATTGTCGATTCTACTATTTGTACTGCTAGCTTTGGTTCTATCTGCTGAATTGAATTGATTGCTGATTGGACGCCAAGGGAAAGAGTGGGAGATGTCAGAGAAATTCTCCCCAGCTCTTCGGATTGGAGATCTCAATGATTTCATTGCACCATCTCAGGCATGCATAGTCTCTCTCAAGGGATTAAAGCCTAACACTGCGAAGCCCGACAAGGCTGAGGTATTTGGTTTGCGTTTCGATGTTTCATTGAAAATTGGATGAAGTTATGCTGGTTATTAAGCTAGGCTTGCTCATGAATTAGATGTTTTTTTTAACCTTTGATCAATCCCAAAGGTGTGAAAAGAATATGCTATCCATGAGTGATGATATGTGATTCATTTTGAATTAATATTACGGTGTTATTCAAAATTGGATAAAGTTTTGAACTGGCTTTATTATATCAGATCATCCTAAAGAAAAAAAAAAGTGGCAACAGATATTGTTAATTTGACTTGTTCCATGTAAATTTCACTGAAGGTTTCGACTGCCAAAAAGCAATCACAGCTAGAACCTGTTAAGATTTCTCTCAAGGACTGCCTAGCATGCAGGTGAGCCGTCATACTCTTTCTCTGCGTCATAGGAATGGCTGTAAGATGTGTAATTCGACTTGGAATCCATGCATGAGCTACTTTGATGGCTTTTTATAGGTTGTTTGTTATTGGTATTTTTCTAATGAACGAAGTTGTTGCCTCTGTGGATTGTTGAATACTAATTTCTTGTGACAACTGTGATGTGTCCAATTTTGCCTGTGCTTGATCCTGTGGGCGGAGGTTGCAAATTCCTTACGAATGGGATGCTTCTCAAAAATGATTTGTCATAAAATTATCTTATCGATTTAGTCCCCCATTGAAAGAGTAGTTTTTGTGGCTTCATAGAATTGTCGTGTAGATTTGGTTTTTCACGCATTAGTATTTCTTAATTTGGTCGCATAAATTTAAATGAAATTAACGATGTAATGACATGTAGCATACTTTTTATAGTTGTTTATCACTAACTAGTAACTATCTATTATATAGATATATAGATTCAGAGAAGATCAACCATAAATTTCATGGATGGTATATTGATACAAGGATATTATTTGTGAGGGATCAAATTGATAAATATCTCATATGCAAGGCATCATATTGATTAGACAATTCTATGAAAAGAAATTATAAATACCCTTTTATGAGGGATGGGAAAAGTGATTTTGGGTGAATACTTTGTAGCTTTGCAATTCGAAGTCTTATGTTACAAACCCTAAAAATTGATGGTCTTAAGATCTCTGTTGTGTAACAGGAATCAAAATGGTGAAATTTCTTCATTTCAAGTTGCAAAAATATGATAAGATTGATATAAAGGAAGCTTTCTTAAATCTGGGTAATTTTTTCGTAGTACTAGTTCTAACCGGTAGTATAATAAATCTTTTGACAACCTAGTGGCTGCGTCACATCGGCAGAGACAGTTATGCTGGAGAAACAGAGTTTGGATGAGTTTCTGTCCAATATTAATGAAGGAAAGGCTGTGATTGTGTCTCTTTCCCCCCAGTCAAGGGCTTCACTTGCGCTTCATTTTGGCATTTCTCAACTTCAGGTGACTTGCTGGATGTTGACTTTCGTCGCCATGATTAAATTTGGAATATATTTGGTTTAAATCCATCATTCTTCTCTTTCCCTTTCAGTTTGTAAGTGTGAATTTTGATTCTCAGGTTTTCAAAAAGTTGACAAGGTTTTTTAAATCCTTGGGAGTGAAGGCAATTTTTGATACAAGTTGCAGTAGAGACCTAGCACTAGTCGAATCTTGTTATGAGTTCATCTCTCGGTATAAACAGAACCAATTGGTTGACGATGAGATTTCTAAATTGGGCCTGCCGATGATTGCATCAGCATGCCCAGGTATATGTTTATATTTATGTTTCAGTTTCTGGTAAATGTCAGTCATATTGCTTCTATAAAGCTCACACACTTAGATGCTTGACACAGCATGCAACATGCATGAGCACTCAAATTTACCTCGCAGTGTGTAGGACAGAGTTGGGTAAGGGGTCCAGAATAGGATGAAGAAATTGCTGACCAGTTTTAATTAACACAGTTAATTTTTTGTAGGTTGGATATGTTATGCCGAAAAACAACTTGGATCCTTTGTTCTACCTTATATATCAACTGTGAAGAGTCCTCAGCAAACAGTTGGGGCTATCATAAAGCACCGTGCGTGCCAAGATTTGGGATTAAGGTAGGCTGTCCATTTAAATTTTATATTTGCTGCTCACATGGGTTCAGTTATATTATGATTAGAATGTTTTGTTTATTTACAGTTAAGTTTTGGGAATCCGTCATGTCTTTGATCAATTTTCTTATGTATGCTCAAAATGATAGGATAATTTTTTTAAATATTTATTTGCTTAATAAGATGTTTGGTTAATTAATGCCAAAAAAATGTTTGGTTCATTATCTGGCAGGCCTGAGGAAATTTACCATGTTACTGTGATGCCCTGTTATGATAAAAAGCTTGAGGCCGCTAGGGATGACTTTGTTTTTGACTTGGAGTCCCATGAAAATGGAGACCAGAGGGAACTTAATGGAATTCCGGAGGTAGATTCAGTATTGACAACTGGAGAGGTTTTGGAATTAATTCAGGTCAGAAGTTTCTATGTTCTCATGCTAATATGTACTTCCCTTTTAGCTCATGTTATCTAGTATTAACACCTTTAATGATCCAATCTTACAGATAAAAGAAGTTGATTTCAGAAGTTTGGAAGAGTCCCCTCTGGATAGACTGTATGAACCACTGATTTTAGTCAGGTTTTTTTTTGTTTGTTTGTTAATTTTCTAAAATTATGGTTTACATGGATGCTGCTGCTTGCAGGCTGACAAATGTTAACGAAGAAGGACTTCTTTATGGGGTCCGTGGAAGCTCTGGAGGTTATGCAGAAACAATTTTCCGATATGCGGCAAAAACACTATTTGGACTACAAATTGATGGCCCACTAAACTTCAAAAATATTAGGAATTCAGATTTCCAGGAAGTTGCTCTGGAGGCATGTTCTTGTAAACTTGTTTATATTGCTTATGTGTCTATTCCTTTGTAAGTTGCAAGGTGGTTGTTTGAACCCAAGATCTACAAATGTCTGGTCATGGAAGTGCCAATTAATTATCCAGAAAAAAGTAGTAAAGTATTTTCAGGATCCATTAATCATACTTAACACGATGTGGCTATGATAACCTGATAATATCCTGTACCTTAGCCACAGGGTTCTTGATGTCACAATTGCTAAAACAGTTTCTGCAGGTTGTTTTTTAATCTACCGCTTATTTCTTTGGCTCATTTTATTAATACAGCATAGTATCTTGTTGTCTGTGCAGGTGGAGGGGAAAACAGTGTTGAAATTTGCCCTATGTTATGGTTTCCGAAACTTGCAAAATATTGTTAGAAAAATTAAAAGTGGGAAATGTGATTACCATTTCTTGGAGATCATGGCATGCCCTTCAGGTTATAGTCTCTCTTTTACTGGAAATTCCATTTACTTCAATTGATGTGTTGTTGCTTTCAATGAAGCCAGGAAATTGGACACTTATTTGACTATAATGAATTGAACCAGGTTGCTTGAATGGTGGAGGTCAAATCAAACCAAAGCCAGGACAGTCTCCGAAAGAATTGAGTCAATCATTGGAAATTGCATACATGGAAAATGTAAGTTTTATCCAACTAGGAAGTATTTCATGGTCACTGTCATGTTTTATGGTAGACATGCATATACATGACATGTATCCATTTTATATGCATGCATGCATGTATGTATTGGTGTGGGTTGTCTGTATCTGCATCTGAGGTCTGAGCGTATGTATTAATGGTTCAGATTCTTGTTACATTTGTCATCCTGGCCCTTTTGAAATTTTTGTTCCCGTTTTTTTTTTTTTTAAAAATATTTTATCCACTATGATTCCTATAGAAGGAAACATAAAATATTAAAAAATGACTTGCATTTTATATGAAAGGTGAAACCTAATGGATCCCTTCAGATTAGTTAATTTCCAAATGTTTTTTTATTTGTTCTTTCCTTTTGTTTTGGTTGAGGAGTGGGCTTGGGAGAGGTGAAAGTTCAAAGTCTTGTATATGTTAATAAACAGTATTTTGGTAAAATTTTTTGAAATTAGTATTCGGCAATTTGCTAGGTTTTGGTCGCAGATCCCTTTAACAATCCTATTGTTAGAAGTTTTTATGACAAGTGGCTTGAGCAGCCTGGGTCTGAAAAAGCGAGGAAATACATGCACACAGAATATCATCCTGTTGAAAAAAGCATTACTTCTCAGTTGAACTGGTGAGAAGATTCAGCTTAGAAGATGTTCGCAAGTCGCGGCCTTCATTCCCTTTCTGGTGTGGGGTTGGAAGTTTTTGTATTTCATTATTCTCAAGGTAATATTCAAGTATCAGGTATTGCATCTGTGGAGTCATACAGTTTTAATCTGAAACTACTCTAGTTCTGGTGGAAGCCTTGTGTATCAGGCCGCCTTTTTTTTTTTTTTTTTAAGCTTGCCATTTCTGGGTCATGGGTATAATGGAACAAGATTTTGATGTGCATGAGGATGATATGCCTTTTTCTTTTTCCCTTTCCCACACAGATATTACAGAAGTAAAAACCGAAAACTACACATGCAGGAGAGGTCAAGCAAAGTGAAGGATTGGGATGATAAAGACACCCATAAACAGCATCACCGAGGGTTTTTTTAGGGCATGTATGGATTGAAGAAAGAAGGGATGGCGTTGAATTATAGTTAAACAATCTATTCCTTCAAGTCAATTTTTTCTTAATCCAAACATATCCTTTGAATGTGAAGCCTGTTTAGCTAGAGGTTATTTTCAACAATAAAAGGTAAACAAAGAGTATACATGGATGATATAGGTTTGTAAATAAATATGAACTTGAGTTCCATGTTTTGGAGTCCAGGCTTTAATGCTGTTTAATTGTAATCGCCCCTCATCATCATTGGGCTTCCACCTCGAGATTTTTATGGAATTACAAGTTGCTAGGGATAGATTCTGCATATGGTTTTTCGGCCAGTTTGAACTATCTTTGTTCTTTTTTGGATAAAGTAGTTTGAATTTTCTCGTGTATAAATTCCCAGGTTATCTATCCCGGACCGGCCGAACCGGATCGGGAACCGGCGACCCGGCCATAAAACCGGGGTCAATTTTTTTAATTTAATTTAATTTTTTATTTTTAAATCTTTTTTTTTTTTAAAATTTTTCCTTCAGAATTTTATATTATAAGCCTATAATATTCTATTTCTCACTGGTTTAGTTTCGGTTTAGCTTCGGTTTGATTCTGGTCTGACTTACTAATCCTTGACTTAATATTCCGACCGGTTTGGGTTTAATTTCTTTGATAAATTCATTCTCAAATTTGTACATCTAATGCGTCACCTTAAAATGATGAAGGAGTTTTTTGTCATATTTTACTCAGGCATGTAAGTTACATTGTCTTTCAATATATTCTAAAATGAAATTTTAAGAATCGTATGCTTTTAAGAAGTCATCGTTTTGTATTTGGGAAAATGAGAAATCCCTAAAAAAGAATTTTGAAATCATGAAAAGACAAAAAAATGTTTTGAATTTCAATAATATTGCAGAGGTGCTAGAGACTGAATTAGAATTTATAAATTTAGAGCAAAAGGATCAATTTGCCCTTACCGTTTTTTTGTATTAAAAAATTAAGGGAAAATCACTCATAGGTCCCAAGCAAGCAACATATTATCAAAAAGGTCTCTGTTTACAACTCTTTTGTGTGTATTCACAATCTATTGAGTGTATTTTACAACCTCCAGTGACCTTTCTGATAATATGTTGCTTGTTTGAAACTTATGAGTGATTTTCCCAAAAATTAATTACCCCCACCAAATCTCCGGTAGGAATATTCTGAGGAATATTTCCTAACTCTTATATTCCCTGAATATTTTTAAAGTGGTTTTCTACACAAAAAATGCATCACCATTAGGCCAGAAGGTTCTTTAATATATAAAACGCAATATATATATATATATATATATATATATATATATATAAATAAAATAATAATCTTTGATCTATAACAAAACCCATTACTAAGTCTAGATAAAGAATTGCCAAATTGAGATAACATATTCACGAGCTCATATAAGGATTTCACAACTTTCATTTTTAAAGGAAAAAATTCACCTACTTTATCAGACCATTCATTAGTTTAGATAAGGAATTCCCGAATTCAGATGAGGAATTAACCAATTGAGATAAGGATTTTGTAACTTTTGTTTCCGCAAAAAATTCACTTACGCTCTCAGGTCATTCACAAGTTTAGATGAAGAATTCCCAACGTCAGATAAGGAATTGATAATTTGAGATAAGGAGTTGACAACTTTTGTTTAAGTAAAAGATTTACTTGGGCTCTCAAGCCATTCACAAATTTAGATAAAAAATTCCCAAGTTTATAGAAAGAATGGACAAGTTGAGATAATGAATTCACAACTTTTGCTTAAGATTCATTTGCGCTCTCAGGCCATTCACAAGTTTAGATAGATACTTCCCAATTTTTGATAAGTAATTGACAATTTTTGATAAAGAATTGACAATTTTTGATAAAGAATTCTCAAGTTCAAATAAAGAATTCTTTATCTTAAACAAAAGTTGTGAATTTTTCATTTGAACTTGTTAATTCCTTATCTCAAATTGTCAATTCCTTATATGAAGTTGATAATTCTTCATCTAAATTTGTGAAAGGCCTGAGAGTATAAGTAAATTTTTGACTGAAATAAAAGTTATGAAATCCTTATCTCAATTTGTTAATTCTTCATTTGAACTCCGAAATTCCTTATCTAAACTAGTAGATGGTCTAATAGAGTGGGTGAATTTTTTCCTTAAAACGAAAGTTGTGAAATCCTTATATGAGTTTGTGAATGTGTCATCTCAATTTAGCAATTCCTTATATAAATTTGTTGGTGGGCTTAGTTATAGATTAAAGATTACTATATCTATATTTTGCATTATATATAATAAAGGGCATTGTGGCCCAATGGTAATGCACTTTTTGCGCAGAAAAGTGGTGGGGGTTAACCCCACCCCCACTACTTTGAAAATATTCAGGGTAGAGGAATGCTCCCACAGGAGCTTCGACTGGATGCTGGAGTTTCAGCCTCCGGGGTGTGGCCGGCTTGATTGGAGTTTCGGCCACTGCAGGGCAGGCCGGCCGCTGGTGCTCTGGCTGCCGGTCGGTAGGGGTACTTATTTTTTTAATAAAAAAATAAATAAGGGTAAATTGGTAATTTTCCTATGAATTTATAAATCTCAATTCAAACACTGACACCTCCGCATGATTATACATATTCAGAACCCCTTTTTGTCTTTTCATGATGTAAAAGTTCTTTTTAAGAGATTTTCCCTTTCAATTTTGAAATTATAGTGTGTTTGGGTGTACTATTGAAATTAAAAATTATAACTCAGTATGCTTTTGGGAAAATTAATTTACGTTATTTTAAATAATTTTTTTTGGCTAAAACTTTATTTTGAATATTTATAAAATGTTTTTTTGTTAATAAAATAAATTAACAACTATACTTAATTTATCATAAAAGGAGTGAAAAAAACTAAACGAAGTTTGGTTTTAAGTGATGTTGTGGTGCATGAAATAAAAGTGCTCAAAATGATTATACCAGTGTTTGAAATAAAGTAACTCGTCGCTACTCACTTGTTAGTAGTTAAACTTTTTTTTTTTTTTTTGTTAGCAGTAGTTAAACACTGCAACTTAGTCAAAATATAAAGATTAAATAATTAATTGGGTTAAGGATAGCACCCCCAAATATTTTAGAGTGTAATTTTAGCCCTAAATGTTAAAAGTGGAGCAATCTCGCCCTACGCTGCTGATAGAACTACAAACGTGTGTTTAACATCCTTTTCTTTTCCCCTCTTCACCGTCTTCTCTTTATGGCCTTCACCCACTCAATCTTAATTACTTTTTTTATATCAATCAGAGTCCAACACCCAACCTCAAAGCTTCATTATTTTTCAACATATTGTATAGCTTTGATCATGACAATTTGGGCCGTGTCTGTACATGCTCCAAATCGTGAAAGTAACTAGTATAAGTGGAATCGCTCACTAAACAAGTTTAGGAAGTGAAGAAATATAATGCCCCGTTTGATATCATGGAAGAGTTTTTGATGGAAGTGGAAGTGGAAATAGAAATGGAACTGAAGGTGACAATGGAAATGGAAGTAGGTTTAAAAGTATGTTTGGTATGCTGATGGAAGTGAGATATAATTTTTAATCTATATATATTTTTCTTGTAAAAACACCAAAGCACCATTGTCTTTAAAAAAAAAATGCTCTCCTGAAAGAACCACCACCGGAAAAAAAAACCTCACCACCGGGGAACCTGGATCGAATCTTCATCGAAGCAAAGGGGAAAAGCATAATCGATCAAAGCAAGATAAAATCGCAATCCCAAAATCAGAATCAAATCTTCATCAGTCAAAAAATCCCGTTAAATACGAGAATCGATCTTAGCAAAAGGGGAAAATTACAGTCGCACAAATGAAGCAACTACAGGCTGAGAACAGCGATGGCGACTGTGAGATAGTGAGAGGCAACAACTGACCATTGAGAACGAAGCCTGCAAGGGAAAACAAGAGACGAATGCGAGCCACAAGAACGGAGGAAGAGGGAGGGATGCCGAAGTGGAGAACGGCCGAATGGGAGATACTTTGGAGATGAGGAGACGAGATGCAGATCAAAGAAGCTTGTTCTGAAGATTGATTTTGTGCTCTTTGAAAATCGAAACCCAAATCTAAGCATTGTCGTCTGTCACACCTCCATCGCCCTCGGCATTCACCGTCGTCCGCCGCCCCCTCCTCACCCTCAGCATTCACCATCATCCGCCACCCCGCCGTCGCCCTTAGCATTCACTGTCATCCTTGCCATCATCATCGTCGTCCTCCGCTGTCCTCAAGGTGGCTCTGGATTCACCTGACTTGCCAGGGAAAAATGGTCTCAATTTTGGGTTCCATGGAACTGGACCCAGTTCCCATGGGGGGAGGATAGAAGTGCCAGTTCCCAAATTTGATGGAATTGCCACTTCTATAGAACTAGCTTCTAACATACCAAACAGGCCCAAAAATGAGTTCCCTCCCCATTTTCACTTCCTAAGCACTGATTCCATGCTACCAAACATAGCATAAGAGTCAAAGAGTGGATCATCAGCTAATAGATTGTATACCTTCTTTTGTAGCAGCCTTTAGCCCTCTGCGACCCACGTTGACCAAAAATCGCTGAAATCTGACACACTTCGCCGCCGGCTTAAGTTAGGACGAAAACACTTTGGATGAAGGATCTCAAAATTTTGGTGACAAGCTGTTCAATAGAGGGAGTACTCCCGTCAGGCCCAAAAGGCTTTTGAAAGAAAAGCTTGAGCTGGGAAGCACACTCCTTGCCCTCAACGAGCTCTATGATGATACTCTCTAATGGGTTAATTTTGATGACAAAGAGGAATGGACTTGAAGAAGAGGAAGAGGTAAACAAACGTTTAAAGTCGGCTAATTTGGGGTGAAATTGCACCCATTTAAATACATGGGGCGAAATTGCATCCTAAAATATTTTAGGATGCAGATTGTACCCCGAAAAATACTTCATGTTCAAGGTGCTCATTGTATCTTAACCCTAGTTAATTTTTTATTTAACTTTTTTTATTACTCCCTCTTATTAGTCACGTGTACAATCATTTTGAGCACTTTAATTAAAAGATTGAACGTGTTTGTATTGGTGTTTTTCGTCAAGTGGAATTCGTGGTTTTTCATGTTTGTTTTGATAATGTAATTTTTCATGTTTGTTGAAGAGTAGCTTTGGCATTTTTTTTAAACAAACACGCACTTAACATTATCATTAAATTGTAAGTGCGACAAGATAAACATCAATCGTGGCTCTTGATTCATATGATCTGTCAAAGAACCTGTTGTGTCCATTGCACAAAAAACCAATTCATACGGAAAGTGATTAAAGAGAGAACATCTATCTCTCTCTCTCTCTCTCTCTCTCTCTCTCTCTCTCTCTCACGCGCACGTACTTGCGTATAAAATAAATTATAGGGTTAATATGTAAAAATATATATACGATTATTTTTAAATTACACCAAACACCAAATACTTTCAAGGGAAAATCCATTTAAACGACCTCTAAAATTGGTAAATCCCGATTCAGTGTTGTGTTAGTACGGATGAACAGTGCTGAGGTGCGAAAAGACGATTTTATCCTTCAGCACTCTTTCTCGCCACTTCAGAATAACAACACAAGACTCTTAATTAATAACTTTGGATTTTTTATTAACAATTCCAGTTTCTTCTTTTTTACTTTCACAATAACAACACCAATCTTGTTATTAATAATACCAGATTCTACTTTAACAATTCCCATTTCTTGTTTCACAACTTCGTAATTTAAGTTTTAGGGCGAATAACAATACCTCTTTCTTTATTAACAACATTGTATTTTACATTAACAACATTATATTTTTGAGGTACGAATATGTGAAAGAATAAATAGGAGTTGTTAATAAAAAAGTTAGAGTTGTTAATTAAGAGTCTCGTGTTATTATTCTAAAGTGGCGAAAGGGAGGGTTAAAGGACAAAATCGTCTTTTCTCACCCTAACATTATTCATCCATACTGATATAACATTAAATCAGGATTTAATTATTTCGGTAATTTTTTTAAGAAATTTTCCCTACTTTTAAAGTGATAAAAATCACCTTGAACTTATAAAAAAAATGCAAAAGTCACATGTTCGAACTGCCCTTCCGAACTGGCGCTTCCCCGTCAATCCAACGGAGGAACAATGGATGGACACCAGCTGGCAACAAGTATTCAAAACTAATAGCAGTTATCTAACTGAGCGGAGATATGTGACTTTTGGATCTCTTTTATAAATTTAAGGTGATTTTTTCTTTCTAATTTGATGTTTGGTACATTTGAAAATAATTATGTGTGTATTTTTATATATTAACCTTAAATTATACTTTCTTTATGTAATATTCTGAATTTTGAGATTGGAGGTTTGAGAATAAGCCTAAATTAAACGGACTGCTAAGCCTTGATTTAACAAGTATCTCAAATATATTCTCTAATGTTTCTTATATCTTTGAGGCATTAAAGAAAATAAAATGGTTAATTTTGAAAAAAGTGATTATGCTTACGGTGAAATCGCCTATGAGGTAGTGAGTTTGTCATGTGATTTTGAAGGACCAAATGATAATAAAAAATTATAAAATTTTACAGGATGAAAGTAAACATCCTAAGCTTTAATTTGATAGGTCATATGACTCAATTAGAGCTATATACAAAAAGATATGAATTTTTGAAGTCAACACAGAAAAACTGTGAAATTTCTGGAACATCATGTAAAGATTAAAATTATGGGAATTTTGTGATTCTAGAAAGCAAAAGTTTATATTTTTTCTTGAAACTAGACTCAATAAGGGTTCCATAGCCTTTGGAATCACCTCATTTAGATTTTTTTAGAATTAGTTATGATTTTTCAAAGTTTGGGCAGTAAAAATTTGCCAAAACTTTGTAAAAATCCGAATTTTAGAAAATTAAACAATTGATTAAAATATTATAATATAAATGATAAAAGGAAAATCATCATCTTCCTCCCACCATTTCAGACGTGAGCAGCAGCCATAAGGAGAGAGAGAGTTGTGTTCTTTTAGAGAGAGAAGGAGAGGAGAAAACTCATGAGATAGGTTGATTTCTTCGATGAATTCGTACATAACGTGTATAATTCTTCTCCTAAGCTTCTCTTCTATGTTGTTTGAGGTATTTGAAGCAAGATTTGTGGTGTTACCAAGGTTAGGGTTTTGGCCACATCAAGAAAAAGCTATTAGGAGCTTCAGGTAACTTCCAAACTCTTGTATATTGACTATTTTGGTTATTGTAGACAATTTAATCGGTGAAATTTCGCCGGATTGTCTTTGGTTCTAAAAATGGAAAATGGGTTTGTGGGGCTGTTATGCTGCCCAAATTGGGTCTTAATGTTATTTGTAATATAATAGAATAGTCAATAAAGTGGTTAGAAGCAGAAAGGAACGAGCTTACGCAGTTGAAATCGCAAAACCCCGATTTTTTCCAGAAAATACCATAATTTTGGCTAGGGATATTTGAGGGCCTTAGTGTTAGATTTTCAATGATTTGATGGTTCCATTGGATTCAGGAGGGAAAATTAGGTGGGGTTACAGTTGGACATTTTTTTAGAAAAGGCCGAAAAAGCATAATTACGGAAACGCCCCTAAAACCCTAAAGTAGGGTTGCCAAGGGAAATTTCGTAATTTGACATTGAATTTGATAATTCTGAGTCCGAAAATGGATTCCTTAGGTGAAAATATGTAAGAATAGCCCATGTCAAAATTTCGGGAAAAGTACAGCTGGATCGGGTACAGTGGGGTCAGGGTGGGTCCCCGGGGGTATTTTAGTAATTTTTTAAGGTATACTCATATAACCCACATAAACACTATGGAAGTGTCTAAATAGTACATTTGACATTATAGGATCGAATATGGAGCCTCGAGCTGTTTATACGTAGATGAGGCACGCGTTTCGAGATAGAAAAGGGTTAAGGTAGGGGACTTACCTTACTTGCATGTATTTGATATCTTTGCTTGTGTAATGATGTATGTGATTGCTTTACTTGATTGTGTAGAGCATATTTGAATAAATGAAGCTCTGTTTCTGTTTTTGTTGTGGCCATAGTCTTGTTGTATGAAATATTGAGCATGCAGAAATGTCATTATGAGGCATACATCTAGATAAAGCTAACATGTCATACACATAGCATCAATCATGTATGCATTATGGTATCTGTTTCCTACTGAGATTCTCTCGAATCTCACCCTCCCCTACCAACAATTTAGACAGGAGACGACAGAAGATGTGCAAACAACAATGCAGAGTACCGTACGAGAGGATTACAGTAGTGGAATGAAGACGGGAAGAAGTCTCTGTTTCACTGTGATGAATTTAGACACCCTAGTAGCCTTGTGCGGCTACCTTAATCGTAAGAATCATGTACAAACCTCTATGAGGAATTTATGTAATCATGCACATATTATCGGTATAGTTATGCTATTCATGTGTTGCCTATCGAACCGCATATCGTTTTCTGCAAATACTCTAAAAAAGGTTGAAATTGAAATAAGGGCGTGACACTTTGATCTTAAATATAAGATAAAATTAATTTTTTTGGAGATATTAAAAAAACTAATTAAATTACTTTAGAGTATATATATTTTTATTTTTTTCTCCAAATTAATTAGTTTGATTAATAAAATGATATTCTAAGGATATATAACATATGATATGATTACGTAACTTATTTACTTTATTTAATCTCTTCAAAAAAATCAATTTGATCTTATAATTAGGACCGGAGATAGTATATATTAATAATTGAAAGAAATAGTAACAACATGATAATTCTTATATTTTTCAATTGTCAATGATATTTTTTTCTTATTTTTTGTGGTGAAATTGATATTGTTTTCTTAATGCTTGGATCATATAGCTTTTTAAAAACAATTTTATTTCACAAAATCTTCTTAACTAATTAATTTTATTTCGTGACATTCAAGAGTAATTCTTTCTTACAAATTATACAGGGTCTATTTTTATAAATTATTTAGAATTGGTTTTCAAAGTTTTATAATCTTATTGGTCCATGTTTTTCTTCTTAAGGCGTTATCAAGAACCCGTCTGCTATGAAAACGTATTTGTTGACCGTTGGCATTGAAGTTTCTTGTTGCAACTTGATTATTGGAATGTATTGCTTATAGTATATAATTAATCAGTACTATTGCATCCGGTTCTTAATATAAGAGTTAGTTGAATTTTTTTGGAAAGATTAAGAAAGCTAAATAAATTATTTTAAAGTATTTATATTTGTTTTTTCTATACTAAACTAATTTACCTGACTTATAAACTGATATATAATTTAATAATCCCTCCATCCCTATATATATAAAATGCATGATTTCTTTTAAGTTTGTCTCAATAATAAATACATTTTTTCCCATTTTGTTTTCAATTAATTATTATATTAGATACATTATCTTTCAACCTTTTCCCATTATTAATCTTTCTCTCCTCTATTCATAAATATGGACATTTAAAAAAAAAAATTTCCCTACATAATTATTACATTTAACTATTTTTAAGAATCTTGTAATTCGGTTAAAAGGCTCTTATATATAAAAACAGATGTGATAATATATAACATATGTTATGATTAATTAATTTATTTATCTTTCTTAATATCTCTAAAAAAATTAATTGAGTTTTATATTAACTTCAGGACGGGAAATAAGAAGTATCTTGGTCCTAAAAATAAGAAGTATCTTGAGATCAATAGCCAACCTTGATACTACATTCATTATATTTTACATTGATATTGTAAAAGTTAGTCATTATTACCTTGAAACCTGCATTGTTATAAAGCTTGGAGAAAATTGAGAGGGGAAAAGCGATTAAAGCGTGTTAAAATTTTGTTTGATATAATAAATTTTTATATGTTAGAAGTGCCGGCTTTGTGCAAGTGTTGTATACCAGAGTATTGGGACCCGGCTTTGGTCGGGGTTCTTTTCTTGATCTGTATTGTTGAATTAAGATCTTAATGATCCAGTTTTATAATAATTGATTATTATAAAAATATTATAATAATAATTTTTTTATAATATGTTAAATATGGATCGTTGAGATCTTAATCCAACGGTGCAAATCAAGAAAAAGAAAAGGACTAAAGCCACGAGTATTATTGGTGTTGTGATTTGACTATTTGAGCCCTTCTTACTAATAAAATTTTTGGGAGAATTACATTGTATTCCCATATAAGGAAAAATATGAAGAAATGGTTTCGAGAAGTTCTAAAATTACTGTCAAGTCCCATGGGACCATTTTGTAATAAATTTCAAATGAGAAAAGTCACAAATACCCTTAAGTATTTCCTCTCTCCCCTTCACGATAGCCCCAATTTCTTTGTGGAGACTTGAGAACCACAGTTCGCCCGCCAACTTCGGCAGTTTCATGGCCATTGTGTTCGGTCGTCGTTGCCGTCGCACTTTGTTTCTAGTCATTGTCGCGAGTCGTTGCCTCCTAAATTTGCCGGTGTTCGTCTGAATGTACATGATTCCTCATCTGCTGGTTCAATTTATTTACTCCAAAGAGAGCCCCAAGTTAAGACTTAGGCGGTCTCCGAAGGAGTAGAAGCCACGACTCTGTTGCAACCATAGTATGTTTGTTGTTTGATTCTTCAAGTGTTTGTGAGCGTTTCTATGATCTAGCATGTTTGATTCCCAAGTGTTAATAACCTATGCTAAGATACTCATTAATAGTTGCTTGATGAGTTCATAATTAGCTATGACGCACATAACCCCTCCTCCATTGCTTAAATCATCAAGAATCAAAATGGTTATATATTAATATCATGAAATCATGCTATTGTCTGGATTCATAGGAATTTGACAAAGCTTTTCTGAGATTCACAACCGCCGAAAAAGAATGGCTTCACCGCCTCTATGTTCAGGTATAATCTCTAGATATTAATATAGTTCACAAATATATCTTAGAATTGTGTATGCTTGGATATTTGCTGCTGTGTTGATTTTTCATCATCTATTTTGAATATGGGCAGTCATTCTGCAGGATTTGAATCAACGCCTTAGACATATAGTCAGATAAAAATGTATATTGACAATCTTTCTCTACATAAATCTTGGAAAATTCAAGGTGTCACATTGTCAATGGAAAATAACCATTTATATTTCTCATCCGCTTAACATTAAACATAGAGATTATGCTATATTTTTCATCATCAAGAAGTTATATGGGCAAAGTTTTCACATATGAAAAAAGCCTTGGATGTGTTTACTGGCAGACATTTTTGTAATATGAAATTTAAAGTGCTGGAAGATATTAATTTGTACTTAATATTTGTATTTAACTTATCAAGAAAACTATATTTCTGATTTTTCATTTATTACCTAAATGCACTAGAAATTCCTCTTGATATCTTAAAGTATGAAATGTATAAAGATGCTAATTCCTTTCAACGTATCAAACTTTTCAGGTCATCACTTCATTGCATGAAAATATAGAGGTATGTAATGGTTTTTTTAGTTGCTGACAGTGGTAATCATGTCAGTTGTAGATTATAGATTCTGTTCCATCTCTTTTGAGAACCTGACGTTTGAAAACCCTCTATTAAATTAATTTATTAGCAACATTATACTGTAGTTGCTGATAAAATAAATGTCAATTCTTTTTAAATTGTTTTTTGAGAAATCAGGAGCTGGACAATTTCAATTCATTTCTGGCTTTAAACTATATTGCAAGGACGAGGTGGTTCTGCTACTGACTATGATGTTCATATTACTTATTTTGACCATAAAGATCCCCAATTAAAAAGTAACCTCTTCTATTTGTAATAAAATGTTGACCCTGAATCTTAGATTTCCTTTTTCTTTTTTGTTGAAATTAGATTCCCTTTTCCTTGACAACAAACAAGTAAGAAGGCTTGGAATTAATTTGGAATTTTCAAATCCTGGAAAGTCGTGATATTGAAAATTGTCTCACATTTTGTAATTTCATATTTGGTCTTGCTGTTTGGCATGATCATTGGTTTTGCTATGTGATAGAGACAAAAACCATGAGATTCTATGCGATTGACTCATTGGTTGATATACTGACATATATTAGGAGGCAGAAGGAAGTAGAAACTGCAAACACATGGGGAACTAAACTAAAGGAGTCAAAGAAGAAGATAAAGAAACATAAAGGAGAGATCGACCCAAAGCAACACATGTCATCCATAGTTGTATGGGAAAAATATCACCTACATGTATACGTACTCTATTTACGTTCATATTTCTTATTGTTGTTGTTTTTGTGTTTTCAGTGAAATTGCTTCTTCCAAATTCTTCGAAGAGTCAAGCCATAGCTATTTGAGGATGAGAACAAAATTGAGAAGGGAGTGACATGGGCAAAAGTACATGTACAAGCATACATGTGAGTTGACATTGTGCTTTTTGTTCATTGAAATACATTGTAAATATGTATGATCTGGTTTGTTATTTGTTAACATGTATATGTGTAGAGACTCTTATGGTGTGCATGTACTATCCTGGTTACAGATGTGGGATGGCACTGAGCAAGGTCATGACGATTACGCCATGCCTTACTATTCCACAGACAAGCTCCAGAAATTGAAAGTTGGGTTCTTGTGGTGGCTGGTTATTCATCCTCACAACAAATATGCGGATAAAGTTATGTCTTTGGTTCAAGACATACATAAGAGGAAGAGAACCAATTAGGATGCTGACTTAAATTGTACATTCCATTAGTGTATAGCTTTGATGTAGTATGCTATGAGTTGTATTGACTTATGATTGTTCAGCACATTAGGGGATTATAATGATTATGTGCACATTAATTGTAAATATGGTAACTTTTTTGTAATGATCAAGTGCACACTAATTTTGGAATTTTTAGAGAAAGTTAATAATGACTTAACCATACTTAATTTTACAAAGATAGAAGGAACTTCTGCCAGCTTGCCCCAACAAGTTGACCAATTGGCCGTGGAAATTAAACATTCTCAAGAAGTTTACTCTCTGTGTAACTTGCTACAGCAAGCTGACAAACTTGCCGTGGCAAGTACTCTTCGTATGCTTTCTGTGTAACTGGCTATAGCAAGTCGGCAAACTTGCCTTGGCAAGGACACTTCGTATGCTCTCTGTGTAACTGGCTACATCAAGTTGACACACTTGCTATAGCAAGTCAAGAATCTGAAGGGAAATTGACTCTTTGTGTTACTGGCTACAGCAAGTCGACAAACTTGCCGTAGCAAGTCCTGAGAAAGTGCATAACTGTGTTAACAACTCAAGTGGCCTTTAATGACAACTGAAGGGGCCTTCACTGACAACTCGTGGTGCTTCCATTGACAAGTCATTGATACTTCGTTGACAACTCTTCATAACAGCATAATTGTGTTAACAACTCAAGGGGCCTTCACTGACAACTCAAGGTGTCTTCATTGACAACTCATTGGACCTCCGTTGACAATTCTTTATAACAGCATAACTGTGTTAACAACTCAAGGGGTCTACATTGACAATTCAAGGTACCTCCATTGGCAACTCATTAGGCCTTCATTGACAACTATTCATAACAGCATAACTGTGTTACCAATTCAAGGGGCCTTCACTGACAACTCAAGGTACCTCCATTGACAACTGATTGGGCATCCGTTGACAGTTCTTCATAACAACATAATTCTGTTAAAAACTCAAGGGGCCTACACTAACAACTCAAGGAGTCTGCACTGACAACTCAAGGGGCTTGCACTGACAACTGTGGTGCCTCCATTGCCAAGTAAAGGAGTATACACATATGACTATGACCACATAATTAATGTGGAATATCAACAACATAGAAAATCTATAAGTATATGCACATAAACTCATTTTCCAATGTCATCATATCTGCTATACATGTTAACAACTCCATGGGCGTACATTGACAACTCTATGGGCCTATAATGATAACTCAAGGTCCATTCATTAACAACATAATTTACATCATATTAAATCTTTCAATACATGACAGTGGGATACACAAATGTCAACATAACTACATATATATATATATATATATATATATATATATATATATATATATATATATATATATATATATATATTAACAACTCCATGGGCGTACATTAACAACTCCATAGGCCTATAATGACAACCCAAGGTCTATTTATTGACAAAATCACTGAACAAAAAATTGAACCGGACCGGCCGGTTCAATCGGTTGAACCGAGAACCAGTCAGTGGTCTGGTCTGGTTTGATGGTTAAACCGGAGAATCAGTCTGAAACTGGTAAAACCGGTTTCATTTTTTTTATTTTTCTGTTTTTGCTTTTTTTAGGGGAAAATTGGAAGTTGAAGACCAAAATGTAGAGAAAAATAGGTAAAGAAAGAACAAATTTAAAAAAAATGAAGAAGGTAATGAAAAAAATTATTTAAAAAGATATAATAATGATAGAAAATGAGATATCATTGCATAAGTATAGGTATTATAACTCATACTAATAGATTTTAAGTATTTTTTTTCTTTAAAATCTTCATTTTTATCTATAGAAGTTTAAAAATATATTAAAATATATTGCTACTAATAAATTATAATATTTTAATATGACCGGTTCACTACCGGTTCAACTACCGGTTAGACCCCGGTTGACCCATTAACCCTTGAACCTGTGCTGTGACCGGTTCATTGCCCGGTCCGGTTTTTCGTTCCTTAGACAAAATAATTTACATCAGATTAAAACTTTCAATACATGACAGTGGGATACACAAATCCCAATATAGCTGCATATATATATATATTAACAACTGCTCCAATGACAACTTTAGGTCCATACGTTGACAACATAATTTACAACTCATTACAACTTTCCATAAATGAAAGTGGGATACCAAGCCATATTATACCCAACCTTCATTTACAGCTGAAAATGCATGCACAAGTAAGAAAAAAGTCACAGACAATTGCTATAAAAGTAGTATGGATTTGTATCTAATCATATTTACACAAATACTATGACATGCACTTTCCAAAATCAAAAGAACCTAAATGACCATGATTGATCAGCTTGGATTAGGATTCTTGTAGGTCTTTAGAGTGTGGCCAGCTTCATTGCACCTGCCACAATGATAAACCCTTTTGCCTTGAAACTGAGATTCAATCCTTTTTCGTTTTGGCCTTCCCGGGGGCCTTCTAAACTTATTCCTTCCTTAATGGTTCTAGATCTTATGGTTCTATCAACATATGTTAAATCACCATCTCTACTGACTTCAAACCTTCCCTCTATATGAAGGAAACATAGTAGATTCTTGCCAGATGTGATAGCTATCACCGCTGTCTACTGCACAAAAAAGTTGTCATTAACAATTTCAGCGGCCTTATTAACAAATGTCGCAGCCCTTATTAACAACACATTCTTACTATATAATCAGGACCTCCAACCACACATATTTCACACATTGTTCATTAAATCCCACTTATAATGATTGAAAATAGCACAAAATACCAAAAAAATAGCAAAATTTTCAAACCTATTCCAAACACCATTACACTATAAACAAAACATTTAAATATGACCTCTAGTTGTCATTAACAATTTAAGGAGTCTCTATTAACAACTACCGCTGCTCCCATTAACAACTCTTTTTTTCCTACGCAAATTAGATTATGTAGCCCCAAACCTTTCACCTTTATCTTCATTCCTTACCTCTTATGTTGTAGAAACACAGCACAATGAACCACAAAACAGAGCATAATGACAACAAAAATAGAGCACACAAAACCATACCCAAACACATTGAAACCTTAGCCAAAGCATATCCATTGCATTTACTAGGTCTTTCTTTATAGTTTGCAAGCATATGGAGGACAATGCCCACAAAAATCATAGTTGTTTTCAATTTATCATGACCAAAACAAATATCAATAAAAAAAACCTTTAGTTGTCACAAAAAACATTTAAATATGACATTTAGTTGTTATTAACAAGTTAAGTAGCCTCCATTGACAACTATCGCTGCTTCCATTAACAACTCTTTTTTTCCTATGCAAATCATGTCAAGTTACCCCAAACCTTTCACCCTCATCTTCATTCCTTACCTCTTATATTGTAGAAACACAGCACCATGAACCACAAAATAGAGCATCATGATAGCAAAAATAGAGTACACAAAATCATACCCAAACATATTGAAAACTTTTCTAAAGCATATCCATTGCATTTAGTAGGTCTTCCTTTATAGTTTGCAAGCATATAAAGGACAATATTCATCAAAAGGAGACAACTTTTTCCATTTTCATAATCAAAACGAACATGAATCAACAAAACCTAAAGCTATGTTTAACTACTCAATAGAAAAGGTGAGTCACATGGAATAATGAAGACAAGAGAGTGGATGGCATCAATTTCCTACCTTACTCTTCAACCATGGGTGCTGATCGTCACTCAGAGTTTCCTGCCATCTCCACACCTCTTCCAGACTTTAGAGCATGTATTTCACAACATTTAACCATCCCTTTCACTATTTATCTGACATGGGGTAATTCTACTACTACAAAAAGGTTGAAAGGTGGCGCACATATTGTGACCCTTCCTTAATGAAGTGCCACATCTGCTTATTTATTTATTTTTATATTTTATGTTTTTTTTACCAGCTGTGGCGCCTGGGAGGGTAGGTGCCACAGCTGGGGAGGCTAAGTGTGGCGCTTGCCAAGACAGGCCCCACACATGACTAGGTGGGACCAGCTGTGCCAGGCGCCACACTATCTTATGGTCAGGTGTGGCGCCTGTCTGGCCAGGCGCCACACCTAACCCATTTTTTTTTAAAAAAATTTTTATGGTTAGGTGTGGCGCCTGTTTGGCCAGGCGCCACACCTGACCCATTTTTTTTTATTATATATTTTGAAACATCTTAGTTCTTATATATATTTTTTAATTCAGAACAATTTTAGATTAGGTTCCAAGAATAGTTTGTGGTCAACAAAATTTATTAATGCAATTGATTAATTTATATTTGTGTCATATATATTTGTATATGTCATATACAAATATATATCTTATTAAACTATTTTGTAGAGTATATATTTATATGTCATATATATTTGTGTTAGTGCTATTTTGTATAACAATTTTCAGTACTACTTTAGCTAATTAATCATTTGTTGGTATCATTTTAAAGTTATCTATCATTGTTCTTATTAAACCTTGCAAACTATAATTATATATGCATGGGAGATATATATGAGGAAAAAATATGCTAAAAAAAAAAATCAATATGAAGAACCCAAAAAATATGAGGAAAAATATGCTAAAAAAAACCAATACGAAGAATTCAAAAAAAAAAAAAACACCTCCTGTGGCGCCTGCGTGAGGAGGCGCCCTAGGAGGTGTTGGCTTCTGTGGTGCCTGGCCAAGGAGGGGGGCCTCCTGTGGCGCCTGGCCAACTAGGCGCCCCAGGAGAGGGGCCTCCTATGGCGCCACAGGAGGGATGCCTCGTGTGGCACCTGGTTGGTCAGGTGCCACAAGAGGTTATTTAAAAAAACAAAAAAATTTAAAAATAGAAGCGCCACATCTTTTTTTAGTAGCATCCAGATAGGTGGCATTTCTCTAGCGCCACAACTTTGCTTTTTTGTAGTAGTGTTCAGACATTTCTCACATGGAATTTATTACAAATGGTCCTATGGGACTCGAGAGTAATTTCAGATTTTTCCAAGACCATTTCTTTATATATTTGCTTCCATCGGACTACAGTGTAATTCTCCCTAAAATTTTCTGTAAGGGAATTTTCTCCAATTTTCTCTGCAACTTATCCTTTTAACAAACTTTAAATTATAAGTAAAATATTTAAAAATATATATATATATATATATATATATATATATATATATATATTTTAAAAAAACTAAATATAAAAAAATTATATAAAATTTTAAATTTGAGAAAAAATCTCTTAAATTCTAAAATTTGTATAGGTAATTCATCATCCCTATGTTATTTTTACTAAAAAATGTTACACGAAAAAAGAAATTATTTTATATAACTTAAAATCTAAGAAAATTATTTAGACATAACTCAAACTAATTAAATTTAAAAAGATGTATGATTCGCAAGTCAAACCATACGACATTGGATTAATAAAATAATGGAGTGATTGATATAATATGTAAATAGAATATTTTATAAACTTGATAATTTAGGAATCCTTTTTTTTTTTTTGCCAAACTTTAAACCTCTGGATTTATTTAGTAGTTGCATATAGCTCAGAGCTTAGAGTATTTTTATATAATTTAACTTTTTTTTTTATAGACCAGAAAGCAGAAACAGAAATGATAATTAAGGGAATTATCGCTGAGTTCATAATGCTATAAATAGCATGAGGGCCCAATATATAAATGCCACAATGATCATCAAATGCCTTGTTGACAATAACATCTGTTGCACCTTATGTTCTCTGTCCGCCAGCTTTGTTACCACCTGCTTTTCGACATTTCTAAAATTTAACTTAATAAAGCATTAAAATCTAAACTCAAAATTTTTTTTTTTATCAAATAACTAAAAGTTATTTTACAGTATTGCAACTTGCAAGTGTTAAAAACAAAAATCTGAATTTCATTATCAATAAATGAGTGTATCTCCAACAATTTTTTTCTATGATGAAATCTTTTGCAATAAATGTTTCATGATATGGTCATTGAATGCAATGTTTTGAAAAATAAAACTCTTTTTTTTTTTGCCCAGAAAAATAAAAGGGTAAATATAATTTTTAGTCCCTCAAGTTTTGTCTGATTTTGTTTTTTGTCCCTGAAGATTAAAGTCCGTGGTTTTGGTCCCTGAGGCTTGGTCCGTTTATTACAGTTAGTTCTTGAAGTTTAAAAAGGACTTGGTGCCCTCTTTAACAGCATTAAATAGTCATTCGTGGCACTAACGGTGTTAAACAATCCCATGTGTCATGCGCTTAGTAGGCATCTGATGTGGCAAAACTAATAGGGACAATTACAATCAAGTCCCACACAAGAGAAAAAATGAAAAAATGGTCCCTGAAGTTGTTAATGACAAGTCGAGGAGCGTCTATTAACAAGTTGAGGAGCTTACACTGACAACTTTCGGGACCATTT
The DNA here is from genome assembly GCA_963855925.1 of Inga laurina. Classification (NCBI taxonomy): domain Eukaryota; kingdom Viridiplantae; phylum Streptophyta; class Magnoliopsida; order Fabales; family Fabaceae; genus Inga; species Inga laurina. Next base: position 77,573,077 of record OY979701.1, on the reverse strand, counting down.
CTTCATTTTTTCTCTTGTATGAGATTTCATTGTAATTGCCCCAAACTAATATAGAATATTGGTCTTTAAAAAAAACACTGATCAGGTACAACAAACCAAAATTGGGTTCAGCGAAAAGTGAAAGAGGACAAATGAAAAAGCTTCAACTTGGAAAAGAAAAAGAGCAAGGGTTAGATCAAGGAGGACCCACGGCGGCCAAATCTGACGTGGCTATTGCCGGAGGAGTTTTCGTCGACGGCGACCGTCGAGTGAAGATCGGAGGTGTATTGTCGTCGTCATTCGCTTAATTTAAAGGTAAGAAACTTCTTCTTCATATTGAAATCGAGTTAATATTTGAACCATTTCGTTCCGTAAGACTGAAGCATTCATTATCGATGCTTTGTTTTTTCATAGTTGTCGACACCATTGTTATTTGTTTGAATATTGGCTTCTGATGATAAGTACTTGTCATTGGTGGACCACTGTATTTGATGATCTTTATGAAGTTGGCAACCACATTGTAAAAATTTGTTAGACGTAAAGCATTATTACTACAAAACTGGCTTTGTCAACACAAAACGCAATAGGCTTACAGAGTACTTGATGGGTTGTAAGCCTTTTTTTTTGGGATTTTAATGAAGCATTTTTTGAGTTATGGCCTTTGCACGGTATGAAATGCTAGGCCATGGTTCATATTGGAATTCCATGTTTCCTTCCAAAATCTGTGTGAAGATCCCTGTTTCAGTTTCTATAGGTGCTAGAATTTAGGTGATCATATTAGCAATAAGGAACAAATGACGTTTAAGAACAAAAATTTAGGGACGGGCAAGAACAGGGCAACATATTACCTGTTGCATTTATTCTATCTTCTTTGACCTCTGTTCTTTTCGGTGTAATGCTTTGTTTTTTTATACCAAATGTTGTGTTTTTCATAGGTTAAATATGGATTTGGAAAAAGAGAGCAGTGACAGCAGTGCTTCAGAGGCCTTTCTACTAGATTTTGAGGATAGTGATGAAGAAAATGTAGATGATGACTATTTTAGACAATATGTTGATGTTGGTGTAGGTGAAGTATTGGAGGAAGTTGTTGGTAGTTCACAAATGATTTCCGTTGAGACTGATCATCCTCAGCAAGCAAACGCGATTAAGGTTAGAGAGGAGAATACGTTGGCCATGTTATCTGATTATGAATCTGAGGACATTGAAGAAGTTGATGGAATGAGTGAAGTTAAGGATGAGTTAGTAGTTGCAGAACAACATCTGAAATATAATCCCTTAGAGACGTGCAAAGAGTTTAAATTTCAGTTGGGGATGGAGTTCACCTCACTTCAATAATTTAAGGATGCAGTCAGAGAGTATGCACTACTCATTGGATATGAATTGAAGTTTGTAAAGAACGATAAGGTGAGATGCAGAGTTAAGTGTGCACATGGAGAATGCAAATGGGTAGCATTTGTGAGTAAAGGAAGTGGGGATGATGTAACATTTCGGTTGAAGACACTTTATGCTAAACACACATATGGGGTGTCAATAAAGGGGACGAATGAGTTGTACAAGTGGGTTTCAGAGAAAATAGTTAACATGCTGAAAATGAACAAAAATTTGAAGTTACAAAACATAATTGCATTTGTGAGAGGGCACTAGAATAAGGACTAGGTTTGCTAGAATCCAAGAGATGAGCACTAGAATTTGATGTAATATTTGAGACATTTGTTGACCAAACAACCTGGTTTTTCCCTTTCAAAACAACAAGATTGCCATTCCTTGATATTGTGAGAATTCATGTAGAATCTGTGAGTGGGTTGTTTTTGTTACCTACCCAAACAACATTGGATTTAGACATAAACCAAATTCCAACATAGTGGTTTGCCGAATTATTAGGACTAAAGAATCCAAGTGTGAACAGGCTATTATTTGAGCTTACTGTTCCAAGCTCTCGGATCAACAGAGATGATGTAATGGAGTCCAAGGCGCAAACCAGGACAATAAAAGAGCATATAAGAAAAGAAATTAACAAGAAAGTCTCTCTATTTAGTTCCCTAAAAAACATTATTACTTTCGAAAGTAGAGGTAGAAAAAATGAGTTTCGGAATAATGTGAAGTATAGATCTCTACCTTTTATACTATGGTTATAAAGTTGTAAGCCGCATACCAATAACAAACTGATCAAGTACCACTCCACTACACACTGACATAGTGCGGTGGACATTCAATTCAAATATGAGTGAGATACAAATCAACCAAAAACTACATCCATGTTAAACAAAGGAAAGGTTAAACACCTCAGTAAAACCTATTATGTCATTGGAATTACAACATTATATATAAGCTTGGTATTTTCATACATTGACAATGAACACTTTCCAAAACAAAAAAAAACATTGACAAAGGCCATTACATATAATAACCATTTCACAAACTTCAGCTTCCTCCTTAATTCAATATTGGTTTCCTTCATCTTCTTTAGCTCCTCTAGCAGTAGATTCTCAATTGGTCCATCAAACCAATCAAAGTAGTTGCATCCCTACTGTGACTGAATACACAAAGAACAAAATTTAAAGTAAACGTCAAAAATTGGGTACAGAGCACTAACCAAATCAGACACACGTTTAAATGACGAAAACCTCAAACATTTACATAAACAATCCCTTTATACAGTCATGTGCCAGTTTGAACAAGACAGCCACAAATCACAGAGCCATTTATTACAAACCTTATAATTTTGGTACAGAACACACATTAACAAACCTTATAATTTGGACATTTAACAAATCATAGATACATTTAATAAACCTTATAATTTGGGTTCAGAGCATACATTAGCATACAGAGCCACGAATCACATATACATACATTAGAAACACTGGGTACAGAACACTAACCTTATAATTTGGACATTTAACAAACCCCCAACCATAATTTTTCTCTATCCATGAAGTGAGAACTACTACTTCATCCCCACATTTGCATCTTTCTCCGATCGATCTTCCCCCAGTGTGTGAAGAAGAGCTCCGACTAGTAGAAGCCATCGCATCTCACCACATAGACGGGTGCACCTTTAGCCTCCCTTAAAATTCATCGATGAAAGCCCTCAACTTCGCCACTGACAATAATCGTTTGATTTTGAATCGCTTTGTTCATATATTCCTACAAAGACAACGAGAAGAACACCGCAATTAATAGATTCGGCAAAAGAGCATGTTTGATCATATTTGGTGTTTGGAAATTGTTAATAGAATTTATGCCACAAAAAACTATTAATAGCACAATATTGGCACTTTCCTTACCCAAAATGCAACTATTGGCACTGACGATATTTGATCGTAGCTGCCCTCAATTTCGCAGCTGTCCTCAGCTGCCGTCAAATTCAATCACATTGTGGCTCGAATTGCCCCCAAAATTCAGTCGCACTGTCGCTCGGATCTCACACCCTCTGTTGAAAGTGCCAATATTGTGATGATATTCGGTCGCTTACCCAAAATGCAACTATTGGCACTGACGATATTCGATCGCAGCTGCCCTCAATTTCATAGCTGTCCTCAGGTGCCGTCAAATTCGATCGCATTGTGGATTGGATCACCCCTGAAATTCAGTTGCACCGTCACTTGGATTGCACATCCTCTGCTGAACCATGTCTGGTCACTCCTCTCAACGTCAAACCCCATCTTGCCCTAGCCCTAACTCTTGCTCCTTTTGTTGTACCTGATCAACGTTTTTTTTAAAAGACCAATATTCGATATTAGTTTTGCCACATTAGATGTCTGCTAAGCATGACACATGGGATTGTTTAACACCGTTAGTGCCACGTATGACTATCTAACGCTGTTAAAGAGGGTACCAAATCCTTTTTAAACTTCAAGGATTAACTGTAATAAACTGACCAAACCTCAAGGACCAAAATCACGGACTTTAAACTTCAGGGACAAAAAACAAAATCAGACAAAATTTAAGGGACCAAAAGTTATAGTTGCCCAAAATAAAACTCTAACCAAAATAAGGAAAAAAAATTAAAGTTATTTACTTATTCAGGACAGTTGCTTGGCAAAGCAAATCCCATCAGCGCGCCAAATAAGAAACGACCTCGTTTGGACATCACATTTATTTTCTCAATATATATATATAAAACAAGAGGCACAGTTGTTGGTCGGAAACAAAAACCATTCTTCGTCGTCCCTCCGTTTTCCTCTGCTATCGCCATTGAAGCTTAACGAGAGCTCTTAGTCCCTCACTGCTCTCTACAATGGTAAATTTATCACCTTTTCTTGTTAATTCTTCGTCTTCTTTTGATTAATGATTCATTCCGATGATCCTTTATAATGGGTGTTTTCACTTGTCATGCCACCTGATTTTTCTTACTCTGCACTTGCTTGTTCATCCTAAAAGTATCTGTTTTCTTTTTTCCCTAAATAAATTTAGATGGTTTGAATGTATTTTTCCTTCATCTGTGTTTTCTTCTAAACTTCTTTTCGTTTGCGTGACTTGTGTCTATTCAAAGTTTTCGTTTTGAAATTACCCATTATCAGCTATTTTATTCTGTTCGAAAACCAGAATCTTCACTTCTTGGGGGTGAAAGCAACTGTAAACGGTTCCATATAATCTGCATTTTCTTGATTCTTTATGAACTTGAAAGTTTGTTTTTTTAAAGTGACATTTCTGTGTCTTTTTTGTTGAATAAATAAATTAACCGTTGAGTTCTGCTGCTAATGCTTATTTTCCCTCTTTATTTGCTTTCCCCGTCTTCTCTGTGTTCATTTGCCTCCATAGTTTATTAGATTGTGTTCGAAAATACTTCATGATTTCCAGATGGATCGTTTTTTTGGTCATTTTTTTTTTCATGTTTGGCCTTTAAAGTAAATATGCCAGGAACTGAAGGTTTTGTTCTCGTTCTCTTGCAATTCAATGATACTGATAAGCCACAACCCTTAAAACCCTAATGGGTTTGCGTTTCATGGAAGAAACTGATATATCTTTCATTGAGATTTGTCTGAGTTATATATATATATTTTGTTTAATGTTAGACGCCAGACGAAAAGGTTTCGTGGGGGAATTGGATTTAGTCCCAAGTCCCAACTATTTTTGTCTTCAAAATCATTATGGATAGCTGTTAGTGATCTCTTTGGACTTTGGGAATGGATTTTTTATTTTTTATTTTTCAATTTCTCTTGAAATTTGATGAGATTACTTTTTTGGAGGAAAAAAAATAGAGAAATGAGATGTGGAATCCACCTCAATTTGCGGGAGGCATTTGAGTATTTGTATATGTAGAGAAATTTGCAGCAGTAGATGAAATTATTTTTTTATTTTTTTGGTTGAAAGTCTATTGGCTTTTATGTGTATGTTGTTGAACTTTTTGCCACCATTTGAATTGACCTCTGATAATAAAGTCCAAGTGGAGAACATTGGATCACTATCACTTAGTATATATGCTTTTTAAAGGGGTGTTTGGTTGGTATTAAGCATGGAGGAAAAGTTAGACTTCCTTTAGTTCTGATTAAATTGTAAGTCAATCCTTAAATTTGTGAAACTCAATCCCTACTTAGTCGAAACTCAGTCTCTAGTTTTAACCATTTAAGATTTTAGCCCCTACCCTTCATAAAATATATAATTTTATTTTCTTAAATATAGGGGTTAAGAGTCAAACTAACATAATTTAAATGGGAGTCAGGTTAGCATAAAGTATAGGGGCTAATATTTTATTTTAAATAGTTAAACTAAAGAAACTAAATTGTATTAAGTCAAAGGATTAAGTGATAACCAAGTCAAAATTATAAGGATAAAGAGTTTACTTTCCCTAAATTTTACTTTATTAATTTTTTATCTTTCAAATAAAAAAATAATTATTTTTAAAGTAAAAAATGGTGGCTTCTCAAGAATTGAGAAAATAAGAAAGTAATACAACAATTTATATATTAACTTCTCTGGTGCTTGAGAAGTTAACTTTTTCAAGAATAATTGAATCAAGCAAGCCTACCTTTCTTGAATCTCATATTCTGAATTTCAAAATTTTAATAATAAATATGTAAAGTGAATTCTAATCAATTAGTTTATCAATCAATTACTTCATTTATTTTGAAGCAATATAAATTGGTCAGCTCATTAATACGCAGTCTAATAAAAAAAATTGTCAACCCCTTCAAACAGAGATATAGAAAACAATCAAAACATAGGAGTGGGGGACCAGCGACTTTGGCGCAATGGTCAAATATGTGGGCTTAGTGCCCCACTCCCCCCTTCAAGGGTTTGACCTGTGCTGTTGTAAACCGAAAAAAAAAGAAAAGAAAAACGTAGGAGTGGGACCTGGACAAGGATGGCCTACCAAATCCCAACATCTCTATCTGTTTCCTTCGCATTTCTCAGCCAAATAGGCATATCTAATAATAAAAGAACTCTAAAAGCACAATAGTTGGATAGAATTAGAATTTACTGATGTAATTCTGTTGTGTAACTGAGATTTTGAGTTTTCACAGACTACTTCAAGACGTGTAGCTGACAGGAAAGTTGCAAGGTTTGAGAGGAACATTCTAAAGAAATCCTCATCCAAGAAAGGATTCCCCGTGGGCCCCATTGTTCTTGGCTTCATTATTTTTGTGGTCGTTGGTTCCTGTATGCTCTTTACCCATCTTTTATCATATATTTATTACTCCATCCGATCCTATATATCAATTACAGCTAATCAAATCACAGAGATGAAAATGTTGATTAAAATTAGCTAAAATCAACTAACAAGTTGTTGATTGAGGTGGTAAGGCTCACTCTTGTAAGAAGAAGAATATAAGTTTGAATTCTGGGAAGTGCACTTATTAAGAGAGACGAAAACCCTTTGTGTTCTAAATCTTGAAAGGAGAAACCCTTAATCAAATAAAAAAAATTAGTTAAAAGCAATAAACGTGCAAGGAAGTTGCAGTTTGATCCTGTTCAATGTGTTGAAGGTTGTAGGTTTGATCCAACAGAGTAGGTGAGAGAATGTGTAATAATGTATTAAAGCCAACGACTTTGTAGTTGAATGGCATGAAAGCTTTCATATAGGTAGGAGGCTGCATGGTTGATCCTTCTCAATGCTCATAATCCAAGTTATTAGTATTTCCCTCTAATTCAAACAAAACAATAATTTATTGAATTAATGAATGAGAAAGAATGAGTGGAGCACTTTCAACCCGACTAATGGGGTAAAAATGAAAACAATAGGTTAAAATTTTATACCCAAAGAAAGTGTAACTTGAATAATAGCAGCTCTATCCTAGAAAGTGGGACTTGTATATAAAACCGGAGTGAGTATATTTTACTATATGTTTCTCCTCTCATTTTTCATAGTCTGTTCTCTTTAGATATCTCTTTAATTATATTGTATACATCGATTCATTTTGGTTGATGTATATTAAATCATTAATTTAAGAACTTATGAGCTCTCTATCTTTTCATGTTTGGCAGCTGTGTTTCAGATCATTAGGACAGTTAAGAGTCGTGGAATGGCATAAGCAATGAGGACTTTTGACTAATGAGGATTATGAATTTGTATCAACAACAATACCTTATTTTCCTTTAGGCTTTAATCACCAGTATCTTTATGGACAAGTATAATGGGAACAGCTTTATTATTATAGTAGTTCAACTAGGTGGAGCTTCGTGTAGCTAAATGGAGTTCAAAACATAAGTTGCATTAATCACTATTTGTGAATAGTGCAGCTTTGTATATGTTTAATAATTTATATTTGATCATATTAGTATATGAATGATTAAGTTCATACAAGAACCTAGCCTTCATCACATTACTAACTTATTCTTAGTTTAGTACAAATATAATTGAGCATAGGCACATGATATGTAATTTAGTTATGGTGAAATGGATACTTTATGTATTTCAATTGAATTTAATAGTAAAATATATAAATTAGTGTCGGTAGCTGTGTATATGTATATTTTCTTTAACCATGGATGAGGAGAAATTTTGAATGCACATTGATTTTCCCCTTTACTTCAATGAGGGCAATGCTTATTATTTGGGCAAAGAGCCTTATCACAAGTCACAACTGGTCACACTTTAGTTGTCTTCCATAAAACACAATGTTAAACAAAATTGGATGAAAGTAAATACTCTGAATTTAGGAGGCCAAGAGTTTTATAAAATGCTATGAAAAAATATCCCACCAAATTGAATTGGATCCGTAAATACAAGAAATGGTGAGAATTCTTGAGTTCTCTCAATTCAAAAAACCAGAATTTAAATTAATGTTCTATCATTGATTCCTCCTAAATTGCATTCATTTTATCATCAATTGGTGTTTAGTTACTGTAAAAAAAACAAGTTTGTAAAATAAATTTTGTCTCAACTTACGTAAACATACTTGTAATTAAAACAGGCCCACTAAAATTTACCTATAATATATGTTTGAATTACCTTTTTAGAAGTAATTTTATGAGGTATAAAATAAATATGTAAGAGGAATTAGTATCATGTTCCAAACAGGCACTAATTCTAAATTTATAGTTCATGACATCATGGTTAGTATCATGTTACAACTTCGAAGCTGTACTAGGATTTATTATTGATTTTTTTTGCTTGCCAACTATTATTGATTATTGATTACGTGGACTTAAACTCGTCCTTTTATGGCCATCATATATGCAAGGAACAACTTAATTTACTCTTACATATTTTTTGAGTCTGCCGCTTCTGAAGTACACGTTATACTGACAACTTGAAGATGATCATGACAAGGAACAAATGCGAGAAATCTCAACCAAAAAAAAAAAAAAAACTGAAACTGAGACGATTTATACCAATAGTTTGTGATGATTCATCATTATGTGGCTTCTGTAGGTTGATTTGCTCTCATCGGATCTTCGACTAGCTTTGGTTGTCATGTCTTTTTTGCTGGAATTCTGGCAAATATCAGAGCTTTTGGATAGCTTCCTACCATAACCATTAGAGTCTGTCACAGGATATACTTGAATCTCATCATCTTCAGAGAAGCTTTCATCATATAAAGATCCTGAACCTGTACACTCAAATTCCTGTAGCATATGAACACACTTAATGAGAAACTGATAAGGATTATGAGAGTATATGGCTCTACTACGTGGTGTCCCTTAAAGATAATATAAGATAACTAAGTTTGAATCAAGTGTTATATATGTCATACTTTGTCCTAAATATAGGACAAACAGTTTATTTTGATTCTAAATATAAGTATAAGACTTTAATCTACTTTGTCTCCCATAGTTTTTCCAAAATATCCCTATTGATTACACATATTAAGAGGGTTCCATCAATGATAGTTCTAATACGCATGAATAAAGAGAGTAGTTTAAAGAAATCAATACACATTTGTTATAAATAACTAACTTAACTAATTTGTTATAAATAACTAACTTAACTAATTTCGTTAATATCCGCAAATTAGTTTTCTAACTTTTTATATCAAAAACTGGAGGTAATACTTAAGACAGAAAAAGAAAAGTCAGAGACAGAATATGAGAAAATGCGGTGATTTCACAAATTAACAAGAGTTTCATACCCTAGATCTTGACTTTGCATTGCGGGGTGTTAAACAGGGATTTAAATCCTTCAGTAACAAATCATCTGGACTTCCTGGGATTGTCAATTCCTCAGAGCTGAGTTCCTGCATAAAATGTTAAAAGGATTCAATAATAACATATATCTTGAATCTTTAGAACTACTACTGTGAGTAAAAACAAAAGGCGACCCAGTGCAAGTGCACAAGGCTTCCATCATATTAAAAAGCACAATACATTAAGAAAAGATAGCATCATCGTTGGATTTATGTTGAATATTCGTATTAGACATATGATTCTACTCAATATAGTCACTTAAAAGAATTATTGCATTACTCAATATTTGCTATGAGTGACATTTAATTTGTAAAGAATCTAACATTTCAATTCATGTTTTTCACATACAGCAAACTCACCCAAGAGTTAATAGCAGAGTGTGATGGTGTTCTTGGAGAATTTCCATGATCTTGCAAACTTGATTTTGCACGCTTATCAGCCTTAACCTATACAAGAAGAAAGTAATAATGATGATTCCAATACCTTCAGCTCAAGTGTTCAACATGTAACGATTCATTCTTACAAGTTTAGGAAGAAATAGCAAGAACAATAGTCTGAGTGCAAGAAAATTTCCATGTCCAATATGTAAATGCAAGATACAACTGTGATGATCAGAAACCTAAAGAGTGAGCCCAATCCTAAAAGATTAGCCTATTGAGATGGAGAATCCCAATTTATCAACCTCACTCCACTTGTGAGATTTCCCAAACTCATAACAACCTGATATGAACTTAGGTGCAACTGACTAATGATAGGCAAGTTTATGAAGAAATAGCAATACTGGTCGTTAATGTAACATTGAAAATATGTTTTCATCTCAATAGCAAGCAAACTGATAGACTATATATGAATGCAAGCAAGTTTCAATGCCTGATCCTTAAGTAGAACATCAAAGCTCTCTATGGTAAAAATATCATAACATAAATGCATAATACAATCTCTGACACACACACACACACCTCGGCGAGATCCTCTGCTAGGCTTTGGAGCTGACCAGTGAGAGAAGAGACTTGCTTTTGCAGAGCTGGAATAACCTGTTTTGCCTGTGTCAGCTCAGAGCCTTGCTTCTCTAAAAGTTCTTGGAGCTGAGAATTCATCACATCAGGAAAAAGAATAGCACTTTTAAGCGACTTGATTTCTTCTCTTTGATTCAAACACAAATCCTTCAACTTCTCCACCTGAAATTTCAATCAAGCAATGAACTCTTACAATTTTGGTTGCAAAACTAAGCACACTTGTTAGCTACTTTAACTTAGGACTGTTCACAGTCCACCGTTATCAAATCAAACCAAACCCTCAAAAATTTATTAAACTAGCTATATTGCAACTAAAGGCGCAAAATTATTAGCTCATCTGAGTAAGTTTGAATCTTCATCAACATTCAAATATTCAATCATTAAATCTTCACAGGTTAATTACATCTGCATTAACATTCATCTGAGTAGCTCGCCTAATAATAACAGAGGCTATTTCACAGGTTAATATAGTCAAAACAAAATTCAAAGCAACTCACTTCTTTGTTCTTCTCCTCAAGCAATAATTTCAGCTCTGCAATCTCCGATTCCATCTCCTTGTTCATATTCAACAGCTCCCTCTCACTCCGAAGCACCATAGCTAGCGTTCTTGTGTTCCCCTTCACCTCCGTCAGGGCCTTCACCTCCTTCCCCTTCGTCTTCTCCGACGATGACGGTTTTCCGAACAGCTTCTTCTGCAATGCCGATAATCCCGTGGCCCTCCGTACATTCTTCTTCAAATCCTCCGCAATAAAATCTGCCGGAATCAGCAATCCCGCCGTCTGATTGGCGCCGGACTTGGGCTTTGTTGTCAAAGCGGATTTCTTCTCCATGAGCTTTCTCATCATTGTCGTCAAGCTCGAGTCGGTTTTACTACTCTTTCCAGTGCCGCCTCTGGTTCGAGCGAGATCGGAGGGTTTAGCTTTAACGAGAGCACGAGAAGAAGAACCAGAGGATTTGTGGTTGAACTCAGAGGAAGAAGAAGGGTCGGAGAAGTGGGAGGAAGTGGTAGAAGAGCGTGAATCGTAGGTACTGTAGCGAGATGAAGGCTTGATGAAGGAGGTCATTGTAGATTGTAGATTGTAGATTGATTGAGGTTTGAGTTTGAAAGTGAGGGAGAGAAGGAGGGAAGAGATTGATTTAGATTGTATTTTTGAAGTTTCGGAAATACCAAGATGGAGTTTGAGGTTTTAGCCGTCGGATGAATACACGTGTCATACGTTGGCGCTTTGTCTTCTATGCCGCGGTCCGAATTCGAATTTTTCACGTGATTGGGGCGGCCTCTCTGCTTGTTTTGACTTTTTGATCTTGTTTCATTTTCTGCAAATACTAAAAATCTCCTTCACCACCCACTAATAATCATCAATATTATAAATTGACATAAAATATCAAAATTACTCTACAATACATCAAATTATTTATAATTTGAAGGAGTAAGTAATACCTCCATATGCGAAGAAAAAGTGATTCATTATTAAGGGCCCAGTGGTGTGGGAAGAAAACATTCATATGATAATTGTTTATGAGATAGTAAGTTTAGATGGTAGGATACTCAACTCGCAATTATCTGCTCAATTCATATATGAGCTTACGAGCCTATCCCGTAAAACGATGTCATTTTGGTTAATAGACCCAATTTGAGTTTATAAGCTTTGAAGTAAAATGATGTCGATGAGCTCCTAAGCTTATAGATCGATGCACAGAACATGTAGTGCAAACCTATTTAATAGATTAATTAAGTCCTCTCAAAGGTAAGAAATCAAGAAGAAAATTCGAAAAGAATCCCCACTTTTCTATTGTTGAATGTTGAGATGAGTTTAGTTTTATATATGGATTGGTAGGTGATGCTGAGAGATGCTCTTAAGAAAAAATTAGTGGCAATTAATTACTTAAAATATTATTTTAAGTGTCAGTGTTCTCTATATATCTGGCTGATTGTGTTCATTGCTATGGATTATTTGTCACTAAGGTTTATAAAAACACTAGATAGACTAGATTTTAGCTATGTTTGCAGTCCAGAAAAGTTAAAGATTGATTATGATTCAGCTTCTGATGTGCTGGGGCCTTTTCCATTCATCAGTATAATTTCAGTTTTGGAATTCTTGTATCAATCTTCTGAATGATTTATTGAGGTCAAGATTATTTGATATTTTTTTAGGGGGCAAAATCTGCTGAAATTGAAGTATACTACTAATTGTCCTCAACTGATATGGGTAGCTTGTCCTCTTGATTCATTGAGATAGGCACTACCCATAATGCCAAACTATGTGCCTTCATGATGAAAGCTCTGTCTTTGAGACCCGTAAGGTTATATCTCTGCCATTGCTTCATGCTCTACAAGAGTGGGTCAAAATTCTTTAGCTCATTTCTTCTCATTTCTCTTATGCATGGTTGGCACACAAGTTTTTTCATAGTGCCATTCGCATCAATACACGATCTATGTGAAGGTGGTGGGATAAATTTTTCCATATATAAATTTAGTTACTCCTTCCTATTTGTAAATGATAAGCTTTTATGTGAATGAAGTGCTAGTGTATTATTTCATCTTATTGTGAGATTTGACATGGAGAATAAACCAAATATATCAACGCAAAGATATGAATCAGGAAGGCTACTAGGCCAAGGTACCTTTGGAAAGGTATATTATGCCCGCAATAAGAGCATAGCAGCAGAAGTGACGCAAGAATTAGCAATATAGGAGTGACTAGCTTGTTAACCATATGGAAACTTTAGATTTTTATATAATGATGTAAGTTGATGTGCAACATATCTAATTATATCTTCAATGTACAAGTGTTGGTTTATGTATGTTTCATGGGTACTTAAAAAATGTTCTCTCTCTCTCTGTTTTTTTTTTTTCACTTTGTATTTGTCAAAGCAGAGGGGAAGAGATACCCTCCATGGGTTTTATAAAAATGAACTGAACTTGGAGCAAGTTACTTTGAGGCATGTAGGAGAAAGGGTAAAGCCAAGTTTTTTCACATGATTTTCTATTAAGTTTGTCATTTTTTTGTACTTTTGTATCTATTGCTTGTAAATGTTGTTGCTTTCTCTTTCCAGAAACACAAGATGATAAATGTGTGAAACAAGTGTATATAATGGTTAGAATAATTATTTTATAAATAATAATTTTACAAATGATAATTATTAATAAATACATTGTAAAAGAAGAAGAAAAATATGTATAAGGGCATTTTTGTCCACTTATAATTAACTCCCCTCCCCTCCTGAATCAAACAAGGACACCAAACCTCCCTTACCTTCTTCTTGAACCAAACAAATTATAACCCCCTTAACCTAACTTAAATAAACCTCACCTAATCTAACCTCCGTTGAACCAAACACAGCCTACAAGCTCTAAAACACATAATTTTTTTATCAGTCTTCAATAATCACTATAAGGAGCAAAAACTATGTGAGTTGCTTCATAAGCAAGAATCTTAGCACTAGGCCACTCATGTGACCTATGAACAAAGGAAAGATCATGGGTTTTCATTTTCTCCTTGGTCATATCTGGGGAGGATACTACAACTGTAGAAAGCTCACCCATGTGAAGGTGCATGAGAGGTCCGTACTTGAGAGATAGATCTCGAAGGATATGGGATGGAGACAACGACGACCACGTTGATGCTACTAACTGATCGTTTCCCAGTAAAGGAAGCTTCCATGGCCCTGGGATTTGAATCTGATGAGCTTTGTTGTTCTTTGCCTTTGTGAGCCTAAGGAACAATAATATTAATTAAGAGGAAGGAAAGAAGAAGCAAGAGAGAGAATTGGGTTTCCATGTGTTATAGCTTCAATTCAAGCGTTAACTTTTGATGCATGTAAAGATTAAAGTTGGCTATATTATATATACAAGTAAACTGTATAGACAGAGAATTGAGTTTCCATATGTGTTATAGCTTCAATCCTAGTTGGCTAATAATGAAACAAATCACACTTTATTTTGTTATGTTTTTTTTTTTTAAAAATAGACCCCTTAATTTGAGAAGGCAAAAAGGAACTCATATGAGGAAATATATAACCCACTGAGCACTTTAATCACAACATTTTGCACAACGTATTTGACTTGCTACTAGATTTAAAATAGTCAAAACAACAAAGCTCAATGTATACGTACACACATACACACATTGGACTTGGACATGAGGCCGGGTGGATACCGAGTATTATTGAAAGTATACATGATTGTTATATCAATGTGGGTGGGTACTTTCATTAACTGCCAGTAACAGAATCAATATTGTATGGCGTGGGAACCAAACACAAATTGTTCTTTCTTCTCTTTGTGATGCTAAATTTCACACTCATATCTAAATCCTCTGGTTCCATTCCCTGTGGGAGTTTCCAATCAAAGTGGTAAAGTAAGCTAGCTAGAGGAAGCTCAACACTTGCTAAACCAAATGAAATGCCAGGACACATTCTTCTTCCTGCTCCAAAAGGAATGTACTCAAAGTGTGTTCCTTTAAAATCAATATCGCAATAATTGCCTTGAAACCTCTCTGGTATAAACCTCTCAGCATCAAACCAATAATTTGGATCTCTTCCCAGGGCCCATGCATTTATTATAATTTGAGTTTTGATGGGTATTTCATAGCCATTGATCTTGCAAGTTTCTCTGCATTCCCTTGGAACCAACAAAGGAACAGGTGGGTGTAGCCTCAAAGTTTCTTTGATTACTAATTTTAAGTAACTAAGTTGTGCCATATCACTATCACGAATTACTTTCTTCCCTTCAAAAACGTTTCTAACCTCAGCTTGTGCCTTTTCCATCACTTTAGGATTTTTCATCATTTCTGAAATGGCCCATTCTAATACCGATGCTGAGGTCTCGGTTCCACCAGTGAACATATCCTGCAATCATATCATAGTGCACACAAATATATCATTAGCATTATCAAACTCTAAATAGTTTAGATTCTGTTATGAACATAAGTCTAAAATGAGAGTCCAATCTCAAACAACTGGCCTAGTCAAAGCTCCTTGACTTATAAACTACACACCACAATTGTGAAGCTTCTCAATGTGGGATTCGGCTCCATATCATGACATTTCACTCAACCTTCTATTGATCAGAATCCTCAATGAATAGTATTCTCTATGAAGATTGGACCCTCAATAAAGATATATTTGTTACGAATACAAGTTTAAAGGGAGAGTCAAATCCAAAAGACTATATATGATTTGATAGGAACGGAAACCCTTGGACTTATAAATACAAACTACACTTGTGAGACTCTCCAATAACTGACAAATAGTTCTTTACATCAAACAAGTCTTTTTCTCATCTCCGCCTTAGCTTATTTGACACTTACCTAAATAATTCTCAAGTATGAAGCGTTTATTAAGCCAAATTCTATAGTAGTAGTGTTAAATTATCCAGTTCCAAGTGCCTTTGGTGTTGGCTTGCTTTTTGGTCACACACAAACATGTAAACTACATATCCATACGATTTTCTTTCAACATAGGTAATGACATACCAACATATATATAAGGTAAGGAGTACTAACCCAAATAACAGCTTTAATGTTGTCGTTTGTAATTGGGACATCAAGGTTTTCACTTTGCTGGATTCGTTGAAGAACCTGAACAAGATTTTCTTCATCAGAAGAAGCACTCTTGCCTCCTTCTGCTCTATTCTGCTTGATAATATCATCCAAAATTTTGCCTATATTGTCACGGATCTTCACCAGCTTTGCTTCCATTCCAGTCACGAGAAAAACAAATTTCATGGAAGGAAACAAATCAACAAGATTAAATCCTCCCAATCGTTCTAATACTGAAGGGAGCAATTGCAATAGCTGTTCTTGATTATCTTTATGGTTGTCGCCAAATGCTACCCTCATAACTATAGAACTAGTCAATGAGTAGAGCCTGCTCGTGAGGTCGAAAACCGAACCTACTGATGATTGAACTAACTCTATAAGCTTTGATACCTGATGAAATGAGGTAAACGGTAATGAAGAAATATTGAAAGTTTTCAATGCATAAATATAGAAATTAAAATATCAATCTAGTCATATATTAGAAAATTTAATTAGCTAGAAATTGTAATATAGAGTTAACAACAATAAGAAGCTTTGTACTACTATTAGGTTGGGATAGTTAATTATATGGATCCATTCCACTTTATTAATAACTAACTAACTCCAGAATTAATAAATAATTAATGCCTAAGAATTAATGCTTTATACTATGCTAAATATAGGAAGTAGTTAAGAGCTTATTTTTGATCTTAAATATAAGACTTCAATCCACTTTATCTTTCAAATTATAACTTTTCCCCCTATTTAGCCTCATTAGGTGCCCATCACAAGGGGAAACAATAGTTTCAAAGCAAAAGACTATTCAAAAAGGTATTTTAGGAAAATCAATACATATTTTTTACAAATAACTAAATTAATTTTGTTAATGTATATCACTCTGGGCCTTATTATAAATCTATTTTAACTAATTCTCACCTAACAAAAAATGATAATTATCTAACATTTTCAAAGCATTCTCACTCATACCTTGGTTCTCTCGTTGCTCACATCTTTTACCTCAAAACTACATAATTTTGGGGGTAAATAAAGCAGGGAGAACACTTTTTGTTTTTTACAAAAAAATACATCACTCTCAAATATTTTTTTACAATACTTTTTTTTAGAGGCACAACACTCTAAAGTATTTTTCAATAGATATTGGTTGTCAGTAAAAAAATATTTTAAAGTGTTATGTGTACTAAAAATTAATTTAAGATACTGAAAAATTTTTTTCAGAATACTATATGCTAAAAAAGTGCTCCCTTTTCACAAAAAAAAAAAAAAAAAGGTGCTCCCTTTAGTTTGTTTACGGTAAAACTATATGGTTTTCGGGTAAAGAATAGGAGCAGACGAAAAAGAAAAGTAAAGAAGCTGGATCCCACACGGACATATGCAGTATAATCCATATCAAAGGGGAGAGCAATCTCTCCTTTTTCCATCATAATCCCTTCCCTTCTCTTCGTTGTTATAACGATTGAATTAATATTTGAGTGGTTCAGATTTAATCTTTTATAAAATTATAATAAAATAATTAATTAAATTCAAATAACTGTATTTTGATATGAATATTTTAATACTACAATATAGGGAAAAAAAATATTTTGTATAAAATTAAACCTAAACCCTTTAAATGTTAATCTTATAATTAGAAAAAGGAAGAGAAGCAAAGTGTGAATGAAAAGGGAAAATGAGGTTACTCCCCTACATCAAAGTATCAAACATTATTGACCAAAAAAAAAGTATCAAACATTTAAAATAATATAAAATAATTGAATGTCAACGGAAGACATTATTAATCACTACCTCATCTTCTCGTACATAGGAGAATGATTGGACCTTCTTGACGCTCAAGAGCTCCAAAGTACAAATCTTCCTCATCTGTCTCCAATAATCACCATAAGGAGCAAAAGCAACATCAGTTCCTTCATACGTAATAATCTTACTAACAGTAGAAACCTGTGGCCTCTCAACAAAGGCAAGATCACGCGTCTTCATAATCTCCTTGGCCATATCTCGAGACGACACAACCACAGTCGAAATCTCACCAAGTTGGAGATGCATGAGAGGTCCATGCTTGAGAGATAACTCTCTAAGCGCTTCGTGTGGAAGTGATGACTCTGCTGCTGCTAACTGATGAAGGTTTCCCAGTAAAGGAAGCTTCCATGGACCTGGGATTTGAATCCGTGCTTTGCTCTTTGGCTTTGTGAGCCTAATAAGGAACAATAATATGAAGAGGAACGGAATAAAAAGAAGCAGGAGAGAAAAATGGTATTCCATATGGGTTTGCCTGCTAACTGATGCATGATATGCAAAGCATTATGTGTGGGTATATTTATTTCTGTGTGTTGGAGTGGGAGTTGTGTCAGATCATATAAAGACAATGGCGAAATATGTGGCCAGTAATGAGACCAGTTGAAAGACTTCTTGCCATCCCGACAATAACACATGGCGTGCCATCCCGACAATAATTAATTATTGCGGGACCGACTGTGGCTATTGCAGTTTTTTTCCCACTCATATTTTTTTAGTATTTTATTAAAAAGTATATTTTGTATTATTCTTTTTTTTAATGAAAGATAATTTTTACAAAATATTATTCAAATATGTCTCTTCATTATTCGTCCTTTTAGCTACTTCATTTCAAATGTCTATCCATATTTCTCTACACCTTCCTCCGTCCTCTTTTTTTTTTTTTTTTTTTTTGGTTAATACTCTCACGCACGTTCCATTCATCTCTTTCTTTATCTCCCACATTCTTCTTCACCTCTTCATCGTTTCTCTTTTATAAACACACACACACACACACACACACACACACTTTTTGTCTTCTATTGCTCCTACATCTTCTTTTAATTCCCCTTTTTTTCCTTCTTCTATAGTATTATTATTCTGGGAGAGCAGTCGAAGAAGCAAAAACTCAGACATGGAGGTTTGGGAGATCTTGATTTTTTTTTAAAATTTTTTTAGGAGATCTTTAATTCGCTAACATGATTTGCAAAAAGCAAATCAAAGAAGCATAGATGAAACGAAAAATAGGTTAGATGTTTTTCCTTTCATATTCTTAAAAAGAAAGGAGCAAAACGTGGTTTTATAAGAAAATTTTTTGAAAAATACAGTCAAAATTAAGAAAGGACAAGATGGTCTGGTCAATTTCTAAAATCCTAAATCAAAGCAGTCATAAGAATCTGGGATTTGAAATGTTGAGACAAAGTGGATAATACCCTTAGTTTAGTGAGAGAATAAAGAACAAAGGCAAGGCCAAAATCGAATCGGTTGGCTAAAGAGGAAGTGAAAAATAGAGATAGTAATTCGGGGCGGACCCGCCAGGCTGCCCCAAATAAATGGGTTCGGGCCGCAATTTAAATTTGGGCTACATGAGCTGGCGGGTTGGCCTGCATTATTTTTTTTATTTAGTTTTTTCTCAAATGCCCTTTGTCTCTCTTATCTGAATATCATTTCCTTTGATGATGTGTTTAATTAACTCCTCATACTTTCTATTTGACACTTATTTTCCTATTATATTTATTTATTCTGATATACTATTATTAAATTTAAAAGATATATGTTTATATAGTTTTGTGATGTGAATAGATAAAAAAAAAAAAGTAAGAATGAAATTGACTTCATAACACAAATGTATAAAAGAAAGGAAGTGTGATATGAGCGGGTGAAAGAGAAAGAGAGTAAAGATTTTTAAAAAAGAGTGAAATTTAAAAAAAAAATTGGCGGGCTTGCGGGCCAGCCTGCTAGCCCTCCTAAACGGGCTTAGCCAGCCCGCGAAAGGGACGGGCTACACCAACTTGCCCTGCCACATCCTGCAGCCTGCACAGGCCAGCCCGCAACCCACGGGCCAGCCCGCATTACCACCTCTAGTGAAAAACAACAAACCTAGGAGGAGGGGAAGGGGGTGAAGGGCTTAGCGCGGTAATTGGAAGGGAACGGCGGTCTCTTGACCAAGCTTTGGCGGCGTGCGGCGGAGTTGGAAGGTCATAACTGAGAAGCGACACCTTATCTTCAGCTGGATTTTGTCAACTGGGTTGTTTTGCTTTGAGACTTTATTGGCTTATTTTTCAGTTGTGAAAAGCTTCGACTGTCAAATGTTCTCTATCTTCACCGTTATTCTTGAATCCCTTTAATCTGTTTAGAAACTCACATGTGTAAAATTTACATTAACAACATCTCTCTCTCTTATTAACAACATAAGCTTCTCTAGATTCACGACTTCAGTTTCTTGTTTAACAACTTCGTATGACAACTTCGTATGGAAAGGCGGAAAAATAACAAGTTGGGGCCAATAACAACACCACCTTGTCCATTAACGACATATGCTACTAAATTAACGACTTTACTTTTTTGGTTAATAACTTTGGAGGCAAAAGGGGGATAGTAACAACTTCGACGGCCAATAACAACATCTCATGCTATGTTATCATCAACACCAGATTCTACAGTAATAACTTCATTTCCTTGTTTAACATCTTCATATGAAAAAATAGAAAAGTAACAAGTTGGATGCCCAATAACAGTACTTGTCGTTTTATTAACAACAACCCATTCTACATTAACGAGTTCACTTTCTTGTTTATCATCGTATAAAAAATGAGAAAGTAACAAGTTTGATGCCCAATAACAACACTTGTCGCTTTATTAACAACAATCTATTCTACATTGACGATTTGACTTATTTGGTTAACATCTTAGTATGAAAAAATGGGAAAGTAACAAGTTGGATGCCCAATAACAACACATGTCGCTTTATTAATGATAAGTATATATTTTATAATTAAATCGATATATATTTTGGATATATTCACTGGATTTATTAGCATTTTATGCCTATTTAATTATATTTTATATTCTTTAATTAATTATAAGAGAAAAGAAGAATTTGAATATAAAATCTAATCATATCCTATTTTATCTTGCAGGGGATATTATCATAATGAAGAAAGATGAAAATACCAAATAAATTAAGGAACAGGAAAATGATATAATATATACCTATATCTATATAGATATATATAATATCTTACTCAAGCAAATCATTCAGGCTAAAATGTAGATCCTCGAAGATAAAAAAATCTCAAGGATATTGGAAGAAATAAAAGCAAATTGAAGGAATAAAGAAATCGTGGGTCCCACGTACACGAAGATGATAAGCTATGTTATATCAATCATCATCATCATCATCATCATCAATATCAATATCAATATCAATATATATATAAAATCTGTTCCCCCAAGCCATATAAGAAAACAGTATATATATAAAATCTGTTCCCCCAAGCCATATAAGAAAACAGCTTATCTATGGCTCCTCTCACATATTACTGTTCACAAGCCATATTAAAATTTCTTGGGCTAAGTATAAGCCGTTCCTCATTTGCAATTCCCGCCCTATTTGAAATTCAAATGACCCATCACTTGATAGATCCATCACATCGCGGGGTATTAACATCAAATAAAAAAACTTTTTGACAAGCCATATTAAAATTTCTTGGGCTAAGTATAAGCCGTTCCTCATTTGCAATTCCCGCCCTATTTGAAATTCAAATGACCCATCACTTGATAGATCCATCACATCGCGGGGTATTAACATCAAATAAAAAAACTTTTTGACCCCTGTTTCCATTTATTTTCCCTAACATCTTCTCTTACCAAAACGCCTCCTCCTTTGTGCTCAGTTCTGAATAAATGGCTAGCAAGGGGAAATCAACATGGCTTCGCTAACTTACTCAAGGTGTATGTGAGGACATCATCTTTGTGAAAGTTAATAGAATCATTCCAAGGGAAGCTATCCTTGTGCATCCCAAAGACGATCGGCCGATGAAAGTCCTGTGTGCATACGAGTTTGTTGTCTGTTGATGAGTCGATATGTTTACTTATCTTTTCCCCTTCTAGCTCTATACTTGTGCTCACTGTAGATTCTCATGTGAGCAGGCTTACACGAACAGCTTTATACTTGTTGTGTAAATTATTCATACTCAAGCTTCGGCCTTCCAGTGTTTTAGGGCAGATAATAGTCACGATGCCAAAACACTCCTTCAATATGATATTACTCTCCGATTATGCAGAGACTGGCCCAAGAGAGACTGGGTCGCCAGGTTAGTTGCTGAAGACTCTCATGTAATTTAGGAACGACCTTCAAACTACTCAAATATATTAGGATGTTTCAATTAGCTCTGTAATGTTTAATGTAGTTTTAATTTTTGCCCTGACTGAATTATTGGTCATTTCCTTTGTTGGAAATCTCTATAAGAACCCCCTTATCTGCAATCAGAAAAGAGAAAGAGAGGTAGAGAGATCGACAGAAATAGAGGAAGAAAGCGAAGGCAAGAAGGAGAGGAAGACAAGGTGATTCTCACGTACAAGCTTGATCTTGAGTAGAGGTAAGCCGCCTAAACATAATCTTACCATTATTTCTTTCATTTGAGATGTCCTGATGGATGAAGAAGGCCGCTCATAATCTGGGTTAGTGACAAAAAATCAAAGAACAAGAAAAATAACTGCAATCAAGCATAGAATGAAGCTTATATTCATGATATATAACATTGCTTGTGGCTAAAGAGCTTGCATGTTGAATTTGAAATTTTAGAGGCTTAGAAGCTGAAGAAAAACTTACTGTTTTAATGAATTTATAGGTTAAATTTCTCTAGAATTGGGAAGTCAATTATGTATAGCTTCTAGAGTACACTATGGTATGTTTGGAATCAATAGAGTTTGATTTCATGAATTTTTCCCCTATACCCTGTTCAGTGAGCCACTGTTTGGGTATAATGAAGATGAATTTTGCAAAATGTAAACCTTCCAAAGAGTTTAGAAGGGTTTTTTGTGTAGAACAATGTCCCTAGAGCATGTTTGGAAGCATTAAAATGAGAAATGGTATTTTCCCTACATGTATGTGTGTCTTGACCAGTAGGGAAAAACAGGGAAGGATATGGGTTTTGAGTAATTTAAGTTAAAAAATGGTTCCTCATGTGAAATTGTGTTGGGGTAACATGACAAGTGAATTTTTAGGGAAGAAAATATGTAGGGTGGTATGTGATTAATTGTCTTTGTTTGATGTTGTCCAAATCATGGGACTAGGTTTTTCAAAACTGGAAATTCATGAGTAGGTTCTGCTATATGAAGTTTGAAGGCTAGAGTGAGTGATTTAAGTGTTATATAAAGGGATGATGATGGCTGTTACTAAGTCAAGATTCTCATGACTTCAAGGATGAGAATAGCTATTGTTTTAAGGTATTTTTGTATTATTGGGTCATAGGATGTTGAAAGCCATGGGGTTAGATTTTTTAAGCTAGAAAAACTGATTTGAAATCTGTTGATTAATGTGTTCAAAAGCTGAATAATGGTCTTGGATGGTTCAATTATGTTTAGATCTCTTGCCAGAGTTGTGCCATCTAAGGCATGTGTTTCACTACATTTTCAAAATATATTCATTTCTTAGCCTTTATAGCAACTGTTTCTTTTTTTATGCAACTTCTCTTATTGTTTTATGCTTAATGAAAAGGTTTTCACCTTTTATGGTGTATGTTCTTTTTTTACCCATCTTTTCTGATTGAAACATCAGACTAATAATACAAATGACAAAGGCTTCACATGTTCATTGACAAACCCGACCTTTATCTTGGACAAGACTCAACAATCAACAAAGTTATACACACCAAAAAGGTTTTGGTATTTAGTAATCAATATAAAAACCTTAGTTAATATTATTTATTGCTGGTGAAATTATTTATCTCTTGCAATTAAAAAAACACATGAGCTGAGATTTAATGATGGCTCAATAAGGGAAAAATGTGTTCTCTGATTCAAGTTGGTTTTGCACAGGAAAAACTATCCCAAATTTTATTAATGGTCCATTAACTTTTTTTTTTTTTTGGACTTTACAAACGATTTGTGTTCATAAAGCATTACTTTTCGTACCATTATTTTAAATTGGCAAACAGATAAGGACAAGCTAATATGGTCTAATGAATTTAGGAATTAATTCTGTAATAACTAAGTTTAATTTCTATCCGGACTAATATCATTGTCATTGTGGAGTGGAACTTTGTATCAATATTGCATCGTTTTTCATGTTTTCAATTTAAGACTATCATAATATGCATAAGCCTTCACTTTTTCTGTTTGTAGGGGAATTTTTCATGACTCATGTTGTACTGATACTAAGACAAGATTCATAAATGCGCACTGTGAAGGGTTGCTCTACTTTTTTTGTTTTTTGGTTATTTAAGCTGCTCTGTTTCTGATTAGGTGTTATTTTCAAGCAACAAAAGTGATTTTGTAGGTGTTTGAGCAAGTACATCCCTTAAAAGTAAATTGATACTATCCTCTATGATATCATTATAGATAAGGTTTCGATTGGTTATGCTTTGATCCCTATAAAGTGGTTGCTATCAGTTGTGATCTCAAGGGAAGCATATGACTACTTCAAATATAGGAGCAGCCTATAGGAGGTAGCTATTTTTATACCATCAGTATGATTTAGTAGAAAAGCATAATGTTATAATCATTGATGATATATGTTATAATTAAATATAATAGAATGTGTTATAATTGATAATACATGCTTCATTTTGTATCAAAGGACTTCCTTTATTAGTTGGGAAACACATTTTTCGCTTAAGTGTTCTCCCTTGATTACGTAAATGTGCTGTCATATATTTAAGTAATGCATGTGTAAGGCCTAACTCATGAAGCATTTTGGCCCAGATTAGTCTCAAACATGCAGAAAACCCAATAGAGAGACCCAATCTTCTAATGGTTTTCCAATAATATTATGATAACTATTTTGCTCATGAGCTATAAAAGTTGCAAAACTCATATTCTAGCTAAATATGCTTTATTCAGTGTAAATGAAAGGGAATGCATGAGGTGGATACAATCAGTGTTAGCTGCATTAAAAAACTGTCGTGAATCTTGCAAAAATGAAAAGATTAAAAAACTGTCATGAACTATCCAAGTAGTTGGGAGTCAAAATGAGAATGGTCGATAGAGTCTATATATTTAAAAGCTGTTTAGTTTTGCTTTTCTGAAACCTTTTAAATTAGTATGTACATTCTCAAACCGTGCATATTTAGTTTATTGTGATATATTTTGTTTCATGTCAGCCTTATGCTTGAAACGGAAACCAAGGGTTTTTCAGTCTATCATATTTGTTTCGTTTATTGTGTTGTGATGTTATTAGGTAGCTTGCTGACTTTCATATATGAGGAAAGTAATCCCAGTACATCTACAGTGCATATAAGAAGCTGTTCCCAGTATGTTACGTTTTAGCTATTAGCATATGAAGTCTTCAAATTGACAAGACGATTTTTGAAACAAGAATCAAAATTTAGTGCATTCTAACAGTTGTATATCCAATTTTACACAATATATGCATATTCAATGTGTTCTGTGACGGTCAACATGCTGCAGAGCCAAAAGAGAATGGAAGGATGCAACAAAAGGAGATATGCGTGAAATTAAAAACTCTATATGTTGCATTATTGTCATTTCTAATATGTAGTCTTTATGGATGAGAGGAGATTGTTGTGTAACATTGATCATGTCTTATTTCTAATATGTAGTCTCTCATTTCAACTAATTCAAATATTTATTTTATTGATCTTCAATTCAATCAGCTCGCATGTTATAAATTAAATTATGTTTGATTAATGCATTAATTACAATCACCTATGTAACGTACGAGGAAGCACAAGCTTGTATGTAAGAAATCACATTGTTTATAAATAGGGAACAACTTTCATCTCAAGTTCTGAACCTTTATAACAGCATGTGTAAAATACATCAATTTATGATGCTGCACACTGTGGTCAATGTTGAAAAGCATTGTTGTAGCAACGAACTTTTAGTTCACATTGTATAATATGAGTTTTTCCTTTGTTTCCATTCATAGCCAGCTATGACTCCTTTCATGTTTTAGGCAATCCATTATAGACTCTATGCATAAAGTATCCCAATACATATATAGACATATGGAATCTTTTTCCTACATTCTTATTTGCCCGTCCAATTAAATCTAAATGGAGGTTATGATTCCATGAGATCATTGACAACCATGATGTAAGGTATAGTTTCTTGAAGCTATTTAGTTGGATCTCTTTGATGTCTTATTTCAAGTTCTTCACATATATCAATTATTTTTAAAAAATGGTAGAGATCTCAAAATCAATTTCAAATATGCTCCCTACCCAATCTCCAAATTTTAACTAATATATTTATTAATTAAAGGCAAAAAGAGAAAAGTATATTTATTATTGAGACAAATTCAAAAAGGATCTTACATTCAAGGACAAACACATTCAAAAATTGTTTATATCATTATCCAAGTTTTAATTATAATATAATTAATTATAGAATATGATTGAATGTATAACATTAACAATTGAATTATTCTACAAGCACAAGCACCCCGTGCAACGCACGGGGAACACAAGCTAGTTCATTTTTAAAAGGCCAAAAATGTGGACCCCACGCGATGAAATAAAAGCAAAATTGAAGGCATGAAAGGTAGGTCCCACGTGTGGAGTATGAAGATGCAGATCTGATCAAATCATCAATATATGATATATATTCAGGAAATCCGGATAGAGACATGGAGCCAGCCGCAAAAATCACCATGAACAATATCTATTAAAAGGAGGATGAGAAAGGGAGATGGGACAAAACGGAAGCAAGGGCGATAGCTGAGACGGAGAAGTCAGAGATGCGGAGCTGAGATCCGAACAGAAACAACACACAGGTAGACACAGCAGAAAACGTTGAGACGTAGAGCTGAGAACCTAGTGGAGCGAGAAGCAGAGTTTTGGGGAGTTGGGACTTGAAGATTCAAAGAGATTTGAAGCTTTAAACTTGGTTTTCTATTAATTTTCTTCTCTCTTTTTCTTAGCTTCTGATATGAACCGAATTATTATTTATGGTTTTAATTTGTTGATGAACATGAGTAGCTAATTTTCTCGTTCTAGGATTTTCTTGAACCTATTTATGGATTGAATTATTTATTTACTCTCTTTTTGCATCGAATGAAGTTTTTGTATTGCTTTTATCTTGCTTTTAATGCCTCTAAATGCTTGATCACCATTTAGTTATCTTGTTTATTTAAATTAATCTTGAGAAAGATAATTTAAGTGTAGAACTTGGGTAGAATCATATTAGACTTGAAGTTTAGGTATATTAAATGGATGGTTTGTTAGTATCATAGAGATATAGTTACTAACCTAGCATTGTCAGATTAATATTGGTGTTTAAAGTTAGTCCTTATAAATTAATACAAGAGATTGATTAGTTTATTAGGATAAATATTTGGTTTTGACTTGAGAGAGTGATATCAAATACTTTTGAATCTTAGACAAATACATATATTCGTTTAATTGCTTATTGAGGGTAAATTAATTAGTTCATGAAATAAATAGGGGATAGATAATCTTAGGTTCCTCCTGTCTTGAAGTTCTCGATTTAATCAATTAATTCTTAAGTATAAAATCTCTTTCAAAATATTCTCACTTAACTTGATTGATAACTTAATTGAGATAATTAATTCATTTTTGTCATACTCTTTGTGGGACCGATATTTTTATATTACTTGCGACCCGTACACTTGCGGTAAAGCTAGACGGCTAACAATTAACAATACCAGATTCTAAATTAACGACTTAACTTCCTTGGCTAACATCTTCATAGGGAAAAAATAGGAAAGTAACAAGTTAGATACACAATAACAATACCTCTCACTTTATTAACAATACCAGGTTCTATATTAAAGACTGCACTTTCTTGTTTAACATCTTCATTGGAATAAATTAGGAAAGTAACAAGTTCGATGCCCAATAACAACATCTGTCTCTATATTAACAACACAGTATTCAATATTAATGACATGACTTTTTGCTTTCACATCTTCCTACCAGACAATCCAAGACATGCCCAGTGACAAGTGTGAAACTAAGAAGTTGTAGGGCCAATAACAACACTTATCTCTATATTAACAACACAATATTCAAAATTAACAACATGGCTTTCTATTGTCACTAGGGGTGGAAACAGGTCAGGCGGCTTGTTAGGGGCCTGCGGCCTGGCCTGTTTCCGGCCTGCTCAGGCCGGCCTGTTACTATTTAAAAAAAATTGGCCCCTAACTCAAACGTAAACCCAAATTGCCAAATCTCTAACCCAAACCCAATTTTCCAACAGCTCTCTTCTTCGGACCCTAACTCTCTCAGGCTCTCATTGTAACATCCTCATTTTTTTTATTTTCATAATATAATTATAAATTAGAATTAATTAATTAAAATATATATATATATATATATATTAAAAAAAAGGGGAAGGGGGAGAGACCATCGAAAGTGGAAAATAAGACATAATGATTGTTCTTATTAAAAAAAAAAGAAAAGAAAAGAAAAGGTAATGATTATGTTTCTAAAAATTAATTAATTAATAAATTAAAAGTGGCGCCATGTTTGGCGCCACATGAATGAGGAGGGGTATTATAAATACCCGCTCAATCAACACTTCATGCCTGGCGTGAAGTCTTCAGGAAGGCGGAGAGTGAGGTTCTGACAGGAGTAATTTTAGTTTTTCGGAGATCAATAAAGTACTCAAATTCTCTTTTGATCACAAAACTCTTTTTATGAAAAATGTTCTAAATAATTTTATCTTTCTTATGATAGTGATTTCTTACTGATTAGATAATAATCCATAATTAGAATTTTGGGCAAACGATGGATAAAATAAGCAAAAAGACTCTCAATGCCTTTATTTTAAATTGTGATATGCAATCTTCATCAAATCACATACAAGATGCCGAAAAATCCCTCTAAGATCATATTTAGATTTTCCCCATTTTATATCAGCAATTCAGCAGCTAGAAAATCAGTTTCATTGTAGGGAGATGGTGATTTTCGTAGTTTTAGACTAAAATGTTATTTTAAAACTTCAGGGTCATTTGTCATAAATTCTGCTGATATATTCCTCAGCGAAGGACGGTGATTTTCGTAGTTTTAGACTAAACTGTCATTTTAAAACTTCAGGGTAATTTTTCATAAATTCTGCTGATATATTCCTCAGTGAAGGACGGTGATTTTCGTAGTTTTAGACTAAACTATCATTTTACAACTTCAGGGTAATTTTCCGTAATTTATGCTGATGTATTCCTCAGTGAAAGACTGTAGTTTTCGGATTTTTGGATCAAACTGGAGTTTTGGAAATTCGGGGTAATTTTCTGTCATTGCTGCTGATATGGTTTCACTGAAAGTAGGGGATAATATTACAGAAATTTCCCAAATTTCTGTCACAATTACCATTACCCACATGAAGAATTTCATTTTCTTCTTTAGTCCTTATGCTTCTTTACTTTTTGGTCCTTTATCTCCAATTTTCCATATAATTCAAATAAATGTTTTGTAATATATTTATTCAAAAATTCAACTTTTAAAGAGCAAGACTATAGGAATGTAGAGGATGATTAATAGTGAATTTTAATCGGTTTAGATTTTTTTTAGATGAACATTTATAATTTAGTATTTTAGATCTTAAACTTAAAATTTGGGGATTTTCATGTATTGGAATGAAATTAACAATAATCAATTACTTGAATAGATTATTTGAATTAAGAAAAATATTTAAATTTTATAATTGGAATTTTAGGAGTAATTAATTCAAAATTTAGAAATTTTAGAATTTAGTTAAATAAATTAATTTTTCCAATAACTCAAGGAGTTATTAATGTATAATAAATTAATTGTTGTAGATTGATTTTTGGCGTGTATTTGAGCTCTTGGATTAGGAGCTTGTGGTTATAATTTTGCTTTGGCGAGAGGTAACCACTTTCCTCTTGTTGTGCATATTTGTATGATGTTTGTGAGTGATTTTTAATTACATAGAATTATAAATTTGGCTATTGATATATGATGTGGACTTTGAAAATATGTTGTTAATGAAATAGTCTTGTGGGACTTATTTTCGCTGAGAAAATGAGTAGTGATATTTTATTATATGAATTGATATGTATTTATGAGATTGAAAATATCCTTTTGATAATTGAGAATTGATAATGATTTGTTATAATCACACATATTGATATGAGAGGGGATGGTGGATGTTGATTTGACGGGTTGTTACTTAAAGAGGAAATAAGGGGGTGAACTTTTGTACAAAAAGAGGTAATAAGGTGGTGGACTTCCAGGTGTATACTGGTTAGTTCTTTGGCCCAATTGTGTTCAGTAGGGCCTTGACACCCCACTAATATAATTAGAGGGGGAACCCATGGTCCGGTCTCGTACTCTGTGGATTTTGGCCGGTCCATATCACTTGATTGGTGAGCTTGTTAAGTTAAACTACCAGTCATATGGGTCAGTGCTAGCCCATGGGTTCAGTCAGAGGAAATAAGGCAGGAGATGAAATAAGGGAGGACAAAGAATAAATTATTGTGTATTGATTCTTATATACTTATGTGATAAATATGAGAACAGGATTATGATATGGTAAATTAATGTGTAGATATACATGTGGACATGTGACATTTTAATAATGATATGATTTTAATAACTATCCCACTTGGCGCCACATGGGCACTTACTCTTATGCCCAATGAGATGGATTGTTGGTTGCTGAGGCTTTTGTCTCACCCCATTGATTTAACATTTTTCCAGGTGATAGTTGTCGTGCGAGTCCATCAGGGAAGACTCCGGAAGCTTAAACTACTTTGCTAAAAGTAGTGCTTCTATCTTTATAATATATGTTGGATTATTGTATATTGCCACGTTAGGGCTCATTTTGCATACTCTGATTTATTTTGGAGATTTGATATTTTAACTATTTATTTTTAATTACTCTTGATGAGGTTGGATGGCTTGCAGGCCTTATGATGTGTGTTGAATTGCTGGAACCATAATTTGGTCTGATATGAATATTTTAATATATGATGAGATATTATTTAGTTAAAGAGTTTTCAAATAGTTAGTTGAACTCTTTTCTACCATGATAATCTTTTGAAAGTTGAGTTATAATCTTTTTATTACCATGGTAGAGGTTGTAAATGATTATAATAATATATTAAAAAAATGATTTTATCAAGTCCATAGTTAATTATTGTGTATAAGAAAAGGATTTTACACTCATTCTGCAGAGTCTCATCCTCACGCTCTCATTCGACGATTGCCGGCGCAGCGACACTGTAACATCCTCATTTTTTTTTATTTTCATAATATAATGATAAATTAGAATTAATTAATATATATATATATATATAATAATATATATATATTAAAAAGAAAAAAAAGGGGAAAGGGGACAAACCACCGAAAGGTATTCGGTGGAAAAGGAAATGAAAGAAAAGAAAAGAAAGAGATAAGGGTGATGATTGTGTGTGTGTGTTTTTTTTAAAATTAATTAATTAATTAATAAAATAAAAGTAGCCCTTGGCGCCACATGAATGAATGAGGGGTATTATAAATACCCCCTCACTCACCACTTCACGCTCTGGCGTGAAGTCTTCAGGAACGCGGAGAGTGAGATTCTGGCAGGAGAAATTTAATTCTTCAGAGATCAATAAGGTACTCAAATTTTCTTCTGATCACAAAACTCTTTTTAGGAAAAATGTTCTAAATAATTTTATCTTTCTTATGATAGTGATTTCTTACTGATTAGAGAATAATATGGAATTAGAATTTTGGGCAAACGATGGATAAAATGAGCAAAAAGACTCTCAATGCTTTTATTTTAAATTGTGATATGTAATATTTAGATTTTCCCCCATTTTATATCAGCAAATCAACAGTTAGGAAATCAATTTCAGTGTAGGGAGACGGTGACTTTCGTAGTTTTAGACTAAACTGGCATTTTAAAACTTCAGGGTCATTTGTTGTAAATCCTGCTGAAATATTCCTCAGTGAAGGACGGTGATTTTCGGATTTTTAGATTAAACTGTCATTCTAAAACTTCAGGGTAATTTTCCGTAATTTCTGCTGATAGATTCCCAGACGGTAGTTTCGGATTTTGGATCAAACTGGAGTTTTGAAAATTCGGGGTACTTTTCTGTAATTTCTGCTGATATGGTTTCACTGAAAGTAGGGGATAATATTACAGAAAAGGGCCCAAATTTCTGTCACAATTACCATTACCCACATACCGAATTTCATTTTCTTCTTTAGTCCTTATGCTTCTTTACTTTTTAGTCCTTTATATCCAATTTTCCATATAATTCAAATAAATGTTTTGTAATATATTTATTCAAAAATTCAACTTTTAAAGAACAAGACTATAGGAATGTAGAGGTTGATTAATAGTGAATTTTAATCGGTTTAGATTTTATAATTTAGTATTTTAGATCTTAAACTTAAAATTTGGGGATTTTCATGTATTGGAATGAAATTAACAATAATCAATTACTTGAATAGGTTATTTAAATTAGTAATAATATTTAAATTTTATAATTGGAATTTTAGGGGTAATTAATTCAAAATTTAGAAATTTTAGAATTTAGTTAAATAAATTAATTTTTCCAATAACTCAAAGAGTTATTAATGTATAATAAATTAATTGTTGTAGATTGATTTTTGGCGTGTATTTGAGCTCTTGGATTAGGAGCTTGTGGTTATAATTTTGCTTTGGCAAGAGGTAACCACTTTCCTCTTGTTGTGCATATTTGTATGATGCTTGTGAGTGATTTTTAATTACATAGAATTATAAATTTGGCTATTGATATATGATGTGGACTTTGAAAATATGTTATTAATGAAATAGTCTTGTGGGACTTATTTTCGCTGAGAAAATGAGTAGTGATATTTTATTATATGAATTGATATTTATTTATGAGATTGAAAATATCCTTTTGATAATGATTTGTTATAATCACACATATTAATATGAGAGGGGATGGTGGATGTTGATTTGACGGGTTGTTACTTAAAGAGGAAATAAGGGGGTGAACTTTTGTACAAAAAGAGGTAATAAGGTGGTGGACTTCCAGGTGTACACTGATTAGTCCTTTGGCCCAATTGTGTTCAGTAAGGCCTTGACACCCCACTAATATAATTAGAGGGGGAACCCATGGTCCGGTCTCGTGCTCTATGGATTTTGGCCGGTCCATATCACTTGATTGGTGAGCTTGTTAAGTTAAACTACCAGTTATATGGGTCAGTGCTAGCCCATGGGTTCAGTCAGAGGAAATAAGGCAGGAGAGGAAATAAGGGGGACAAAGAATAAATTATCGTATACTGATTCTTATATACTTGTGATAAATATGAGAACGAGATTATGATATGGTAAATTAATGTGTATATATACATGTGGACATGTGATATTTTAATATTGATATGATTTTAATAACTATCCCACTTGGCGCCTCATGGGCACTTACTCTTATGCCCAATGAGATGGATTGTTGGTTGCTGATGCTTTTGTCTCACCCCGTTGATTTAACATTTTTTTCCAGGTGATAGTTGTTGTGCGGGTCCATCAGGGAAGACTCCGGAAGCTTAAACTACTTCTGCTAAAAGTAGTGCTTCTATCTTTATAATATATGTTGGATTATTGTATATTGCCACGTTAGGGCTCATTTTGCATACTCTGATTTATTTTGGAGATTTGATATTTTAACTATATATTTTTAATTACTCTTGCTGAGGTTAGATGGCTTGCAGGCCTTATGATGTGGTTTGAATTGATGGAACCATAATTTGGTTTGATATGGATATTTTAATATATGATAAGATATTATTTAGTTAAAGAGTTTTTAAATAGTTAGTTGAATTCTTTTCTACCATGGTAATCTTTTGAAAGATGATTTGAAATCTTTTTATTACCATGGTAGAGGTTGTAAATGATTATAATAATATAAAAAAAATGGTTTTTATCAAGTCCATAGTTAATTATTGTGTATAAGGAAAGGATTTTACAGACACTCGAGACTCGACTACACCCACTCTCTATCACCGACTCACCGTCTCTCACTGTCACTCCATCTCTCTCGACTCTCAATCTCAGACCTCAGCTGACACTCGCAAGTCGACATTCTGCCCTCTTCCTTTCTTCATCTTCGCCTTGAGCTGTTGATTCTTGAACCATCGAACCCAAGCCCTAACCAGCCGCTCGTGAGTCACCGTTGATTCCTCCGAGAGTGACCGTCACCTACTCTCTCTGTGGCTGTCCTTTCTCCAACTTGAAGTCTCTCTTCCTCGGTGGCCGGTTGGGAGCAGCTCATATATGAAAAATTAGTAAGTCCACTCTTCTCTTTCGATTGTCTATTTCTCTCTTCTTTCTCCAGATCTCGTGCTGATGATAAAAACTAGGAGTCCTGGATGATAAAATTGGATGTCATACTGGAGAGCATTAGGATTTAGGACTAATTATCTATTTACTAGAAAAGAAGAAATTAGAGGGATAAAATTCTGTAGTAATTTGGCCACAAAATTAAGAAAACTTAGATAAGACATTCATATATAACACGTAAAGCCAATTCTCAGATCCCCAAAAGCTATTCTTCGTTCAAAATTGGGTGTATCTAACACCAACAAAAACCCTTATGGCATGAAAAACAGTTTCTGATTCGAAGTGTCAATATTGTAGCTGCTCCTTTGTATTCTGAAGAATGGTGCTCTGCCCAATTACTCTTTGAATTTCATATTAAACAAAGTGTCTCTGTTATTTTGGTGCTCTGTAGACTGCAAATGTGCTTACTTAGCCTTTTTCATGTCGTTGAAGTTTAATATTTTATCTGATCTGAGTAATTCATTTTTCGTTTTTTCTACATTTCAGTTTAAACAGTTATAAGAAATTGGTATTTTCCTGGTTGTAATGTGATTGGTTTCAATTTCCTGGTTAGAGAGGTTTCTTTGATTTTCCTGTTTGTCACTTGTCTCTAATGTAATTACTCTCAATAAAGTATCAAAATAAACTTGTAAATTTGTTTCCTTTAGATGCTTGGTGTTTCTTTTGTTTCCCTTTTTTGTTATAGTGGAATCTGCCATTTGTTTATGTCTTCTCTTATGTTTCAGAACTATAGTTTTTGTTATAGTTGAGGCAATATTCAGAACTACATTACTGATGTAAGGAATCCTTGTAGCTGCTAGAGTTGATTTTTATGGCGTCCTATATAAAAAAAATTATGTAACTAGGCCTGTTTAACATGTCGACCTATTTCAGATGTCAGCCTGTTAGCCTGTTTAAGATTTTTTACAACTTCAGGCCTCCTAACAGGCCATAGGCCAGGCCAGGCTCAGGCCTAATAAAAAGCCTTTAACAGGCCACAGGCCAGGCTTAGGCCATTTTGTCTCAGAACAGGCCTGGCCTGGCCTGTTTCCACTCCTAGTTGTCACAACTTGCTATATTTATCAGATGTTGTCTCATGACAGTCTGCATAATTCCAACTCCGCCACACGCCACTGAAGCTCGATCAAGAGACCGCCATTCCCTTCCAATCACCGCGCCAAGCACTTCACCCCCTTTCCCTCCTCTAAGGTTTGTCGTTTCTCACTTCCTCTTCAGCCAACCGATTCTATTTTGGCCTTGCCTCTGTTCTTTTTTCTCTTACTAAACTGAGGGTATTATCGACTTTGTCTCAACATTTCAAATCCCCGATTCCTACGGCTGCTCTAATTTTAGATTTTAGGAATTGACCACATCATTTTGTCATTTCTTAATTTTGACTGTATTTTTTTTGGAAATTTCCTGGTTTTATATTTGATTTTTTTAAAAAAAATAACCTAGATAACCTGTCCAACCCATCGGGTTATAAATGAGTTGCACCGATTTAGACTAGTCCGGGTCAACCTTTCACCAGTTCATGGAGAGAACCATACCAGAGAAGTGGTGGTGCAAATATTGTATGTGAGTGTGTCAAAGGAAGAAGTTTCATATAACTTAAGATTGAGACCGTTCTAGTATACAATTAAATATGAGCTTTTGAGTTAGTAAGAATACTTATAAGAGGAATCTTTGAACTGACTGTTTGATTTAAACCTTTAGCCACTTTGGGTTGAATCAAAATAAACTAAATTATGCAATGAATGTCACAACTCATATTATGTTCTCTTAAAGAGACTAAGCTAAACTAAATGACACAAACATTGAAAGGGGTTTCACCATTGATTTTTTTCCTATTATTGTAATGATGGAAAACAATTTGAACTACTATAACTTTAGTTTTATTCGGTATTTCGTATCCATTAATTTTGCAAGTTTCTCTGCATTCTCTTGGGAGCAATAACGGAAGAGGTGGGTGTAATCTTATAGTTTCTTTGATTACTGACTTTAAGTAAACAAGCTGTTGCATGTCACTAACATGAATTGCTTTCTTTCCTTTGAAAGTTTCTCTAATTTCAGCTTGCGCTTTTTCCATCACCTTTGGATTTCTCATCATTTCAAACATAGCCCATTCCATTGTTGCTACTGAAGTATCAGTTCCGCCACAAAATATATCCAGCATTTCAAATGGGAAAATGAATTTGTCAAAGTTGGCAGATGCAGTTATCAAAATAGGCTAACAAAATTGTCAAAATTGGCACAGAGACTTGTGAAAATATGTACATTAACTTTCCATTTTAGAATTTGTCCAAATGGGAAAAGGAACTTGTCAAAATAGGCAGATGTAGTTGTCAAAATAGGATGACGAAGCTATCAAAATTGGCACAGAGGTTTGTGAAAATATACACATTAATTTGCCATTTTAGAATTTGTCCAAGTAGGAAAATGAACTTGTCAAAATAGACAGATGCAGTTGTCAAAATAGGCTAACGAAGTTGTTAATGTCCGACAGTGTGTTTTCAATTAGTAAGGGTCATCCAGTAACTTCGTATATAAAATTAATCACAATTCAGTCCTTAGAGACCTTTCTGATGGAGGAATTTGCTCTGAGACTTTTTTGTAATTTTTTCTGGTCCTTGAGACCTCACTGTGATTTTCCCAAAAAGAAAATTAGAGATTTAATATGATAGAGGGCATATTAAGTAAATAAAATGTATTTAAATATCTTTTTAAAATATTCTTAAGCTGATAATTAATGATTTGAAGTCAAAACAATATAAAATAATGAAATGATAACCGAAGACATTACTATTAGTTAGTACCTCAATCTCAATGTATCGAAAAAAAAATAGCACCTCATCTTCTCGTACAAGAGAGAAAGAATGAACCTTCTTGGCGTTCAAGAGCTCTAAAACACAAATCTTCCTCATCAGTCTCCAGTAATCACCATAAGGAGCAAAAGCAACACCAGCTTCTCCATAAGTAAAAATATTACCAACAGCAGAAACCTGTGGCCTCTCAACAAAGGCAAGATCATGTGTCTTCATAATCTCCTTGGCCCGAGACGATACAACCACAGTTAAAATCTCACCAAGTTGAAGATGCATGAGAGGTCCATACTTGAGAGATAACTCTCTTAAGTGCTTTGTGTGGAAGAGATGACTCTGCTGGTGCTAATTGATGAAGGTTTCCCAGTAAAGGAAGCTTCCATGGAGCTGGGATTTGAATCCGTGCTTTGCTCTTTGGCTTTATGAGCATAATAAGAACAATAATATGAAGAGGAAGGGAATAAAGAGAAGCAGGAGAGAAAACTGGTATTCCATATTGGTTTGCCTTCTAACTGATGCATGATATGCAAATGCATTATATGTGTGTGTGTATTTGTGTTTGTGTTGAAGCGTGGGTTGTGTCAGATCCGAAATGTAACAGAGGGTGCGTGAAAGAATAGTGGCGAAATATGTGGCAAGTAATGAGACAAGTTGAAAGATTTCTTATCTATCTCCTTAAAATTGTGGTTTTTTGAGTGACAACACTATTTGGTTATTGTAACGGTAGATGTCAAAACAAGCAACCCAATTAATCTGATGCCGCAAAAGTAAATTTTAACTGCTAAAATTTGATCTTAACAGTTGATAACTGCGGTACAAAAAAAAAGTTCTACTTTATAATAATATACAGCTCTTCATATCAAATTTTGACAATTTAAATTTATTTTTTATTTTTAAGTAAAATTATAATAATATTTTTATAAGATGTTAAATCTGAACCGTTGAGATTTTGATCCAACGGTGAAATAGGGAAAAGGAGGGGAAGGGTAATGGAGAGAAGCCAATTCCCCTTTGAGTCTTTAATATAATATATATTTACCTGATTTAATTAGATTAAGAAAATTAGTTAAGTTAGTTAATATGTCATGTATTTTCTATAATATCCTAGTTATATTGCTTAATTTGCTTATTCCCTCTCTTCCTTTGAGGGAGCATTAATAGGGGTATATTAGAAAAAAATTGATAAATATGAAAATCATACCTTATATTTAGGATTAAGATCAACTCTACAAATATATTTTATATTTTTTTGAGCAGGATGGAATCGCTGCCTCAGGGTATCCCAGCACAACGTGCCAGACTAATCCCTTGGTACCTCAAAGGTATCGAGCCCAAGACGTGGTAGAGAAGCGTGCCTTACGCCCTCGTTTGTGAAGTGTAGGAGGGAGTATTCAAATGTGTCTTTTAATTCTATTCGTCCTCCTTTATTTCAATTTTTTTTATCTTAATTTGTCCGCATCTTTGCCCTTTTCTTTTTCTTATTGATACTCTCACCTTCTGTTCATCTCTTTCTTTTTTTCTATCTTTATCTCCTGTTTCTTCAGCCCTTCATCGTTTCTCTTTCATACTTTTCCTTTTTTTTTTTTTTTTTGCCAATGTCTTTGATTCAATTCTTGGCTTTACCACTCTCCTGTTTTTTTTTCCTCTCCAACGCCACTCTTCTGCTTTTAAAATATATTAATGATACGGGCTGAGGCAGACACTATTTGAATATATGTATTTTTATGTCTGCAATTCGGGTAACAACAGGGGAAAAAAAAATCAATTTTTCTGATATTCACCAACATTTGCTAATGTATGTTTTTTTTTTTCAGATTTAAGATTTTTGCACTGCTTTCTAGAATTTATGGATGAAATTGCACAAAATTACATTGAGAATATTTTTGCTCCTATCCCATTTACACGTGGCACAACATGTGGGGTCCCACAACCCTTACTTGACCCTTACTTCTTAACAAACGTCACGCCTAATTTAACTGATTGGGAAGAAATTGCACTATTTTTCAAGAGTTCAAATTAATGGTACTTGTGCACCATACGTGCGTGTGATACATGAGCAATATATATTTATGAATGGCAAAGTCTTAAATTATACTATCATCATGATAAAAAATATATTTATAAATCACAAAGTATTAAATTACATCATTATAATTCTTAATACATAAATCACACGCATTACTAGATGAAACACACCTTAACTAGATAAGTCACACACGCGCACACACACAATCCTATAAGATACTCATAAATTTGCATATATAGAAGTATATGGTTGCATGATGCTTCAATAGGGATTGTCATGATGATGATCATCGTCCAGTGTATAATGCATGTTGTGGAATCAAACACAGCTTGTTCTTCCTTCTGGCCACAATACCAAAAGTTTCAGTCATGTCTAAATCCTCTGGCTTCATTTCATTTGGGAGTTTCCAATCAAAGTGATAGAGCAAGCTAGCTAGAGGAAGCTCAATGCTTGCCAATCCAAATAAAATGCCGGGACAAATTCTTCTTCCTGCTCCAAAAGGGATATACTCAAAGTTTGTTCCTTTAAAATCAACATTATTAAAATTATTT
Organism: Inga laurina; assembly: GCA_963855925.1. Taxonomy (NCBI): domain Eukaryota; kingdom Viridiplantae; phylum Streptophyta; class Magnoliopsida; order Fabales; family Fabaceae; genus Inga; species Inga laurina. The sequence goes on along the minus strand of OY979701.1, from coordinate 77,533,342 downwards.
TCGCCATGGAATCTTTCTGGTATAAACCTTTCAGCTTCATACCAATGGTTTGGATCTCTCCCAATTGCCCAGCCATTTATTATGACTTTAGTTTTATTTTCTATTTCGTATCCATTAATCTTGCAAGTTTCTCTGCATTCTCTTGGGAGCAATAAAGGAAGAGGTGGGTGCAATCTTAGAGTTTCTTTGACTACTGATTTTAAGTAAACAAGCTGTTGCATGTCACTATCATGAATTGCTTTCTTTCCTTTGAAAGTTTCTCTATTTCAGCTTGTGCTTTTTCCATCACCTTTGGATTTCTCATCAATTCAAACATAGCCCATTCCATTGTTGCCGCTGAAGTATCAGTTCAGCCAGAAAATATAGCCTGCATTAACGATAGTCAGAAATAGTAGTGATCATTAATTAGCATTATTAAACCCAGATGATCATATATAGATTCACGGTTAAACACAATAACAATGTTGTATGAGACGGACGTAGGGAATCCGGCCAAATGAAAAAGAACATAAAATACAAAATTGAAGCTTTTTTTCTTATAATAAACAAACCATATACACGGGCATGAACAGATAGTTCCATTTATGACTAATTTAGCAATGTTTCACATTTAGTTAAATGACCTAGGATTACAAACTTATATTAACTATTATTTTTAAACATTTAGAAAAAAATTGGGGTGAGTTCCTTCAACGCACTACAAAAAAAAACGTGATTTAGTAGCGGTTAAAAATGGGTATTAGTAGCGGTTCTAATCACTACAAACTATGTTAGTAGCGGTTAATCAAACCGCTACTAAATTGTGCATTGCAAGCAGTTTTGTAGCGGTTCTATAAAACCGCTCCTCAATCAAAAATAACCGCTACAAACTATGTAGCGGTCAAGCATAACTGCTACAACATCCAGAGATATTTGTAGCGGTTATACAACCGCTACAAATATAAAAAATTATATTAAGAGCTAAAAAAAGAATTTTTAATTTTGTAGCGGTTAAGAAACCGCTACAAATATAAAAAATTGAAAATTTGTTGGCGTTAAAAAAATGACATTTTTTTATTTTGTAGCGGTTAATGAACCGCTACTAATTTTGAATTTCATGAAATTAGTAGTGGTTCTTAAAGACCGCTACTAATTTTGAATTTCATGAAATTAGTAGCGGTTTGTAAGAACCGTTACTAATTTCATAAAATTCAAAATTGGCGCCAAAAAATTTAAATTGAGTCGTAAAAAAGCGTGTTATTTAGTAGCGGTTTTATAATCGCTACAAATATTTAAATTTTTTTTAAAAAATATATAATTATTTTTTTTTTCTGTTTTTTCAATATTAAATTAAATAGTTTATTTTGTTATTATTTTATCTTTTCAATTAGTTTATTATTCAATAGTTTAACTTATTAATAAATAAAAAGGAAATATGTAATTGAATAGGAGTAGTATAAAATTTATATTTATAGTAATATTAAGGATAGGTAGGTAATAAGGAATTATTATGTTATCTAATATAATGTAATTGTGTATGAAAATGAGATACATTTATGATATATCTAGAAAAAAAAATGATTAGAATAAATTTTATAGAAAGGAAAGAAGTATTCTAAAAGAAATTAAAAATCTTGTTACCATATTTGATCGTATTATTCAGCTCCTCTACTCATACGAAAGAAGTTGTAAATGAGAGAAAATGAAAGAAAGGTAAGGTGAAAAGAAATTGGGGAGTGTTTGAAATGAGTTGTGGTAAGGGTATTTATAGGGATCCACGTATTATTTGTAGCCGTTAATGTAGCGGTTATTTATATTTTTGTAGCAGTTTAATATTCATAATGCTATTTGTAGCGGTTAATGTAACGATTATTAGTTAGTAGCGGTTATTTATATTTTTGTAGCGGTTTAATAACCGCTACAAATATTATTTTAATTTTTAAATTATTTTTTTTACATTTTATTTAACAATTTTTTTGCATTTTTTGTAAAGACAAAAGCATAATTTGAATTTGATCACTCATCGTCGCCATCCCTACAGAAATTTTGTAGAAAAATTATTGTTATTGATGTATTATTAATTAAATTTAAAAAATTTAATTCAAATGACGTGGATTTAAAAAAACTCACCGCAGTAGAGGTAAATTGTCATCGCCTTCAGGGAAGTAGTTTTCAAAATCAGCTGGTTGAAATGGCTCACTCTCGTAGACGATGTTATCGCCTTCACCCATGTCGTAAAGGTCTCTTGGCTTTAAATGAATGACCATGTGCCAATCTCTATGCCTCTCGTCCTCGACATAATAAACCTGATGTGCCTCTGAAGCTAGAATATATGGCTCATCATCTTGAGAAATACCGGTATGAATCGGGCATGAGAAATTGACTGATGTGATCCCTAGGTCGTCAGTTGTCAGTCCCCGAGAAGTAGTGGTATTTGCCGTCCGGGACGCTCTCGCTCAGCTGCTCCAGAGGCATCGTCCCTTCCTTATCCACTTGTGGAAGAGACGGTTCCTCCTGTTCCTCCAGGCGTCACCCATCTTCATGAGGGCGTACCTCTTCCGGTTGGCCCGGACGGCAAACCGCAGCTGAAAAAAGATTATTTAAATATTAATAATTACAAAAAACATAATAAATAAAATATTAATTAAATAGAATTAATTACAAAAAATATTAATTAAATAATTTTAATTACCTGAACCACCTCCTCCCAAGCCAGGTCCTTCGGCCCCTTTGGAACGTGCCTCCACGTCTGGAAGTAAAGGGGGAACCGCATCCAATTCGCGCCCAGGTCGTTCAGGAAGCGGTTGAGCAGGTGACCCCCATTATGGATCGGCTGGTCAGTGCCTTCATTCCACGGCACTATAACTCGGAGGCTCCGGTCCATCTGGTTCAAACCGGCCACGTCTAGCCTCATCGTCGAAACGTTCCCCTGCTCGTCTGCACAGTTGACCGCACGTTAGATAAATTGTAATTAAAAGTTAATATTTCTAATTTAAATAAATAATTTACTAAATTAAAAAATTAATTTACCTTCGACCTATACCTCAAACCCAGTGGACCGCGAAGACGACCCTCGTGGGTTGTTCTGCTCCCGAGCGTCCTCCTCATCGAGGAACTGCTCCATCTCCCTGAACCCAATCGGGATCTCGAACTCCTCCTCGTTGAGGAAGTCCTCAACACTAATATCTGGCCTCTCCACCTCAGGCACCTCTGGTACGGTCGTCGCCTGTGGGATCGTCTGCGGTGCCTGTGGTGGGGTCGACTCCTGTGGGGGGATGGGCTGAGATGCCGCGGTACCCCTGCCTGCGCGCTGCCCCCTCCCTCTGCCCCCTGCCCGGCTGCTGCCACCCCGTAAAATCGTTCTGGGGACCTCAGGGGCCTTCCCCTTATCCTGTCCTGAAGCCATATCCACTGTACAAATTACAAAAAAAATTAGTCACATTATTATAAAAAAATATAATAAAAATATAAATATAAATAAAATACGTGTTATATACGTACCTCAAATGCAAATACTGAGAAATATTGAGCAAAAACTCCTATACAGACGTCTGAACGCTCAAATCTCGAAGAAATCACTTAGAGAAACCTCAGGAAACAAAATGAGCAAAAGGAGAAATGAAGGACGCGGGGGTTTAAATAGGCCAGATTTTAGTAGCGGTTATTCAAATAACCGCTACTCTAACCGCTACAAATAATTAAATTTGTAGCGGTTCTACAATAACCGCTACAAAAGTTCACAACGTTTGAAATTCTGTAGCGGTTATTGCTCAGAACCGCTACAAATGGCGAGACTCTTGAAATTCTGTAGCGGTTATAGGGGTAGAACCGCTACAAAATTCTGACCTTTGGTATTTTGTAGCGGTTCTGTGGTTGTAACCGCTACAAATAACCGCTACACTGTTGGCACGCCAACTGGCGGGAATATTGTAGCAGTTTCTGTGCATTAACCGCTACAAAATCACCGCTACAAGTTTTGGCGGGAATTTCGCGCCAAATTTGTAGCGGTTTTTTGAACTAAACCGCTACAAAAAACCTTGCCGCTACAAATTTGTAGCGGTTTAGGTAAGAACCGCTACAAATACTATAATTTGTAGCAGTTTAATATAACCGCTACAATTGCACCGCTACAAAATACCTTTTTTTTTGTAGTGACGTCTTCACTCTACAGAGTTACTTGCCCTTCTAATCTGACCTCAAAGTTTGTACACAGCGTGCATGGCTCCAATAATAAGTTTATTGCTTATACTGACTCAATAGAAGTTTTTTGACTAATTGACATAGTGTAAATCAGATAGCAAAGAAAATGGGTAGTTAGGTTGCTTAGCTGGAATTTGTTATGTATTGTTAGCATTGTTAGTTTGGTTAGTCTGAAGGTCATTTTCGGTATTTATTTGTTATGCTTTTGACTGATATAAAGTAGTGATATACAGTTAACATTGAATAATGAGAATTGCTATTTTACTCTTTCTTTCTCCTGATACGTTTTTCTCTTTGCTCCCAATAATCTCAGATCTGAAATTGCTTTACTTGAATCACTCTGCTTCTTCCCGATTCTTCCTCTGGTCTTTCTTGTTTCATGGTATCAGAGAAATAGCTCCACCATGCCTAACTCTTCGTTTACCTCTGGTGATTCTAAAGCTGATACCATATCTAATCCTTCACAGAACATTTCAAGCCCATTCTACCTTCATCCGAACGAGAACCCAGCCTTGGTGCTTGTGACTTCAGTTTTGACCGGTCCAAACTATCATACCTGGTCGCGTGCCATAAGAATGGCCTTACAATCGAAGAACAAGCTTGTCTTTGTTGATGGATCAGTGTTAGCTCCGTCAATGTCAGATCCGATCTACTCAGCGTGGTTACGATGCAACACAATGGTTTGTACGTGGCTCATGAAATCGCTTTCTCCTACCATAGCTCAAAGCATCTTGTGGCTTGATAAGGCGTATGAGATTTGGTCTGACTTGAAGGACCGATTTGCACATAGTGATATGTTCCGAGTGGCTGAATTACAGGATGAAATTTACAATTTCAGGCAAGGTGATCTTTCTATTAGTGAATAATTTACGAAACTAAAAATTTTTTGGGACGAGTATACTATTTTGCGTCCAATTACATGGTGTGCTTGCAACTTTAGCTGTTCTTGCATTAGATACCGTGAACAAGATTATACACTTCGATTCCTGAAAGGTCTCAATGATCTTTTCTTGTCTGTCAAATCTCAGATTATGCTGTTGGATCCCTTACCTTCTGTTAATAAAGTTTTTTCACTGTTATTGCAACAAGAAAGGGAAATGCATCCTGCCTCTGAATCAAACATTCTATTTTCTAAAGGACCTTCACGATCCTTTACTGGTCCTCCAGGTTTTGGTTTCAAGAATTCTGCTAACTCTGGTTCAGGACATAATAAATTTTGCACCTATTGTAATAAACCACGTCATACCGTGGATACATGCTATAGAAAACATGGTTTCCCACCGGGTTTTAAATTCCGTAATCAAGGTTCTGCCTCTACTAATCAATTTCAGTCAGTAGATCCTGGTTCTTCTCTGACAGATGCTACAGCCAGCTCCAATGGCATTTTACCAACACCTGCAGCTCAGTTTACACTTGATCAATATCAGAAGCTTCTTGCCTTGGTTTAGCCTTCTATATCATCATCTTCCATACCACCAAACATTGTCCCTTCTGTACACAATTTACATTCCCTTTCTTCTTCCCACCAGGATACAGGTAATCAGTTTCCTTCTCCTTCTTTTTCCCCTCGCACCTCATGGATCATTGATACAGGTGTTACTGACCATGTGTGCCATACTTTGTCCTGCTTTTCTAATTATAGACATATTAGTCCTATTCCAATTAAGCTTCCCAATCATAGTGTTGTTAATGCTACAATCTCAGGAACAATTCGCTTATCTAATTCTTTGATTCTTCGTAATGTCTTCTATGTTCCTGATTTTACCTTTAATATCCTTTCTGTCACTAAACTTACTGCCTTTACTCCATGTTGCTTCATTTTCTTACCTTCTCTATGTTTCATACAAGTACTTTTGCCTTGGAAGACGATTGGTACAGCTGAAGTTTTCGAAGGATTGTATTTTCTTAATCCTGTAACACCTCACCACACTTTGGCCATTTTTGTCTCCTCTCCTCAACCATCTGCAACCTCAGTTGATCTTTGGCACCATCGCCTAAGTCATGCATCTTCTTATACTTTAAAAACTTTACATCAACAATTTCCTTCTATACCTTTTAGCATGAACTCTGTTCCTTGTGATGTATGCCATATGGCAAGGCAAAAACGATTATCTTTCCCTGTAAGTTTTTCAACAAGTAATAAAATGTTTTCTTTGATCCATACTGATATTTGGGGCCCATTTGTTGTTACATCTGTGCGTGGCTTTAGGTATTTTTTAACGATTGTTGATGATTTTAGTAGTTTTACTTGGATATATCTTATGAAAACTAAATTTGAGGTCCGGGTTCACTTACAATCCTTTGTTCATTTTGTTGAGACACAACATAACACCAAAATACAGATTATTCGATCAGATAATGGCCTTGAATTTTCGATGCACTCATTTTATAATTCTAAAGGCATCGTTCATCAAACTTCTTGTATTGAAACCCCTCAACAAAATGGTATTGTTGAGAGGAAACATCAGCATATCCTTAATGTTTCCCGTGCACTTCTTTTTCAAGCCAAACTTCCTAAGGCTTATTGGTGTTTTGCTGTCACTCATGCTGTTTTTCTTATAAACAGGTTGCCTTCTCCTCTTCTTAAGCATGCTAACCCTTTTTCTTTACTATACCAGTCATCCCCCTCCTATTCTAATTTAAAAGTGTTTGGTTGTTTGTGTTTTTCTTCTACCATTTCTGCCCATAGGTCAAAATTTGATGCCCGGGCATCCAAATGTGTTTTTCTGGGTTTTTCTGCTACTACTAAGGGGTATATTCTTTTGGCTCTTCATTCCAACAAGATTTTTATTTCTCGAGATGTCATCTTTTATGAATCATTTTCCCCTTATCATACTCATACATCACTTGTTGATCCAGATTCTTCTCTCCCTTTGCCTGCTGATGTTCCTCTTCTTGATTATACCCTTTTACCTAGCCCTTCTACTATGCCTCCTGCTGCTACTTGTTCTCCTCTTAATCCTGTCTCTCATGCACCCTCCTCTCCTCCTTCACCTTCTCTTTCTCCTACTATTCATCCTTCTACCCGGGTTTCTACTAGACCTCACAAACCTCCCACATATTTGCAGGATTACTATTGTTCTTCCTTCATTACTTTAGCTGCCTCTTTTTCTTCTGGTGATAAGTACTCCTTTTCCTATACTCTTTCTCCTTCATACACTCGTTTTTGTTTAACTATTGCTTCTGATGATGTTCCTACCACATATCGCCAAGCATCAAAATACAAACCTTGGAGAGATGCCATGGATGCTGAAATAAAAGCCCTGGAACAGAATAACACATGGATCCTTACACATTTGCCTAATGGGAAACATTCTATTGGTTGCAAATGGGTATTTACCAAGAAATATAAATCAGATGGCACACTTGATCGGTATAAAGCTCGGTTGGTGGCCAAGGGTTTCACCCAAATGGAGGGAGTTGATTACTTTGACACCTTCTCTCCGGTTGCCAAAATGACTACAGTAAGGTTGCTTCTTGCCTTAGCTTCTGCCAATGAATGGCACATTCAGCAGTTAGATGTTAATAATGTATTTTTGCATGGTGATTTACATGAAGAGGTATATATGGTTTTACCTCCAGGATTTTACTCTCATGATTCTGCATTGGTTTGCAAACTTCAAAAGTCTCTTTATGGTCTCAAGCAATCAAGTAGACAATGGTTTCAGAAATTATCTTCTGCACTTCTTTCTCTTGGATTTATTGAATCAAAGGCTGATTACTCTTTGTTTATCAAAGCTTCTAGTTCTAGTTTCACTGCTATCTTGGTATATGTTGATGATATTCTTATCACTGGGAATAATTTGCCTGAAATTGAGTCTGTCAAACAGCAGTTGGATTTTTAGTTCAAGATTAAGAATCTTGGTCCTGTTAAGTATTTTCTTGGCCTAGAGGTCGCCAGGAGTCATGATGGCCTGTCTTTATGTCAACGCAAGTTTGTTCTTGATTTGCTTACTGACACCGGTTACTCAGATTGCAAGCCCGCTTCTACTCCTATAGATAAACATTGCCACCTCAGTTCTGCTTCTGGTGTTCCTCTTGCGGATCCAACAGCTTACCGGCAGCTAGTTGGATGACTTCTTTATCTAACTACTACAAGGCCAGATATATCTTTTGCCACTCAACAATTAAGCCAATTTATGGCTACTCCAACTGATATGCATTTGCAGGCAGCACATAGGGTGCTTTGGTATCTCAAGTCTACCCCTTCTTTGGGTCTTTTCTTCCCTGCTAAATCTGATTTATGTTTAAAAGCATTTAGTGATAGTGATTGGGCTTCTTGTGTTGATTCTCGTCGCTCCATTACAGGCTATTGTATCTTCCTTGATACTTCTCTTGTGTCATGGAAGGCTAAGAAACAAGGGACAGTTTCTACTCCTTCTTATGAAGCTGAGTATAGGGCTTTAGCTATGACTACCTGTGACATTCAGTGGCTTTTGTATTTACTTCATGATCTTAAGGTTCCTCATTCTTCACCTGCCTTGTTGTACTGTGATAATTAGTATGCTATTCAACTAGCTTCTAATCCTACCTTCCATGCTCGCACCAAGCATATTGAATTAGATTGCCATTTGGTTCGAGATAAAGTACAAGATGGTGTTCTTCGTCTTATGCCTATTTGAACTCAGGATCAACTTGCTGACCTCTTTACCAAGCCACTTGGTCCAGGTCCCTTTCAATCCCTTGTGTCCAATTGGGCATGATTGATATCCATGCTCCAGCTTGCGGGGGGCTGACAGAGTGTAAATCAGATAGCAAAGAAAATGGGTAGTTAGGTTGCTTAGCTGGAATTTGTTATGTATTGTTAGCATTGTTAGTTTGGTTAGTTTGAAGGTCATTTTTGGTATTTATTTGTTATGCTTTTGACTGATATAAAGTAGTGATGTACAATTAACATTGAATAATGAGAATTGCTATTTTACTCTTTCTTGCTCCCAATACGTTTTTCTCTTCGCTCCCAATAATCTCAGATCTGAAATTGCTTTACCTGAATCACTCTGCTTCTTCCCGATCCTTCCTCTGGTCTTTCTTGTTTCACTAATAATGAAGGATGGATCAAAGAACTAATAATCCATTGAGGTCAAAGATAATTGAAGTTAGAAACATAATCTACTCGGTTTGAGATATTGAACTCATATATGCACCACGTAAAGCTATTAAGTGTGCTGATTATCTTGCTAAAGAAGCTGACTACTTGAATGAAGACATGCTAATTATGCAAGTTTCTCACCCTATATCTCACATGCTTGTCCAAGGCAAGTTCTATCAAATTGACTCAAGTCCTTTTGATAGAAAGAAAACCTTAATTAACATATGCCTATATTAAAGAAATTCTACACTACCTAGCTAGTAGTACTTAACAAGAAAATGTTTGACATAGGATCAACTCATGATAAACCATCCAATGTAGGTAATACTCTTTCTGGTTCTAAATATAAGACCCAATTGACTTTTTTTTAGAGATTACGGAAGCTAAATAAATTACTTAATCATAATATATATTGTGTATTTATTAGATTATATATTAATTTATATTTTGTAATGAACACAAATCCCAAAAGACTAAAATATTCCATCTAGTCCACAATTTTGAGGAATTGCTTGATTAAAAAATATAAGTTACTTGTAAGAAAATTAATGTTCATTTTCCATTTTGTCCGTGTAATTAATGCTGATGATTTTCAATTTGCCCACCTATTTAAATTTTCAAACACATTTTTCAATAAAGGTAAAAGTGAAAAAAAAATTCAATTTATGATATATTTAATGAGTTAATTGTCATTGCTTGTTTCCCGTGAATTAGTTAAGATGTCCTATATTATGGACCAGAGGGAATATTAAAAGCTTTTTGACTTATAAACCACACACCACACTTGTGAACCTCCCCAATGTGGGACTTGGCTCCACATCATGACAGTTCACTCGACCTTTTGTCGATAAGAATTCTCAATGAGTAGCATTCTCTATGAAGATCAGGCTTTCAATGAAAGCGCATTTGTTATGAATACAAGTTTAAAGAGAGAGCCAAATCTCAAAAGACTATAGTTTGAGAGGAAACCAGAGCCCCTTAACTTATAAATATACACCACACTTGTGAGCCTCTGCAATAACTATCAAATAGTTCTTTACGTCGAACAATTCTTTTCTTATCTCCGCCTTAGCTTATGTGACACTTTCCTAAATAATTCTCAAGTATGAAACGTTTATTAAGCCTACTGCTATAGTAATAGTGTTAAATTATCTAGTTCTAAGTGCCTTTGGTGTTGCATGGCTTGCTTTTGGTCTCACACAGGTAAATAATTCTCAAGTATGAAGCGTTTAGTAGTAGTGTCAAATTATCTAGTTCTAAGTCCCTTTCAACATAGGTAATGACATACCCACATATATAAGGTAAGGAGTACTAACCCCAATAACAGCTTTAATGTTGTCGCCTGTAATTGGGACATCAAGGTTTTCACTTCGCTGGATTCGTAGAAGAACCTGAACAAGATTTTCTTCCTCAGAAGAAGCACTCTTGCCTCCTTGTGCTCTATTATGCTTCTGTTGATTCTCCTCGATAATATCATCAAAAACTTTGCCTATATCATAACGGATCTTTAGCAGCTTTGCTTCCATTCTAGTTATGAGAAGAACAAATTTCATGGAAGGAAACAAATCCACAAGATCAAATCCTCCCAATCGTTCTAATACTGAAGGGAGCAATTGCAATAGCTGTTCTTGATTATCTTTATGGGTGTCGCCAAATGCCACCCTCATAACTATTGAACTAGTCAATGAGCAGAACTTGCTCGTGATATCGAAAACCGAAACCTATTGATGCTTGAACTGACTCTATAAGCTTTGATACCTGATAAAATGAGGTAAACATGAAATATTGAAAAATTTTAATACCCCTAAGAATTTATCTTCTTCTTTTTTCTTTTGAGTGACAACACTATTTTGTTATCAGAAATAAGAAAAATCTGGTTTGCCATGTAACTTATATGCCCTGAACAATAAAAAAGCAACACTTAAACGAATTTTAACCCTCGCTCGTAGCCAATAATATTAGCTTTCAAACCAATTCAATTTCTGGAGTAAAAAATTGAAAGAAAAGAATTGTACCTATTTCGGTGCTGATCCTCCCATCGACGCCTCCCGCCCGACCAGGAAGTTGTCATAAAATGAAAAAACCTTTACGATCACAATCTGGTTAATTAGAGAAAAAGCCAAGTTCATCCTTTTCTTCAAGAATGATTATTGTTTAGGAACTCAAGTAAAACAGATTTTGGGATTTCTTTATTTGTGTTCATGCTTTGTAATCATCTCTCAAAGTGAATGGGAGATCTCCATCACATTTTTTTCTAAAGGTGCTCCTTTTCTGACTATTCAGTGTTTTCAGAGAAAAGACCATCCAAGCAAAACAATAATATGCATGCAGAGTAACTGGTTCATGGACGGCCAGACAGGAAAAGAAAAATAAAAAAAAGAAGCGAGCTTGCCGAACTCAATGAAAACAAATCAATCTGACTGAACCCAGAATCAGATTCCTCAAATATGTTTCACTGTCTTGCTAAGGTTGTCGAAAATAAAACAAGAACCGTTAAATCTGAGAGATTCCACAACACGAAGAGAGCAGGGCTTAACATACAAAACAACAAAGAAAAATATTTAAAGGCTCCAATCACTATCCTAAATAAATTCAGAGACTCAATGATAGAGATGAAAGAGTGGCGTTGAATCAATAATAGAAAGAACATAGTGATGAATGTGAAGGCATAATAGACAGACATGTGGGTGCGGTCCCGAAAATAATTAATTATTGCGGGACCGACTGTGGCTATTGCAGTTTTTTTCTCTCATATTTTTTAGTATTTTATTCAAAAGTATATTTTGTATTATTCTTTTTTTAATGAGGGACAATTTTTTACAAAATATTATTCAAATATGTCTCTTCATTGTTCGTCATTTAGCTACTTCATTTCAAATTTCTATCCCAATTTCTCTACATCTTCCTCCCTCCTCTTTTTTTTTTTTTTTTTTTTTTTTTTAAAATAAATACCCTCACGCAAGTTCCATTCATCTTTTTCTTTCTCCTTTCTTTATCTCCCATCTTCTTCACCTCGAGGTTTTGGGAAATCTTTAATTCGCTAACACGATTAGTAAAAAAGCAAAACAAAGAAACATAGATGAAACGAAAAATAGGTTAGATGTTTGTCCTTCATATTCTTAAAAAGAAAGGAGCAAAACATGGTTTTACATGTGAATTTTTTAAAAAATAATAAACTAGATAACCCATCCAATCCATCAAGTTATAAACAAGTAACACCAGTTTAGATTAGTTCACATCAGGTCAACTTTTCACCAGTTTATGGAGAGAACCATACCAGAGAAGTGGTTGGTTAATCGATTTCTGATCAAATCAGCCGAGTGCAATTTTCCACACCATGATTGTGAAGAGTTTGCAGTATTTAGAAAAAATCAACATACACATATATAAATTAAAATCATGGCAACTATTATTAAACCTTACTATTTTTTTTTTATTTTTAAAATTTGTGCACTTCTTTATAATTTTATCATATATCAGTAATTATATTATAATACCATACATATTTTTTTTTTGAAAAAAAGGAGCTCAATTTATGTGGGTCGTCCAAATCCCTATTTATGTGTATGTGTGAAATTAGGAATTAAAAGCAAAATTTGTGTGGTACCACGCTCATGGGTTATCCGTCGTGTGAAGAAAGATATCCTGACCAGCGTGAAACGGTTCCCTTATCTCCTTAATCTGTCTTTATGTTTGTGTGTATAACTTTGCACCAATCTCTCTTTTCATTGAAGGATTGAAAATATATTGTTCACATCCAAATTCATAAAAAATAGTATTGATATAAGATATAAAGTCTTTAATTTATAAAAGTTATACATACTTTCTTTCTGAGAGTTATAAACAAAATGATTAATTATGCTCCGTGTAATTGTTTTCTCTCATTAGTTTAACGAGGCACGAATCGATGTACTCCCTTCGATCTTGATATAAGAACTTAGTCTTTTTTTAGAAATATTAAAAAAGTTAATTAAATTATTTTAAAATACTTATATTTATTATTTTTTTCTTCAAATTATTTTGCTAAATTTATAAATCAAGGTATTAAAACTCGGATTGGCCGCTGAACCCGGCGAGTCAGTGGGTCGGACCGGAGTCAAACCGGGGGTTAGACCGTTTAAGAAATACAAAAAATCCATATAAATCATACTATCTGAATATATTAAATCAAAAAAATGATCCAAATTTTTATTGAATTATATAGAATAATATTTTAAACGAAATAAAATTTGATGGATCAAAAACTATAATTTAAAATTGGAGGAGCTAAAATTCAAATAAGAACAAATTTAATAAACTAAAAATTATATTAATCATGAAATAAATAAATCTTTAATATAATTTAACAACAATATTCCTAAAACTAATATACTATATATAAATAGTATAATATTTAGATTTGACGGAAAGTGCAGAGAAGATAAGACAAGGAGCAGGGGATGATGGGCTTTGCAGGAGAATAGAGCACTTAAAAAGTAAAGTCTATTACTCTCTCTCTCTCACACAGTGTCTTTTTGTGTTTTTGTTTTTGGAATTACAAAAGGTAAGCGAGATGCTTGAAGAAGCCTATGTCTAACCAACAAGTGGAGATCTCTCGATCACTAAGGATTTATCCTGCAAGAAAGTAATCCAGCAATTAGTTGGAACTTGTGGTAAGAGACGGATCTTATCCTCCACAGCGTGAGCGCTTCTGGCCAGCGTATCTGCATCTCTCAGTTTCTTTGACCGCTTCTTCTTCTTCTTCTAATGGTTTTCGTTCAACACCCTTACATCGTTTAATTAGCTTTATTATTATTTGCACTTTAGACCTACCTCTGCTCTGCCTAACTCTTTTCCCATATGAGGATGACGAGAGCGAGTCGGTCGAGAGTAGTTGGGGGAGACAGTGCAGAGGCAGGGCAAGGCAAACACGAAATGAGAGAAAGAGGATGGCAGTGGCGTGGCGTCTGGAGAGGCAAAGAAAATTAACCCGACTGACTTGCACAACCCGTCGAGTTAGCCGAGTCGGTACCGGTTTGTACCGGGTCTACCCGGGTCACAACAATAACGGGTAGGTGATTGAACCGGACTGGTCAATTGGTTGGTTCACCGGGTTCCGGTCTGAACCAGCCGGTCCGATCCGGGTTTATGAACCATGTTATAAACTGATATATAATCTAATAATGCACAACATATGGTATGATTAATTAACTTATTTAGGTTCCATAATCTCTTAAAAAAAGAGTTAATTATGTCTTATATTTAGGACTGGAGAGAGTACCTCTTAACCAAAATGTGGGGCTCACAACCCTTAACCAAGTCATACCTGATTAACTAATACCTCCGATCCTAAATATAAAATCCAATTGATTTTTTTAGAGAAATTAATGAAGCTAATTAAAGTACTTTAAAATATTTATATTTATTGTTTTTTCTTCAAACTAATAATTTGTGTGACTTATAAATTGATATATAATTTAATCATACATAATATATGATCTGATTAAGTAACTTATTTAACTTCATTAATGTTTCTAAAAAAAGTCAACTAATTCTTATACTTAGGAAGTGATGTAGTAATTGGGGAAGATTGCACTATTTTTCGAGAGTTGAAATTAGTGGTTGCACTATATTTGATACGTGAACAATAAATTTATATATTTATGAACGACAGGGTCTTAAATTACATCATCATAATTCTTAATACATGAATCACACACATCTAGTAACATCCCTTTATTCAACCGGCTTCATATGTTTCTCCATACGAGCTTCTTAAGCCATTAAGAGAGATTCAATCTGTTCAAC
Organism: Inga laurina; assembly: GCA_963855925.1. NCBI lineage: Eukaryota > Viridiplantae > Streptophyta > Magnoliopsida > Fabales > Fabaceae > Inga > Inga laurina. The sequence continues at coordinate 77,518,287 of OY979701.1, read as the reverse complement.
ACTATAAGGCTTTGTTCGAGTAGTATAGCAATAACGAATGGATTATAGGCCTCTGAAAGACCTTCAGAAACATAGTCAACATGGTCCGATTTAGAGACCGGGTGACCAATGCCAACGAGAGCATCAATAATCACTTTAAATCTTGAGCAAATACGCATTTGCAGACCGATTACCTTTCTTTGTACTCTTTAATTGAACCTTGAGTTGTCGCACCTTAACTTCAGTCTGAGAAGTGAAATGTGTTTTGACCTTCTCCCAGATCTGAAGAGAGGTCTTGCATCCAACAACTCTGGTAAGCATACTCTCGGACATCGAGCATGACATCCAGGACATAAGCAGATGATCCTGCTTTTGCCAATCCAAGAATGCTGGATTCATTTGGTAGCCATCCGTACTATCATCATCGACAAGATACAGTGTCTAAAATGAAAAACATTTATATATAACTAAGGATATATTGGACATAAATAAAAAAAGAATTGCACTTGCTTAGGAAACTAGTTTCTTTAACAAATTTCAGGTACTTTAGTCAATAAATACTTCAGTGGGAGATTTTTCAGCAATATTTCCAAAAATTAATTTTCAAATGTGTAGTGGGCGATAAAAAATTTGTTTTATAACTAAACAAGTTTGCTTAGACTCTCTGACTAGATAAATTAGGTGGGATGGAGTTTATTTTTGTTAGGAAACAATGTATTAGGAAACAATGTAAATATCCCACTTAATTATGGATTGTTAGTATCCCACATAATTAGGGAATTATGATTAGTATTAATCATCATAATGAGTGATAATGAGCCATTAATGCTGAGGCTCCTACTTTGTATATAAATACCTAGTGATTACATGAATGAAATACAACTTCTTCAGTGAATATTTTGATTACATGGTATCAGAGCTTGGTTGCTCTTGTCTTTCATTTCTGGTCTGTTTTTTTCCGGCGTCGGTTTCTGTCTGTACTGTTCATCTTGCAAGGGGGCTTTGGTGGCTGAGGGAATCTGAGGACACGCGCCCCACCATTGGCTCCGCCGTCCCCCGATCGGCTGGTCCGCGGAGTGCCGTCGTCATCGGACCTGCGCGTGGTTGTCACGCGCCACTCTCAATCTCTCCAGAACTCCACGCGCCGGCGCGTGAGCGTGACCGCCGGCGAGTTTTCCGCCCCCGTTTGCTGTGCTGACGTTGACTCACTACCACCGTCCTTCCGTGGTGGTTTCGTGTCGTGGGTCTCTTCGATTGGGATCTTTGTGGTTGATTTCGGCATTTGGTCTTGTTTGCTGTGCGTTTTTTTGCTTCTGTTCTAGTATGTTTATGCCATAATTGCTCTCTTGGCTGTCTTTGGGCACTGCTGTGGTCTTATTTCAGCGTTGTTGGTTGTACCTTGCCTCTGTCTCCGGTGTGTTTCTGCCCTATTTACCTCTATTAGCTTAGAAGCCTATTTGGTTTTCCTTTGTGTTGCTTGGCTTCACTCGCTCTTTTGGGGCTGTTTGGTGGTTGTGGTGGTGAGCCCATTTTGGTTGATTGCTCCTTTAGTGAGTGTACTTGGTTGGGGCTCTCTATTTTTTCGTGTGGTGCTCTCTATTTGTATTAATGGCTGATTCCAAGGCTAGTGTTACTACTGAAATTGTCCCTGTGACCAACAAAATCACTGAGCACAAATTGACCTGGACAAACTATATGGATTGGAGCAAGACTGTACGCATGTACTTGCTTAGTATTAAGAAAGAGGTTCATTTGACTGATACGCCTCCTACGGATGACCCTAAAATGGCTTGGGCTCGAGCTGATGCCCGTTTGTTCCTACAAATCCAGAATTCCATTGGCAGCAAAATCCTTACCTCGGTTAGTCACTGTAATACTGTTAAGGAACTAATGAGCTGCTTGGAATTTCTGTACTCTGGAAAAGGCAATATTACTCGCATTCATGATGTCTGTAAGGGATTCTACCGAGCTGATCAGCAGGGCCATTCTTTGAAGATTTTTTATGTGGAGTTTAAGAAAATGTATGAAGAGTTGAAGATGTTAATGCCGCCTACTACTGACCTTAAAGTCCAGGTTGATAATATGGAGAAACTGGCGATTATCAGCTTTCTTACTGCCCTTGATCCAGCCTATGAGACAGTTCATTCCCAGGTTTTGTCTAGTTCTGACCTTCCTTCGCTTCAGGATGTGTACTCTCGTGTGCTACGTGCAAATAGTCTCTTACACCCAACTCCTACTCCTAATGCTAATGCGTTAGCTGGCCGTGGTCCCACTGATAACCGTCACCAGAGTTTCGTGCAATCTGGAAGTAGTACACCATCTTCGACCTCTGCTGATTCGCGACACCAAGGTCCTCCTCGCTCAGGGAACAATACCCCGACCCCTGGTCCTATTGTTTGCTTCTATTGTAAAGAACCTGGTCATACCAAACGATATTGTCGTAAGTTGCAAAACAAGCTGCAACGTACTGGAGTTGCTCATATGGCTCAATCCTCAGATCAGTTGGCCAATGTTCCCTTCACTCCGAGTACACTTGCTACAGGTAACTGTGACTCTTGCCTTGCTACTTCTTCCTCGAAGTGGATCATCGATTCTGGTGCCACTGACCACATGACAGGTAACCATCATTTGTTCTCTACGTATGCACCTTATGCCAACCCCTCCTCCATCACTATTGCCAATGGTTCTACTTCTTGGGTCTTTGGATCTGGTACTGTTACACCTACATCCTCTGTTTCTTTATCGTCTATCCTTAATGTTCCTGACCTTGCCTTTAATCTTTTGTCTCCTAGCAAGCTTACTCGTCAGTTGAACTGTTTTATCTCACTTTTTCCTGACCATTGTGTGATTCAGGATCTTACGACGAAGCGGATTATTGGTAGGGGATATGAATCCGGCGGTCATTACTTTCTTGATGATCAGGTGCCGCGTTCAGCTGCTTGCTCTGGTGGTTCCTCTCCGTTTGACGTTCATTGTCGTTTAGGTCATGTGTCATTGTCTTCCTTGAAGGGGTTATATCCTCAGTTTCATCATTTGTCCTCTTTAGAGTGTGAGTCGTGTCAGTTTGCCAAACACCACCGTGTTCACTTGGCACCTTGTGTCAATAAATGGGCTGCGTCCCCCTTTGACTTAGTTCATTATGATGTTTGGGGTCCTTGTCCTGTCGTGTCCATGTCTGGTTTTAAGTACTTTGTTACTTTCGTTGATGATTTCTCTCGAACTACCTGGCTTTATTTAATGAAAAATTGTTCTGAGTTATTTTCTCACTTTTGCAATTTTTGTGCCGAGATCAAAACTCAATTTGGTGTCTCTGTGAAAACCTTACGCAGTGATAATACTAAAGAGTATTTCTCTACCCAATTTCACGACTATATGCTTACACATGGAATGCTTCATCAGTCCTCTTGTTCAGATACACCTTCTCAGAATGGTGTAGCTGAAAGAAAGAACCGACACTTATTAGAAGTTGCCCGCGCCTTCATGTTTCAAATGCATGTTCCTAAATCCTTTTGGGCTGATGCTGTGTCCACCACCTGCTTCCTTATTAATCGTATGCCATCTCCTGTTCTCAGTGGTGACATCCCATACACAACTTTGTTTCCTTCCAAACCCTTGTTTCCTATTGATCCCAAAATCTTTGGTTGTGTCTGTTTTGTCCGACATATTCGTCCCTGTGTCACTAAACTTGATCCTAAATCTCTCAAGTGTGTCTTGCTTGGCTATTCTAGGGTTCAGAAGGGTTATCGGTGTTATTCTACCGATCTTCGGTACTATCTTGTGTCTACCGATGTTACTTTCTATGAGTCCACTTCGTTCTTTCCTGTCCCTGCTCTACCTCCATCTCCTACCCCTGACCCTGATCTTGATTACCTCTTATTAGTATATGAGGTTCATTCCCCACCAGTGCAAGAGTCTGTGCCGGTCCCTGCTCCACCGCCGATCCACCATGTTTATCAGAGATGTCCTAAGGAAAGTAATGCCGCTGCTCGTATTTCTGACCTACCAATACCCGCCTCGGCGCCTGATCTACACTTAGTCCCTTCGTCTTCTCCTCTTTCTGACCCTATCCCAGTGCCTGATACTCTAGATCCTACTGTCCCTTCTGCTGACCTGCCCATTGCCCTCCGCAAAGGTAAACGCACGTGTACGTACCCGATTTTCTCGTTTGTTTTCTATAATCACCTGACACCCACATCATGTTCCTTTATAGCATCCTTAGACTCTCTTACTATTCCCACCAATCTTTCCCAAGCCTTGGCCCATCCCGGTTGGTGTGCTGCGATGGAAGAAGAAATGATGGCCCTTGATAAGGCTGGTACCTAGACTCTTGTTGATTTACCTCCTGGAAAGAAGGCTATTGGGTGTAAGTGGGTGTTTTCCGTTAAGACGAAAGCTGATGGCACCTTAGAATGATTGAAAGCTCGATTGGTTGCTAAGGGTTATGCTCAAACGTATGGTGTTGACTACTCCGAAACTTTCTTCCCTGTGGCCAAGTTGTCCTCTGTTCGTCTGTTTATCTCTATGGCAGCTACCCATGGATGGGATCTTCATCAACTGGATGTTAAGAATGCTTTTTTGAATGGTGATCTTCTTGAGGAAGTCTACATGGAGCAACCGCCTGGTTTTGTTGCTCAGGGGGAGCATGGCAAGGTATGCCACCTTCAGAAGTCTTTATATGATTTGAAACAGAGCCCTCGTGCTTGGTTTGACAGATTCAGTTCTGTGGTTAAGAAATTTGGTCTGAACCAAAGTAAATGTGATCATTCTGTGTTTTATCAACGAATGGAGGCTGGCATGATTCTCTTAGTGGTCTACGTTGATGACATTGTTATTACAGGTAGTGATACGTCAGGGATCTCATCACTCAAGGCCTTTCTTAATTCTCATTTCCAAACAAAGGATTTGGGTCCGTTAAAGTACTTTCTTGGGATAGAAGTTATGAGAAGCAAGAAAGGTATTCTCCTAACCCAGCGGAAGTATGTCCTTTATCTACTGAAAGAAACGGGGGAACTCGGGGCAACACCCAGTAGCTGCCCCATGATTCATAATCCTTTTTTGGACATTGATGATAGTGTGCCGTTTGGTGAACTACCTGAGGATGTGAGAAAAAAGATTGATCCTGAGAAGATTAAACCGTTTGCCTACCCTGAACAATACCGAAGGCTGATTGGAAAATTGAACTATCTCACGGTAACTTGCCCTGATGTAACCTTTCCTGTCAGTAGACTTAGCCAATTCATGGTCGCACCGACCGTTGCTCAGTGGGAAGCTTTGGAACATGTCCTGCATTATTTGAAGGGGTCCCCTGGTCGTGGTATACTCTATACAAATCATGGGCACACAAAGATTGAGTGTTTCTGTGATGCAAATCATGCGGGGTTAAAGACAACTAGGAGGTCCACTACAAGCTATTGCGTTCTTGTGGGTGGAAACTTGGTATCTTGGAGGAGCAAAAAGCAGGACGTAGTGGCCAAGTCTAGTGCAGAGGCTGAGTATCGAGCCATGTCTCAGTCCGTACAGGAGATTGTGTGGATTCACCAGTTAATGAAGGAGGTTGGTCTTGCCACATCATTGCCTGCAAAGTTGTGGTGTGATAATAAAGCTGCCTTATACATAGTCTCCAACTCCGTATTCCATGAACGTACGAAACACATTGAGATTGATTGCCACTTTGTACATGATAAGATCAAAGAGAACTTTATCTCTACAGGACATGTACCGTCTAGTGATCAGTTGGGTGATTTTTTGACTAAGGCTTTGGATGGCACACGGGTTGACTATCTTTGTAACAAGTTAGGCCTGATTAACATCTATGCTCCAATTTGAGGGGGAGTGTTAGGAAACAATGTAAATATCCCACTTAATTATGGATTGTTAGTATCCCACATAATTAGGGGATTATGATTAGTATTAATCATCATAATGAGTGATAATGAGCCATTAATGCTGAGGCTCCTGCTTTGTATATAAATACCTAGTGATTACATGAATGAAATACAACTTCTTCAGTGAATATTTCGATTACAATTTTATAGCCGGCGGTTAAATTAGTTAATGAACTAAACTGTGAATTGATGCAAGAAACAGAGTCAAAAATCAAAATACAGAATTCAGATGCATAATGGCCCACTCTAATGTTCTTGCTGGGGTATCTGTTCTGCCACCAAACATGTCCTACAATACAATAATGATCCCCACAAAGTGATCATATTATTGGAGAGACAGTTCACAAAAGGACATGGGGTGCCAAAGGAAGAAGAAGAAGAAAAAGAAAGAAATAAACAACTTGAAATAAGTTATATACTATATATATATATAACTCATTTCCGTAGTGCAATCAAAATTCAGGCTAGTGAGCTCAAACAAGTTTATATATGAGAAATTAAGGTCCCTTTATGCATGGGGACACATACTAGGGAATCCAATGCAAAAAACTGATATGTCATGAATTCTGCTTAGCCAACAAAGCCTTTTTATATCATAGTTTTACAAAATAACATTATTTCCACACTTAGTGCTTGTTTGGGAATCTAAAAAAAAGTGATTTTTTAAGTTTTTTTTTTTCTGTAAGTCGAGACAAAACTTTTTTAACATACTGGTCTGAATGTTGTAAAAACACTTCTAAAAAGCTAAAACAAACAAATAGGCACCTGCTTTCCTACACACACAAAGAGAACCAGTGAGCTGAGTACTTCATCTGGGACCATCACAAAGATTGTGAGGTTTGGGAATCAAGCATAGCTTTTCCTTTCTTCTAGCAGTAATGCTCAATAGGTTCGGTTGTTGATGTTAAAAGCAAGATCTGCTCTTCGACAAGTACTATAGTTACAAAGGTGGCATTTGGCAACGAACAAGAAGAGCTTCTACAACATTTCCAAGCAGCATTGCAAGTGAGTGGGTTTCGCCTTGTAGATTTCTTCCCTTCATTGAAACGTGTTCATCTTATAATGACCGCCGTGAACGCGAAGTTGGTGAAGATTCATAAGAAGATAGATAGGATTTTAAATGATATCATCAAAGAGAACCAAAAGAAGCAGATCAGATCAGTAGAAGAAGGAGGGTGTGAGAGCGCTACCAAATTCTGGTGGGGAAGAAAATCTAGTTCAGGTTCTCTTGTGAATCCAGCGAAGAAGTGAAAGCCTTGATATCAAAATTACAAACAACAACATCAAAGCTGTTATTCGGGTCAGTAGTAGTCCTTATCTACCCTAAAGTTGATTCGATATGTTTCAAGAAATTATGTGTGTGGGTATGCGTGTGTTGAGCAAGGTTCGCTGAAAATGAAAATCAGACCGGTGAATGAAACGGTTGAGGTAGTAGTTTTAAGGGGTCAGTGGTTTAAACTACCCATAATGCAACAAAATTGTGTCATTTGAAGCTTAGGAAGATAAGAAAATCAAATCTTACCGATTTGTCCAAAACTCTTGACCAACTAACTAGGGGAATGATCACCGGTTCACTAGTCTATCTTTTCATATCATGATGTTGAGTCAACGCACGCAAGGTAGTTAGTTTGCAGCTAGTATGGGTTTGATAATGCTTATGAACAATTTGTTGGCATAATCTTTTCGTAGGATATGTTTGGTGCTGAAACTGATACTTCATCAACAACAACAGAGTGGGCTATGTTAGAAATGATAAGAAATCCTAAAGTGAAGCAGAAAGCACAAGCTGATATTAGAGAAGTTCTTACATGACAGTGACATGGAACAGCTTAGTTACTTGAAATTAGAAATCAAAGAAACTCTGAGGCTACACCCTCCTGCTCCTTTGTTGATCCCAAGGGAATGCACTGAAAATTGCAAGATTAACGGATACGGCATACCCATCAAAACTCAAGTTGTAGTAAATGCGTGGGCAATTGGGAGAGATCCAAACCATTGGTATGATGCTGAGAGGTCTGTACCACAGAGGTTCCAAGGGAATTGTAATATTGATTTTAGAGGAGTACATTCCTTTTGAAGCAGGAAGAAGAATGTGTCCAGGGGTTACATTTGGTTTAGCAAGCATTGAGCTTCCTTTGGCTAGCTTACTATACCACTTAGATTGGGAACTCCCATATGGGATGAAACCAGAGGATTAAGACCTCACTGAGTATATGTGGTCCATTAGGTAAGGGTGCATGAAAAGAAATATCGAAATACGGCAATGACACAATTTTAATTTTATAAAACATAACACAAAAGAAGAGAATCTGTATCCTTTTTCTTTTTAATTATGAGCACGTCTATGTAAAGGGACCAAACAGAAAAGCAAGTGACAAAAATAGTTCTCACTTCTTTCCTTTTATTTCCCCCTCTTTTTTTTTTTTTGAAAAATAAATGAAAAGTGCTAAAATTTTATTGGTAAGAAGTATCTTGTATGTTTTTTATATACAAAAAAAAAAAAAAAAAAATTTCGTACTCGACTCTACGGGGCTTCATAAGCAGAGAGTATTGGTATTTTGATTCAATTCCTTCTAGCTAATAAAATTTTTAAAAAGATACTTTTTTTACCAATTTTCTCTTTTTTCCCTCCTTAAACATAGGAGATAAATGTAAAAGGAATTCTAATTAGAGCTGGGCAAACGGGCCGGCCCGTGACGGGCTCGGGCCTAAACGGGCCGGCCCGTTTAGGCCCGCGTCCTAAAAACACCCCTATTTTAACGGTCCGGCCCGTTTAACTGAAGCCCGCGGGCTTCAAGCCCGTTTAACGTTTTCCCTCTCCTTTATGCCCCTAATGACTAAAATACATAATCTAACATATAAATATTATTAAAACTACTTAAAACATATATAGCATCTATATTCAATAAAACATAAACACTAAAACCTAACAAACAAATCATAATTAATATCCATAACCAGTCAAACACTCAAACAAGTTCATAAACCACAGACAAAAGCCATAATCAAATAAGTCTACAAGAACAAGACCACAATCAAACAAGTTGACAAACTACAACCAAAGAAGTTCATAGCTACAATAGGGCAAAAAAAAAAAAAAACATTGCTATAGTGATTTCTAAAAAAAAACAAAAATTAAACGGGCTTAAACGGGCCGGCCCGTTTAAGCCCGCTTCCATTTTTCGCTTTAAATCACAGGCCCGGCCCTTGACGGGCTCGGGCCTAAACGGGCTGGCCCGACGGGCTCGGCCCGAATTCCCGGCTCTAATTCTAATCTGGAATTTCTTTTGGCCAATTTAGATTTTTTTTTACAAAAATCAAAATGGCAAGCTTAAAGTTTGATATTGATACACATGAGTATGCTCCGAAGAGCGTAAGCTTGGCTCAGAATTTTGCTCCAACTGGGTACAACACTTAGGGTGTGAATCTCGTAATACAGTCATCTCTGCATGACTGCAATGCGCCTCCTTAGCTGAGAGGTTTGCACACTAAAGGGCCAATTTAGAATTTAGAACTCAAGTAAAACGAGAAGGTTCAACAAGAGAGAAGGTTCAAAAAATAAAATAAAAATAAAATTATGGGAATAAAATGATAGAAATTAAAAGAAAACATGACAGGAGGCTCTTTTACTTTTTTGAATAAAGGCAAAACACTAGGACAGGAGGCTAGTTGGCAAGCATGATACCAAGCAAGGCAATCATGATCTATAAATAATGCAAGTATGCAACCCAAGAAGAGGCAAGACCAAATCTTTGTTTTGAGCTTTTCTTTTAAAAAATTTTGAAATCAGAAGGAATATGTATTGATCGCCTAAGATTACAAGGGGACTGAACTTCTAACCTCACTGTTTTGAGTTATTGAAATACTCATGTTAACCATATATCATCATTCCAATATTATTATTTTGAAGCTAAGATTTTGTCTACATTCCCATCCACCTAGCCCACACAAATGGTTCGACATATATATTCTCTCCGAATGTTTCGGCATTAATAATAAAAATTCATAGAGAAATATATGTTCTAAAACTGTAACCTTATCTAAACTTTATCCAATTAAAATAAAATAACTATGCCGATGATTTTAATCCTAGTTGACTAAAGATGAAATAATAAACACTTTAAAATAAAAAAATAAACCTCTTAATTTGACAAGTAAAAAGAACTCATAGGAGGAATTATATGCCCAACTGAGCAATTTACAACATATTTATACAACGTATTTGACTTGTTCCTGGACTTAATATAGTCAAACAACAAAGCTTAAAGTTTACGTTCACATACACACTTTGGATTTGAATATATAGATGATAGCTGTATCAATGTGGGTGGGTACTTTCATTCACTGCCAATAGCAGAATCAGCATTGTATGGCGTGGGAATTAAACACAAATTGATCTCCCTTCTCTTTGTGATGCCAAATTTCACACTCATATCTAAATCCTCTGGTTCCATTCCATGTGGGAGTTTCCAATCAAAGTGGTAAAGTAAGCTAGCTAGAGGAAGCTCAACACTTGCCAAACCAAATGAAATGCCTGGACACATTCTTCTTCCCGCTCCAAAGGGAATGTACTCAAAGTTTGTTCCTTTAAAATCAATATCACAATAATTGCCTTGAAACCTCTCTGGTATAAACCTCTCGGCATCAAACCAATAATTTGGATCTCTTCCCAGTGCCCATGCATTTATTATAATTTGAGTTTTGATGGGTATTTCATAGCCATTGATCTTGCAAGTTTCTCTGCATTCTCTTGGAACCAACAATGGAACAGGTGGGTGTAGCCTCAAAGTTTCTTTGATTACTAATTTTAAGTAACTGAGTTGTGTCATATCACTATCACGAATTACTTTCTTCCCTTTAAAAACGTTTCTAACCTCAGTCTGTGCCTTTTCCATCACTGTAGGGTTTTTCATCATTTCTGACATGGCCCATTCTAGTACCGATGCTGAAGTATCTGTTCCACCGGCGAACATATCCTGCAATCATATCATAGTGCACACAAATATATCATTAGCATTATCAAACTCTAAATAGTTTAGATTCTGTTATGAACATAAGTGCAAAATGAGAGTCCAATCTCAAACAACTGGCTTAGTCAAAGCTCCTTGACTTATAAACTACACACTACAATTGTGAAGCTTCCTAATGTGGGATTCGGCTCCATATCATGACACTTCACTCAACGTTCTATTGATCAGAATCCTCAATGAATAGTATTCTCTATGAAGATTGGGCCCTCAATAAAGATATATTTGTTACGAATACAAGTTTAAAGGGAGAGTCAAATCCAAAAGAGTATATATGGTTTGGTAGGAACGGAAGCCCCTGGACTTATAAATACAAATTACACTTATGAGACTCTCCAATAACTGACAAATAGTTCTTTACGTCAAACAAATCTTTTTCTCATCTCCGCCTTAGCTTATTTGACACTTACCTAAATAATTCTCAAGTATGAAGCGTTTATTAAGCCTAATTCTATAGTAGTAGTGTTAAATCATCCAGTTCCAAGTGCCTTTGGTGTTGGCTTGCTTTTTGGTCACACACAAACATGTAAACTACATATACATACGATTTTCTTTCAACATAGGTAATGACATACCACCATATATAAGGTAAGGAGTACTAACCAAAATAACAGCTTTAATGTTGTCGTTTGTAATTGGGACATCAAGGTTTTCACTTTGCTGGATTCGTAGAAGAACCTGAACAAGATTTTCTTCCTCAGAAGAAGCACTCTTGCCTCCTTCTGCTCTATTCTGCTTGATAATATCATCCAAAATTTTGCCTAGATTGTCACGGATCTTCACCAGCTTTGCTTCCATTCCAGTCACGAGAAAAACAAATTTCATGGAAGGAAACAAATCAACAAGATTAAATCCTCCCAATCGTTCTAATACTGAAGGGAGCAATTGCAATAGCTGTTCTTGATTATCTTTATGGTTGTCGCCAAATGCTACCCTCATAACTATAGAACTAGTCATTGAGTAGACCCTGCTCGTGAGGTCGAAAACCGAACCTACTGATGATTGAACTAACTCAATAAGCTTTGATACCTGATGAAATGAGGTAAACGGTAATGAAGAAATATTGAAAGTTTTCAATACATAAATATAGAAATTAAAATATCAATCTAGTCATATACTAGAAAATTTAATTAGCTAGAAATTGTAATATTCTTATTAACAACAATAAGAAGCTTTGTACTACTATTAGGTTGGGATAGTTAATTATATGGATCCATTCCACTTTATTAATAAATAACTAACTCCAGAATTAATAAATAATTAATGCCTAAGAATTAATGCTTTATACTAAGCTAAATATAGGAAGTAGTTAAGAGCTTAATTTTGATCTTAAGTATAAGACTTTAATCCACTTTATCTTTCAAATTATAACTTTTTCCCCCTATTTAGCCTCATTAGGTGCCCATCACAAGGGAAAACAATAGTTTCAAAGCAAAAGACTATTCAAAAAGGTATTTTAGGAAAATCAACACATATTTTTTACAAATAACTAAATTAATTTCATTAATGTATACCACTTTGGGCCTTCTTATAAATCTATTTTAACTAATTCTCACCTAACAAAAAATAATAATTATCTAACATTTTCAAAGCATTCTCACTCATACCTTAGTTCTCTCATTGCTCACATCTTTTACCTCAAAACTACGTAATTTTGGGGGTAAATAAAGCAAAGAGAGCACTTTTTTATTTTATTTTAAAAATACATCACTCTGAAATATTTTTTTACAATACTTTTTTAGAGGCACAACACTCTAAAGTATTTTTCAATAAATAAGGGTTGTCAGTAAAAAATTATTTTAAGGTGCTATGTGTACTGAAAATTAATTTAAGATACTGAAAAAAAATATTTCAGAGTAGTATACGCTAAAAAAGTGCTCCCTTTAGTTTGTTTACGGTAAAACTATATGGTTTTCGGGTAAAGAATAGGAGCAGACGAAAAAGAAAAGCAAAGAAGCTGGATCCCACACCAACATATGCAGTATAATCCATATCAAAGGGGAGGGCAATCTCTCCTTTTTCCTTCATAATCCCTTCCCTTCTCTTCGTTGTTATAACAATTGAATTAATATTTGAGTGGTTTAAATTTAATATTTTATAAAATTATAACAAAATAATTAATTAAATTCAAATAACTGTATTTTGATATGAATATTTTAATACTACAATATAGAAAATAAAAAATGTTTTGTATAAAACTAAAACTAAACCCTTTAAATGTTAATCTTATAATTAGAAAAAGGAAGAGAAGCAAAGTGTGAATGAAAAGGGAAAATGAGGATACTCCCCTACATCAAAGTATCAAACATTTATTGACCAAAAAAAAAAAGTATCAAACATTTAAAATAATATAAAATAATTGAATGTCAACGGAAGACATTATTAATCACTACCTCATCTTCTCGTACATAGGAGAATGATTGAACCTTCTTGACGCTCAAGAGCTCCAAAGTACAAATCTTCCTCATCTGTCTCCAATAATCACCATAAGGAGCAAAAGCAACATCAGTTCCTTCATACGTAAAAATCTTACTAACAGGAGAAACCTGTGGCCTCTCAACAAAGGCAAGATCACGCGTCTTCATAATCTCCTTGGCCATATCTCGAGACGACACAACCACAGTCGAAATCTCACCAAGTTGAAGATGCATGAGAGGTCCATGCTTGAGAGATAACTCTCTAAGTGCTTCGTATGGAAGTGATGACTCTGTTGCTGCTAACTGATGGAGGTTTCCCAGTACAGGAAGCTTCCATGGACTTGGGATTTGAATCCGTGCTATGTTCTTTGGCTTTGTGAGCCTAAGGAACAATAAGAACAAGACGAAGGGAATAAGAAGCAAGAGAGAAAACTGGTATTCCATTTGGGTTTGGCTTCTAAGTGATGCGTTATCCAGGCATTATGTGTGGTTATATTTATTTGTGGTGGAGTGTGAGTTGTTTCAGATCATATGAGGATAATGGCAAATAGGGGGTAAGCATAGTGTCCAGAAGTCTGGTATGTCCACCCGAGCTAAGTCAAAAATTGCTCTGCCCAGCTGAAAAAAAGTGGCCTGAAAAAAAATTGGTCATCTTTGGGCCAGGCTAATTATCGGGTAGAGGTACCGTCCTGCCCATTTGGCTTTGCCCAAAAAATTATATAGAATTTATTTAAAATATATATTATTGTATATAAAATAAATAGTATTATATATTAAAAAGTTGAGATGAAATACAAAAAAATTTGTTTCTTTGAAGTTTTCATGGCAATTGCACCTATTCATACACAAACACATATTACTTCATAATTTCTCATGTAATTATTAAGATATATTGTAGTTTTTTTTTAATTTCAAGACTGAAGCTGTAGATTTATTTTGAGATATCTGGATGTGAGAATTTATGGAATATATTTGAAGTTTTTAATAATAATTATTTGTTATTATTAGAGTTTTTGCATATATGGTATCGGTTAAGGAATTACCACTTGGGCAGGGAAGTTCGCCCTGTCCAACTCACCCCTTACCCTGCCCAAAATTGTTAGCACTTCTACTGGACAGGGCTAGATATCGGGTAGGGGTCTCGTCTTGCCCACCCCATTGGCGAAATATGTGGCCAGTAATGAGACAAGTTGAAAGATTGATTGTCTATCTCCTTAATGTTGTGGTTTTTGGACCCGGTCCTTTTCTCAAAAGAATAGGGTGTTCCTTTTCTTTTTGTGAGCTGTCGGATTAAAATCTTAATAGTTCAGATTTAATATATTTTTATAATAATATTTTTAATATACTAATATGATAATATTTTTATAATATATTAAGTTTGAACCGTTAAAATCTCAATCTAATGACTCATAGAAAGAAAAAAAACTTCCTTTTCTTTATGAGAAAAGGACCAATATTTTTCCTTTTTTGTTGAAGAAATTCTTTATGTGGTCCTCTCTTAGTTTACATTATTTAATGGAAAAATACAAAATCCGTCACACCGTCGGCCTCTGACTATCTCCCATTTTTCAAAAAGGCTCCCTCTCCTCCCTTTCCTCAAATTACCCTTCACCACTTTGCTCTTCCCCATTTATGTCTTTCTGCCATTCTAATTTGCTGTCCTCGTTTTTTTCCCCCCAAAACTCCTCTTCTAGGAAGTTATGAAATTTCCGGTCTAAAAGATCTTCCAGGACTCATTATATTACACTGCTATTATCATCACTAAGCACTCTTTACAACGCATGTCAAAAGCCACAGAATAGTGAATAGCAAAACGAGCAGAGAAGCTAGGGAAGACTCGTCATCTGGGTCGTGTTAAGGAGAAATCTCTCTCGCTCTCTCTGTATCTCTTTCTGTGTGCACTTCGCTGCAAAGAGGAAATTGTGAAGTGAAGAAACTGATATTTAAAGAACCCCAAAAGGGAGAAGAGGGGAAGGGTACGAAGGGAAAGGATTGCATATCAAGGGCTACAATTTTCTCTCTCGGAAACATGACAAAACATTAGTTCTTGCTAGGTTTTATCGATCTGATTGAAAAAGCCATTGACAAAGATAATGGGAAAGAAATGGGAAAAGGAGGAGGGGAAGAGTGCCGAAAAATGTGGGGAAGAGCAAGAGATAGAAATTTTGATTAGTAGAGCCCGCAGGGTTATGTGTTCTCTTTTTTTATCAAAAAAAAAAAAAAAGAAAATTTGAGAGGGCCTTATTAATTTAAAAAGGAGTTAGCTTCCCTGCAATACCCGTTCCTCTCCTTTTTCTTTTTTTAATCATTAATTAAGATCTCAACCGTTTGGATCTATCATCTTATAAAAATATTATTTTAATTTTATTTAAAAGATAAAAAATAAATTTTTTTATACAAGATGCAAAATGTATTTGAACCGTTCAAATTTTTTGGGGTATATTTTAAGTAAAATTATAATAATATTTTTTTAAGATGTTAAATCTAAACTGTTGATATCTTAATCCAATAGTAAAAAAGGGGAAAAGAGGGGAAATCCAGGTTCTTAGACCCGGACCGGACCGGACCGGCCGGTCCAGTTCAGTGAACAGGTCTGTGTCAATTTTTTAATTTTATTTTTTTAAAAAAATTGATTTTTTTAAAATTTATTTTAGAATTTCATAGTAATAATCCTAAAATCTTTAATTTCTTACTGTTTTAGTCCTAAGTTAGCTCTGGTTTAACTCCGATCTGATCTACTGACCTGTAACCCAATACCTCAACCGGTTTAGTCTTAAGAAAAATGATAGGAAGAGGTATTGGAGAGAAGTCATGAAAAATGGGAGAGAGAGTATCAGGCTGACGGTGCGGCAGATTTTTTTTCCCATAAAATAATGTAAATTAAGAGAGAGCCATGTAAGCTGACATGTAGGCCTGCATTTATTAATTAGAGAAAAAGCCAAGTTCATCCTTTTCTTCAAGAATGATTTTTGTTTAGGAACTCAAGTAACACAGATTTTGGGATTTCTTTATTTGTGTTCATGCTTTGTAACCATCTCTCAAAGTGAATGGGAGATCTCCATCACATTTTTTTCTAAAGGTGCTCCTTTTCTGACTATTCAGTGTTTTCAGAGAAAAGACCATCCAAGTAAAACAATAATATGCATGCAGAGTAACTGGTTCATGGACGGCCAGACAGGAAAAGAAACATAAAAAAAAGAAGCGAGCTTGCCGAAATCAATGAAAACAAATCAATCTGACTGAACCCAGAATCAGATTCCTCAAATATGTTTCACTGTCTTGCTAAGGTTGTCGAAAATAAAACCAGAACCGTTAAATCCAAGAGATTCCACAACACGAAGAGAGCAGGGCTTAACATACAAAACAACAAAGAAAAATGTTTAAAGGCTCCAATCACTATCCCAAATAAATTCAGAGACTCAATGATAGAGATGAAAGAGTGGCGTTGAATCAAGAATAGAAAGAACATAGTGATGAATGTGAAGGCATAATAGACAGACATGTGGGTGCGGTCCCGAAAATAATTAATTATTGCGGGACCGACTGTGGCTATTGCAGTTTTTCCCCCTCATATTTTTTAGTATTTTATTCAAAAGTATATTTTGTATTATTCTTTTTTTAATGAGAGACAATTTTTTACAAAATATTATTCAAATATGTCTCTTCATTGTTCGTCTTTTAGCTACTTCATTTCAAATTTCTATCCCAATTTCTCTACATCTTCCTCCCTCCTCATTTTTTTTTCTTTTTAAATAAATACTCTCACGCAAGTTCCATTCATCTTTTTCTTTCTCCTTTCTTTATCTCCCATCTTCTTCACCTCTTCATCGTTTCTCACACACACACACACACACACACACACACACACACTTTTTGTCTTCTACTAATTTCTCCTACATCTTTTTTTTTTTTTTGATTCCCCGTTTTTCCTTCTTCTATAGTATTATATTATTCTGGGAGAGCAGTTGAAGAAGCAAAAACTCAGATATGGAGGTTTTGGGAAATCTTTAATTCGCTAACACGATTAGTAAAAAAGCAAAACAAAGAAACATAGATGAAACGAAAAATAGGTTAGATGTTTGTCCTTCATATTCTTAAAAAGAAAGGAGCAAAACATGGTTTTACATGTGAATTTTTTAAAAAATAATAAACTAGATAACCCATCCAACCCATCAAGTTATAAACAAGTCACACCAGTTTAGATTAGTTCACACCCGGTCAACTTTTCACCAGTTTATGGAGAGAACCATACCAGAAAAGTGGTTGGTTAATCGATTTCTGGTCAAATCAGCCGATCCAGTGCAATTTTCCACACCATGATTGTGAAGAGTTTGCAGTATTTAGAAAAAATCAACATACACATAAATAAATTAAAATCATGGCAACTATTATTAAACCTTACTATTTTTTTTATTTTTAAAATTTGTGCACTTCTTTATAATTTTATCATATATCAGTAATTATATTATAATACCATACATACTTTTTTTTTTTTTTTGAAAAAAAGGAGCTCAATTTATGTGGGTCGTCCAAATCCCTATTTATGTGTATGTGTGAAATTAGGAATTAAAAGAAAAATTTGTGTGGTACCACGCTCATGGGTTATCCGTCGTGTGAAGAAAGATATCCTGACAAGCGTGAAACATTAATAGGTTCCCTTATCTCCTTAATCTGTCTTTATGTTTGTGTGTATAACTTTGCACCAATCTCTCTTTTCATTGAAGGATTGAAAATATATTGTCCACATCCAAATTCATAAAAAAATAGTATTGATATAAGATATAAAGTCTTTAATTTATAAAAGTTATACATACTTTCTTTCTGAGAGTTATAAACAAAATGATTAATTATGCTCCGTGTAATTTTTTTTCATTACTTTAACTAGGCACAAATCAATGTACTCCCTTCGGTCTTGATAAAAGACAGAGTCTTTTTTTGAAATATTAAAAAAGTTAATTAAATTATTTTAAAATACTTATATTTATTATTTTTTCTTCAAACTATTTTACCAAACTTATAAACTGATATATAATCTAATAATACATAACATATGGTATGATTAATTAACTTATTTAGGTTCCATAATCTCTCCAAAAAAAAGTTAACTATGTCATATATTTAGGACTAGAGAGATTACCTCTTAACCAAAATGTGGGGTTTACAGCCCTTAACCAAATCACACCTAATTAACTAATACCTCTGATTCTAAATATAAGATCTAATTGATTTTTTAGAGAAATTAAGGAAGCTAATTAAATTATTTTAAAAGTATTTATATTTATTTATTTTTCTTCAAATTAATAATTTGTGTGACTTATAAATTGATATATAATTTAATCATATATAACATATGATTTGATTAAATAACTTATTTAGCTTCCTTCATCTCTCTAAAAAAAAATAAACTAATTCTCATATTTAGGAAGTGGTGTAGTAATTGGGGAAGATTGCAATATTTTTTGAGAGTTCAAATTAGTGGTTGCACTATATCTGATACGTGAACAATGAATTTATAAATTTATGAACGACAGGGTCTTAAATTACATCATCATAATTCTTAATACATGAATCACACACATCACTAGATGAAACATCCCTTTATTACTATAAGTCACACACACAAACCTATATAAGATACATACTCTTAAAATTGCATATATATATATATATATATATAGTTGCATAGTGCTTCAATAGGAATTGTCATGAAGAGAATCAACGGTGAATGCATTTTGTGGAATCAAACACAGCTTGTTCTTCCTTCTGGCCACAATCCCAAAAGTTTCAGTCATTTCTAAATCCTCTGGCTTCATTTCATGTGGGAGTTTCCAATCAAAGTGATAGAGCAAGCTTGCTACAGGAAGCTCAATGCCTGCTAATCCAAATAAAATGCCTGGACAAATTCTTCCTCGTGCTCCAAAATGGATATACTCAAAGTTTGCTCCTTTAAAATCAAAATTACAATTATTATCGCCATGGAATCTTTCTGGTATAAACCTTTCAGCTTCATACCAATGATTTGGATATCTCCCAATTGCCCATGCATTTACTATAACTTTAGTTTTATTCGGTCTTTCGTATCCATTTATTTTGCAAGTTTCTCTGCATTCTCTTGAGACTAACAAAGGAAGAGGTGCGTGGGTGTAACCCTCGAGTGTCTTTAATTACTGATTTTAAGTAAACAAGCTTTTGCATGTCACTATCATGAATTACTTTCTTTCCTTTGAAAGGCTCAATTAAAGAGTACAAACAAAGGTAACATGTCTGCAAATGCGTATTTCCTCTGGACGAAGAGGATATGTTCTACACAACATTTGCAGTAATTTCAACCGGCTTCATATGTTTCTCCATACGAGCTTCTTAAGCCATTAAGAGAGATTCAATCTGTTCAACACTATAAGGCTTTGTTCGAGTGGTTATAGCAATAACGAATGGATTATAGGCCTCTGAAAGACCTTCAGAAACATAGTCAACATGGTCCGATTTAGAGACCGGGTGACCAATGCCAACGAGAGCATCAATAATCGCTTTAATCTTGAGCAAATACGCATTTGCAGACCGATTACCTTTCTTTGTACTCTTTAATTGAACCTTGAGTTGTCGCACCTTAACTTCAGTCTGAGAAGTGAAATGTGTTTTGACCTTCTCCCAGATCTGAAGAGAGGTCTTGCATCCAACAACTCTGGTAAGCATCCTCTCGGACATCGTGCATGACATCCAGGACATAAGCAGATGATCCTGCTTTTGCCAATCCAAGAATGCTGGATTCATTTGGTAGCCATCCGTACTATCATCATCGGCAAGATACAGTGTCTAAAATGAAAAACATTTATATATAACTAAGGATATATTGGACATAAATAAAAAATGAATTGCACTTGCTTAGGAAACTAGTTTCTTTAACAAATTTCAGGTACTTTAGTCAATAAATACTTCAGAGGGAGATTTTTCAGCAATGTTTCCAAAAATTAATTTTCAAATGTGTAGTGGGCGATAAAAAATTTGTTTTATAACTAAACAAGTTTGCTTAGAGTCTCTGACTAGATAAATTAGGTGGGATGGAGTTTATTTTATAGCCGGCGGTTAAATTAGTTAATGAACTAAACTGTGAATTGATGCAAGAAACAGAGTCAAAAATTAAAATACAGAATTCAGATGCATAGTGGCCCACTCTAATGTTCTTGTTGGGGTATCTGTTCTGCCACCAAACATGTCCTACAATACAATAATGATCCCCACAAAGTGATCATATTATTGGAGAGACAGTTCACAAAAGGACATGGGGTGCCAAAGGAAGAAGAAGAAGAAGAAGAAAAAGAAATAAACAACTCGAAATAAGTTATATACTCGATATATATATATAACTCATTTCCGTAATGCAATCAAAATTCAGGCTAGTGAGCTCAAACAAGTCTATATATGAGAAATTAAGGTCCCTTTATGCATGGGGACATATACTAGGGAATCCAATGCAAAAGACTGATATGTCATGATTTCTGCTTAGCCAACAAAGCCTTTTTATATCATAGTTTTGCAAAATAACATTATTTCCACACTTAGTGCTTATTTGGGAATCCAAAAAAAAGTGATTTTTTAAGTTCTTTTTTTTTTTTGTAAATCGAGACAAAACTTTTTTAACATACTGGTCTGAATGTTGTAAAAACACTTCTAAAAAGCTAAAACAAACAAACAGGCACCTGCTTTCCTACACACACAAAAAGAACCAGAGAGCTGAGTACTTCATCTGGGACCGTCACAAAGATTGTGAGGTTTGGGAATCAAGCATAGCTTTTCCTTTCTTCTAGCAGTAATGCTCATGGTTTCAGTGAGGTCTTAATCCTCTGGTTTCATCCATATGGGAGTTCCCAATCTAAGTGGTATAGTAAGCTAGCCAAAGGAAGCTCAATGCTTGCCAAACCAAATGTAACCCCTGGACACATTCTTCTTCCTGCTTCAAAAGGAATGTAGTCCTCTAAAATCAATATTACAATTCCCTTGGAACCTCTGTGGTACAGACCTCTCAGCATCATACCAATGGTTTGGATCTCTCCCAATTGCCCACGCATTTACTACAACTTGAGTTTTGATGGGTATGCCGTATCCGTTAATCTTGCAATTTTCAGTGCATTCCCTTGGGATCAACAAAGGAGCAGGAGGGTGTAGCCTCAGAGTTTCTTTGATTTCTAATTTCAAGTAACTAAGCTGTTCCATGTCACTGTCATGTAAGAACTTCTCTAATATCAGCTTGTGCTTTCTGCTTCACTTTAGGATTTCTTATCATTTCTAACATAGCCCACTCTGTTGTTGCTGATGAAGTATCAGTTTCAGCACCAAACATATCCTACGAAAAGATTATGCCAACAAATTGTTCATAAGCATTATCAAACCCATACTAGTTGCAAACTAACTACCTTGTGTGCGTTGACTCAACATCATGATATGAAAAGATAGACCAGTGAACCGGTGATCATTCCCCTAGTTAGTTGGTCAAGAGTTTTGGACAAATCGGTAAGATTTGATTTTCTTATCTTCCTAAGCTTCAAATGACACAATTTTGTTGGATTATGGGTAGTTTAAACCACTGACCCCTTAAAACTAAACCTCAACCGTTTCATTCACTGGTCTGGTTTTCATTTTCAGGGAACCTTGCTCAACACACGCATACCCACACACATAATTTCTTGAAACATATGGAATCAACTCTAGGGTAGATAAGGACTACTACTGACCCGAATAACAGCTTTGATGTTATTGTTTGTAATTTTGATATCAAGGCTTTCACTTCTTCGCTGGATTCACAAGAGAACCTGAACTAGATTTTCTTCCCCACCAGAATTTGGTAGTGCTCTCACACCCTCCTTCTTCTACTGATCTGATCTGCTTCTTTTGGTTCTCTTTGATGATATCATTTAAAATCCTATCTATATTCTTATGAATCTTCACCAACTTCGCGTTCACGGCGGTCATTATAAGATGAACACGTTTCAATGAAGGGAAGAAATCTACAAGGCGAAACCCACTCACTTGTAATGCTGCTTGGAAATGTTGTAGAAGCTCTTCTTGTTCGTTGCCAAATGCCACCTTTGTAACTATAGTACTTGTCGAAGAGTAGATCTTGCTTTTAACATCAATAACCGAACCTATTGAAGATCGAACTGACTCCATCATCTTAGAAACCTTAGTCAATAATAATGTGAAAGGGGTTAAAACTAATGTTAAGCTAGATATAATTCTTAATATATATAGATATAATATATCAGTACTCTTACTTCATCTTGTCGGAGAATGATTGGACCCTCTGGTCACTTAAGAGCTCCAAAATACATATTTTTTTCACCATAAGGAGCAAAAGCTATGTCAGTTGATCCATCAATATATATATTATTACTCTTCCATTTGGCTTGGCTCAAAAACGGCTTATCTTTAAAACAAGACATAGATCACTGTTCATAAGCTGATGCTATCGTCTTTTGGGCTCTGTGCAAGCTGAGTCCCCTTTACTCATCTTCTAAAACGTGTAATAAATTCTATTAAAATTGGATGGGTTAAAATTTCGAAGTCCCTTCATCTGTCTCCTCTCTCTCTTTTACTCCCTCCTTTTTATTTCCCCAAGGCATTTCCTTCTCTCACGTGCTCACATCTGAGCCTTAGGGCTGGATTCAAATTTTGAATCCCTTCTTCTCTCCTCTCTTTCTCTTATTCTTCAGTTTCTCTCATCGCCATCTCATCTCAGGAGCCCTTCCTTGCAATACCCCTCAAATTTCTTCATCTTCAACTCTCTCTCTCTCTCTCAGTCATCTACACCGAAGGGTAAGGAATCTCCTCACCGAACTCAAGCCCGGTTCCCTCTGTCGTTGTTGTCGGTGAATTTTTCTGGTGCTTTTCTTTTGTATCTTATTGATGCTAAGAATGTTTGTACTCTTCTGCCATTCTTCCCTTCATCTTTGATCTCTCCCCCTTCTTCTTTTACCTTCTATTTTCTTTTTGTTACAGTATTTTAATGAAAACGTACACAGGGATGCCATTGAAGTTATTGAAAGACCTTAGCGTATTGATGCAGCAAAACCCAACTAATGGTACCCTTTCTTTTGTCAACTTCAGTTTTCCAATATTGTAACTCAGTTTGATTTTTATGAGCATTGATCTGGTCTTTCATTTCTATTCCATCGACATTTGCAAATCTGGTTTTGTCATGTTATTTTTCTTCTTTCTTTTTCCGCATGATAAGAACTAACAAGACTTATTCTCTTTCATTTCAGGTTGTTTCTTCAGTTTGTGATACAGAGCAGCCTGTTTGTTTTTTCTCCTTAAATCTCTGATGCTTCCTTTTGTTTTTTTTTGCTGGTAATGTTATTACGTTGTGTGTAATGTGTAGGTTTTAACTCTGCTTTTGGCTTATCTCTTTGTGTCAATGGATATATTTATCTGATTGGAATTTCTTCAATGTTATATTTCTTCACACCAGGGATATGGGGCTTCTCATGCGGTGTCATAGCATCCCCGTGGTATTGTCTCTATAACATACTTGTAGGATATATATGATCACTCTTTATCCAATTTAAATAGTCCTATATCCCTGTATTACCTATGTAGTCCGTTTCATAGTTAAGGAAAAATTATGGGGCTCCTTTATGAAAATTAAGCTGAAAAAAATCTGTTGTCATATTTGATGCTTTTGTTTACATTTCTTTCCTTGCAAGAAAATTTTGCTTCTTTAATAAGCTCCTATACTTTTGTCCTATATTGGATTTCTGCGCAAGTGCGTGTTTTTATACACCATTTGGGTTGCATGTGGGTGGATGTGATCAGGAAATAAAAATTATTAAATAAGAAATATGATGATATAATAAAAAAAATGCAGGACTTAATGGAACTCAATGTACCAAAAAATGCAGGATCATAACAAAACTTTTTCATAGAACTCAATGTACCAAGACATTCATGGCTTCAGGTAAATAGTTGTAAAAACAATACTGGTAGAGCAGCTAATTTAAATTGAAATCAATGAATTTGTTCTTTATATCTTTCATTTGTCTCTATGAAAAAAGCATACCATGAAAAACTGTACCTTCACATGTTGTTCCTTTATCATAAATTCTAAATATAAGGACTATAACCTTTCTGCAAATTGCAACCTTCTTTTGCAATTTCACCATTGCAGATACCTTAAAACATGAATAATCTGCATGCTAAAGTCATTAGGTAAAACAAGTTGGTACAGTCATAAATTAATGCAACCTATGTGATCAAACCTTTGATGCCTTTAAAAAATGTTATCCCATGACCAGAAATTAGTTTGCTTGAATTTGAAATCAAATCTCTGCCATTCGATAATTTATGACTACTCCATTCACTCAATCATAGTTATATGTATCTACTTCATTATGAAACCAGATGGCTGCCTCTTATACCTGGATTTGATTTCCTGGAAATTGCATCTTTTTTAATTTATTCCTTTTTTGAAGTCCTATTGTATCTGATGCAGTAACTTTTTGCGGTATATAGTCCTTGGTTTGTCTCTTTATTCCTTATTTTAGATGACAGTATATAATCCTTGGTTTGTTGTTGCAGAAAGCACTTTTAGCAACAACTTTGGCAAATCTGGATAGGGAGTAATGCTTTATAACCATACTGAAAGTAATCCTTTCAGGCAAAAAAAATTGTTCTTCCATTTCTCAAGAATTAAGATCACCTCTGCAGTTTTCAAACTAGATCTTTAATGTTATGCACTTTTTCTCCTTCCCAGCACATTCTTTCATGCATCAAAATAAACCACAAATTCTTCTTGGTTTTGGTTTGTTGTCTCTGCCAACCAAAAGTTCACTGTAACAAAATTCCAGCCAAAACCATTTCTCCAAGGTTGTATTAATAAACCTGGTGAGTCTTTGTTTTTTTCGCAGTTTTTAGAAGACCATATATAGCCCTTGGTTTTTTCTTGCAGAAGGCGCTCTTAGCCACAACTCTGGCATATTTGGAAATGGAGGAATGCTTTTGTTTATAACCATATCAATGTCAACTATCCGTGATTTGAAATACTTATAGCTTCTTTTTGGCACATATTCATATGGCACGAAGTCTGCTTGGTTTTGATTTGATGGAGGGAAATCTACACAAAAAAGAAAGTGGTTTACAATAAGGCTTTTTTTGAAATGTAAATGTAATATGGTAGAGTGTTGTTCCTCTTCTGATTGAACTTCTTATATGATGTATTTGTGTTTGTTTGTTTACATTAAGCCACACTTTTGTTTATGTTAATTTTGTCCATTTTCATATAAAGTACGCTTAAGTTTGAAGAATGCAATGTTTTTTTTTTCAGTTCATGATACATAATTTATTGTTTAGTAAAATCTCCCGTGCAACGCACGGGTAGTACATGCTTGTAAGCAAGAATATGAGAACTAGACACACGTGTCCTCTGAACAAAGGAAATATCATGGGTTTTCATAATCTGCTTGGCCATATCTGGGGATGATACTACAATTGTAGAAAGCTGTCCAATTTGAAGGGGCATGAGAGGTTCGTACTTGAGAGATAGATCTCGAAGGATATGGTATGGAGGTGACGTAGACCACGACATAGATGCTCCTAACTGGTGAACGATTCCTAGTAGAGGAAGCTTCCATGGCCCTGGGATTTGAATCTGATGAGCTTTATTCTTTGGCTTTGTGAACCTAATAAGGAACAATAATGTTAAGAGGAAGGGAATAAGAAGGAAGACTGAGAATTGGGTTTCCATATTCAATTCCACCGCGTTAACTTTTGATATGCTTGTAAAGACTAAAGTTATATATATATATATATATATATATTTATATATTTATATTATATGCAAGTGTAGGTTATCTTCGTTCAGTAAACTAGTTCATTAGTGTTCATGCCTGATTGTTTTAGTTTTTTATAAGTGATTATGTCAGTATTCAAGATAAATATGCAAAAAGGATTTTGTTCCAACTTACAGAAATGTATTTTAAAAAGCATTTTTTGTGCTTCCCAAGTGAGCACTCAGGGCCCGTTTTGATTAAAAAAAATAAGAGGCGGGTAAGGGAAAATTGAATTTTCCCTCCAGCTGCGGCAATTTTGATCGCCATTTTCTCATGAAATCATTTTCCTGCCGCCAGCCTTTTTCATCTATTTAAATGAAAATGGGTTCCCACACCATCATTTTCTAGCGCCTAAGAAAATTGACCAAAGACCCAAATGCCCCTGATGTGACGTTGGATTGATATAAAGAGGTGAAGGAGCTTAGAGGAATATTGACACAGCCGGCCCTTGAGAAAACGGAGGGAGATGAAGAACAGAGAGGGTGAACGGATTTTTTCAGAGACAATGCAGCATCCGATCAATCTCGAAGAACATGTAGGTTCCTTCTTCTCCGTTGATGTGTTTGTTGTGTTCTTGTTTGCGTTGAATGTGATGCACCCATGGTCCCTAGTTGTTGTGTTAAGTTAAATGAAGAGGCCTTTGCTTGCCGAAGTTGATTCAGCGCAGATGGAGGAGGTGTGCATTCCATGGCCAAGAGAAAGTTGGTCGACTATAGTTTGACCATGATGTATCCATAGGGTGAATGTGGTTAAATCTGTGATACTCCACACAAAGGAAGCGGTCTTGACTAGATGCGGTTGGTAGGTGCTCAACGGTTGAGAATGAAGTTAGATAACTATCCTATAACTATGACACAACCATGTGTTAAATTAGACCAAAGAAAGTGGTTGTGACCACGTGCAAATGATGGATATGTAATGATTAAGAGTGAAGTTGTTTTGATTGCGCGTAAGTATGAACCACCCATCACACTCATGTGGTTGAAGTTGTTTTCATTATTCATGTATGACCACAAGTGACTGGTGGGTATCTTATGATTATTGCTCTGTTACGTTATGAAAAAATAGGGACAAACAAAGTTTCTTTCTTCCATGTTTTTACTACATGCAGCCTATGGTGGTTAAACTGTGGTTATACGAGAATTATTTGAAGTGATTCATGACCATGGGTTACCTATGGAGTGCATATGGTTAGAGGGACTAAAGTGAAAACATGGGCCTTTAAATAATATTTTTAAAACAAGGGCCTTTAAAAAATATTTTTTAAACAGGGGCAAAAATGTCTTTTAGCTCATTTTTCAATCATATTTTCTTTCAACGAAATAAAAATTTTCCTATCAACCTATTTTTTCCAGTTTCATTCAAATACCTCAGTAGTAAAATATTTTTCATTCTTTTCCAACCTTTTCTTTTATCCAGACGAGCTCTCGGCTTTACCTTGTTTTTTTGGGCCAACATAGCTTTACTGAGTATATGTGGTCCATTAGGTAAGGGTGCATGAAAAGAAATATCCAAATACGGCAATGGCACAGTTTTAATTTTATAAAACATAACACAAAAGAAGAGAATCTGTATCCTTTTTCTTTTTAATTATGAGCACGTCTATGTAAAGGGACCAAACAGAAAAGCAAGTGACGAAAATAGTTCTCACTTCTTTCCTTTTATTTCCCCCTCTTTTTTTTTTTTGAAAAATAAATGAAAAGTGCTAAAATTTTATTGGTAAGAAGTATCTTGTATGTTTTTTATATACAAAAAAAAAAAAAAAAAAAAAAAATTCGTACCCGACTCTACGGGGCTTCATATGCAGAGAATATTGGTATTTTGATTCAATTCCTTCTAGCTAATAAAATTTTTAAAAAGATACTTTTTTTACCAATTTTCTCTTTTTTCCCTCCTTAAACATAGGAGATAAATGTAAAAGGAATTCTAATCTGGAATTTCTTTTGGCCAATTTAGATTTTTAAAAAAAAAAATCAAAATGGCAAGCTTAAAGTATGATATTGATACACATGAGTATGCTCCGAAGAGCATAAGCTTGGCTCATAATCCTGCTCCAACTGGGTACAACACTTAGGGTGTGAATCTCGTAATACAGTCATCTCTGCATGACTGTAATGCGCCTCCTTAGCTGAGAGGTTTGCACACTGAAGGGCCAATTTAGAATTTAGAACTCAAGTAAAACGAGAAGGTTCAACAAGAGAGAAGGTAAAAAAATAAAATAAAAATAAAATTATGGAAAAAAAATGAAAGAAATTAAAAGAAAACATGACAGGAGGCTCTTTTGCTTTTTTGAATAAAGGCAAAACACTAGGACAGGAGGCTAGTTGGCAAGCATGATACCAAGCAAGGCAGTCATGATCTATAAATAATGCAAGTATGCAACCCAAGAAGAGGCTAGACCAAATCTTTGTTTTGAGCTTTTCTTTTAAAAAATTTTGAAATCAGAAGGAATATGTATTGATCGCCTAAGATTACAAGGGGACTGAACTTCTAACCTCACTGTTTTGAGTTATTGAAATACTCATGTTAACCATATA
The DNA here is from genome assembly GCA_963855925.1 of Inga laurina. NCBI lineage: Eukaryota > Viridiplantae > Streptophyta > Magnoliopsida > Fabales > Fabaceae > Inga > Inga laurina. The sequence goes on along the minus strand of OY979701.1, from coordinate 77,489,621 downwards.
TCATCATTCCAATATTATTATTTTGAAGCTAAGATTTTGTCTACATTCCCATCCACCTAACCCACACAAATGGTTCGACATATATGTATATTCTCTCCGAATGTTTCGGCATTAATAATAAAAATTCATAGAGAAATATATGTTCTAAAACTGTAACCTTATCTAAACTTTATCCAATTAAAATAAAACAACTATGCCAATGATTTTAATCCTAGTTGACTAATGATGAAATAATAAACACTTTAAAATAAAAAAATAAACCTCTTAATTTGACAAGTAAAAAGAACTCATAGGAGGAATTATATGCCCAACTGAGCAATTTACAACATATTTATACAACGTATTTGACTTGTTCCTGGACTTAATATAGTCAAACAACAAAGCTTAAAGTTTACGTTCACATACACACTTTGGATTTGAATATATAGATGATAGCTGTATCAATGTGGGTGGGTACTTTCATTCACTGCCAATAGCAGAATCAGCATTGTATGGCGTGGGAATTAAACACAAATTGATCTCCCTTCTCTTTGTGATGCCAAATTTCACACTCATATCTAAATCCTCTGGTTCCATTCCATGTGGGAGTTTCCAATCAAAGTGGTAAAGTAAGCTAGCTAGAGGAAGCTCAACACTTGCCAAACCAAATGAAATGCCTGGACACATTCTTCTTCCCGCTCCAAAGGGAATGTACTCAAAGTTTGTTCCTTTAAAATCAATATCACAATAATTGCCTTGAAACCTCTCTGGTATAAACCTCTCAGCATCAAACCAATAATTTGGATCTCTTCCCAGTGCCCATGCATTTATTATAATTTGAGTTTTGATGGGTATTTCATAGCCATTGATCTTGCAACTTTCTCTGCATTCTCTTGGAACCAACAATGGAACAGGTGGGTGTAGCCTCAAAGTTTCTTTGATTACTAATTTTAAGTAACTGAGTTGTGTCATATCACTATCACGAATTACTTTCTTCCCTTTAAAAACGTTTCTAACCTCAGTCTGTGCCTTTTCCATCACTTTAGGGTTTTTCATCATTTCTGACATGGCCCATTCTAGTACCGATGCTGAAGTATCTGTTCCACCGCCGAACATATCCTGCAATCATATCATAGTGCACACAAATATATCATTAGCATTATCAAACTCTAAATAGTTTAGATTCTGTTATGAACATAAGTCTAAAATGAGAGTCCAATCTCAAACAACTGGCCTAGTCAAAGCTCCTTAACTTATAAACTACACACTACAATTGTGAAGCTTCCCAATGTGGGATTCGGCTCCATATTATAACACTTCACTCAACTTTTTATTGGTCAGAATCCTCAATGAATAGTATTCTCTAAGAAGATTGGGCCCTCAATAAAGATATATTTGTTACGAATAAAAGTTTAAAGGGAGAGTCAAATCCAAAAGACTATATATGGTTTGGTAAGAAAGGAAGCCCCTGGACTTATAAATACAAAGTACACTTGTGAGACTCTCCAATAACTGACAAATAGTTCTTTACGTTAAACAAGTCTTTTTCTCATCCCCGCCTTAGCTTATTTGACACTTACCTAAATAATTCTGAAGTATGAAGCGTTTATTAAGCCTAATTCTATAGTAGTAGTGTTAAATTCTCCAGTTCCAAATGCCTTTGGTGTTGGCTTGCTTTTTGGTCACACACAAACATGTAAACTACATATGCATACGATTTTCTTTCAACATAGGTAATGACATACCAACATATATATAAGGTAAGGAGTACTAACCAAAATAACAGCTTTAATGTTGTCGTTTGTAATTGGGACATCAAGGTTTTCACTTTGCTGGATTCGTAGAAGAACCTGAACAAGATTTTCTTCCTCAGAAGAAGCACTCTTGCCTCCTTCTGCTCTATTCTGCTTGATAATATCATCCAAAATTTTGCCTATATTGTCACGGATCTTCACCAGCTTTGCTTCCATTCCAGTCATGAGAAAAATAAATTTCATGGAAGGAAACAAATCAACAAGATTAAATCCTCCCATTCGTTCTATTACCGAAGGGAGCAATTGCAATAGCTGTTCTTGATTATCTTTATGGTTGTCGCCAAATGCTACCCTCATAACTATAGAACTAGTCAATGAGTGGACCCTGCTCGTGAGGTCGAAAACCGAACCTACTGATGATTGAACTAACTCAATAAGCTTTGATACCTGATGAAATGAGGTAAACGGTAATGAAGAAATATTGAAAGTTTTCAATACATAAATATAGAAATTAAAATATCAATCTAGTCATATACTAGAAAATTTAATTAGCTAGAAACTGTAATATTCTTATTAACAACAATAAGAAGCTTTGTACTACTATTAGGTTGGGATAGTTAATTATATGGATCCATTCCACTTTATTAATAACTAACTAACTCCAGAATTAATAAATAATTAATGCCTAAGAATTAATGCTTTATACTATGCTAAATATAGGAAGTAGTTAAGAGCTTAATTTTGATCTTAAGTATAAAACTTCAATCCATTTTATCTTTCAAATTATAACTTTTCCCCCTATTTAGCTTCATTAGGTGCCCATCACAAGGGGAAACAATAGTTTCAAAGCAAAAGACTATTCAAAAGGGTATTTTAGGAAAATCAACACATATTTTTTACAAATAACTAAATTAATTTCGTTAATGTATATCACTCTAGGCCTTATTTTAAATCTATTTTAACTAATTCTCACCTAACAAAAAATGATAATTATCTAACATTTTCAAAGCATTCTCACTCATACCTTTGTTCTCTCATTGCTCACATCTTTTACCTCAAAACTACATAATTTTGGGTGTAAATAAAGCAAAGGGAGCACTTTTTTTTTTTTTTAAAAAATACATCACTCTAAAATATTTTTTTACAATACTTTTTTAGAGGCACAACACTAAGTATTTTCCAATAGATATTGGTTGTCAGTAAAAAAATATTTAAGTGTACTGAAAATTAATTTAAGATACTGAAAAAAATATTTCAGAGTAGTAGACCCTAAAAAAGTGCTCCCTTTAGTTTGTTTACGGTAAAACTATATGGTTTTCGGGTAAAGAATAGGAGCAGACGAAAAAGAAAAGCAAAGAAGCTGGATCCCACACGGACATATGCAGTATAATCCATATCAAAGGGGAGGGCAATCTCTCCTTTTTCCTTCATAATCCCTTCCCTTCTCTTCGTTGTTATAACAATTGAATTAATATTTGAGTGGTTTAAATTTAATCTTTTATAAAATTATAACAAAATAATTAATTAAATTCAAATAACTGTATTTTGATATGAATATTTTAATACTACAATATAGAAAATAAAAAAATATTTTGTATAAAACTAAACCTAAACCCTTTAAATGTTAATCCTATAATTAGAAAAAGGAAGAGAAGCAAAGTGTGAATGAAAAGGGAAAATGAGGGTACTCCCCTACATCAAAGTATCAAACATTTATTGACCAAAAAAAAAGTATCAAACATTTAAAATAATATAAAATAATTGAATGTCAACGGAAGACATTATTAATCACTACCTCATCTTCTCGTACATAGGAGAAGGATTGAACCTTCTTGACGGTCAAGAGCTCCAAAATACAAATCTTCCTCATCTGTCTCCAATAATCACCATAAGGAGCAAAAGCAACATCAGTTCCTTCATACGTAAAAATCTTACTAACAGGAGAAACCTGTGGCCTCTCAACAAAGGCAAGATCACGCGTCTTCATAATCTCCTTGGCCATATCTCGAGACGACACAACCACAGTCGAAATCTCACCAAGTTGAAGATGCATGAGAGGTCCATGCTTGAGAGATAACTCTCTAAGTGCTTCGTATGGAAGTGATGACTTTGCTGCTAACTGATGGAGGTTTCCCAGTACAGGAAGCTTCCATGGACCTGGGATTTGAATCCGTGCTATGTTCTTTGGCTTTGTGAGCCTAAGGAACAATAAGAACAAGACGAAGGGAATAAGAAGAAAGAGAGAAAACTGGTATTCCATTTGGGTTTGGCTTCTAAGTGATGCGTTATCCAGGCATTATGTGTGGTTATATTTATTTGTGGTGGAGTGTGAGTTGTTTCAGATCATATGAGGATAATGGCAAATAGGGGGTAAGCATAGTGTCCAGAAGTCCGGTATGTCCACCCGAGCTAGGTCAAAAATTGTTCTGCCCAGCTGAAAAAAAGTGGCCTGAAAAAAAATTGGTCATCTTTGGGCCGGGCTAATTATCAGGTAGAGGTACCGCCTTGCCCATTTGGCGTTGCCCGAAAAATTATATACAATTTATTTAAAATATATATTATTGTATATAAAATAAATAGTATTATATATTAAAAAGTTGAGATCAAAGACAAAAAAAATTTGTTTCTTTGAAGTTTTCATCGCAATTGCACCTATTCATACACAAAGACATATTACTTCATAATTTCTCATGTAATTATTAAGATATATTGTAATTTTTTTTAATTTCAAGACTAAAGCTATAGATTTATTTTGAGATATCTTGATGTGTGAATTTATGGAATATATTTGAAGTTTTTTATAATAATTACTTGTTATAATTAGAGTTTTTGCATATATAGTATTGGTTATGGAATTACCACTTGGGCAGGGAAGTTCGCCCTGCCCAGCTCACCCCTTACCCTGCCCAAAATTGTTAGGACTTCTACTGGATAGGGCTAGACATTGGGTAGGGGTCTCGCCTTGCCCACTCCATTGGCGAAATATGTGGCCAGTAATGAGACAAGTTGAAAGACTGATTGTCTATCTCCTTAATGTTGTGGTTTTTGCACTCGGCTTCGGTCCCTTTCTCAAAAGAAAAGGGTGCTCCTTTTCTTTTTGTGAGCTGTCGGATTAAAATCTTAATAGTTCAGATTTAATATATTTTTATAATAATATTTTTAATATACTAATATGATAATATTTTTATAATATATTAAATCTGAACCGTTAAAATTTCAATCTGATGACTCACAAAAAGAAAAGAAACTTCTTTTTCTTTATGAGAAAAGGACCAAAGCCGGGTCCTGTTTTCCTTTTTTGTTGAATAAATTCTTATGTGGCCTAGAGTCGGTAATATGGGCTCAACCCGTGAGCCCGCGGGTTTTGACGTTTTCCCAACCCGCAAAAATACGGGCCGCACAGGCCCGCACCGCATAACCCGTAGGTTAATGCGGGCTAGCCCGCGGGTTGATGGGTTGGCCCGCAAAATTTTTTATTTATATATACTAATTTTACAAAACTTATAAGTTTTTCATTCTTATCTTGGTACCTCCCAATCCAAAAGTAAAAAAATCTTAGCTTCTTCCCTTCTTCTTTAAACAAACTTATTATATCTTGGTTGCTTGAGGATGAGTTTATGTTTTGTTTATAAACTTTAAAAAATTTGATAACTTTATCTCTTAAATTTTAGATTATGTTTTTAAATTTTTATAAAAGAAATAATTGATACTAGGAAAGTAAATTTAATTACTCATATATATATGTCTCATATTTTTAATCCTCTTTAAAAAATATGATTTTTTTTTTCAAAAAAAAAAATGCGGGCTCGCGGGCTAGCCCGCAATCCGCACACTGCAGGTTAAATGCCAACCCGCAAAAGTGCCCGCACCGTGCGGGCCGCGGGTTAGTGCGGGCCAGCCCACAACACACGGGTTGGCCCGTATTCCCAGCTATGTGGCCCTCTCTTAGTTTACATTATTTAATGGAAAAAAACAAAATCCGCCACACCGTCGGCCTCTGACTATCTCCCATTTTTGATTTTTCAATAAGGCCCTCTCAAATTTTCTCCCTCCCGTAACTCTCTTCCCTCTCCTCCCTTTTCTTCTTCTTTCAAATTACCCTTCACCAATTTGCTATTCCCCATTTATGTCTTTCTGCCATTCTAATTTGCTGTCCTCGTTTTTTCCCCCCAAAACTCCTCTTCTAGGAAGTTATGAAATTTCCGGTCTAAAAGATCTTCCAGGACTCATTACACTGCTATTATCATCACTAAGCACTCTTTACAACGCATGTCAAAAGCCACAGAATAGTGAATAGCAAAACGAGCAGAGAAGCTAGGGAAGACTCGTCATCTGGGTCGTGTTAAGGAGAAATCTCTCTCGCTCTCTCTGTATCTCTTTCTGTGTGCACTTCGCTGCAAAGAGGAAATTGTGAAGTGTAGAAACTGATATTTAAAGAACCCCAAAAGGGAGAAGAGGGGAAGGGTACGAAGGGAAAGGATTACATATCAAGGGCTACAATTTTCTCTCTCGGAAACATGACAAAACATTAGTTATTGCTAGGTTTTATCTATCTGATTCAAAAAGGCATTGACAAAGATAATGGGAAAGAAATGGGAAAAGGAGGAGGGGAAGAGTGCCGAAAAATGGGGAAGAGGGTTATACAAGAGATAGAAAATTTGATTAGTAGAGCCCGCACGACTATATCTTCTCTTTTTCTATCTAAAAAAAAAGAAAATTTGAGAGGGCCTTGTTAGTTGAAAAAGGAGTTAGTTTCGCTGCAATACCCGTTCCTCTCCCCCCCCTTTTTTTTTTGTTGATTAAGATCTCAATCATCTAGATTTATCATTTTATAAAAATATTATTTTAATTTTATTTAAAAGATACAAAAATAAATTTTTTTATACAAGATACAAAATATATTTGAACTGTTCAAATTTTTTGGGGTATATTTTAAGTAAAATTATAATAATATTTTTTTAAGATGTTAAATCTAAACCGTTGATATCTTAATCCAATAGTGAAAAAGAGGAAAGGAGGGAAAATTCAGGTTTTTAGACCCGGACCGGCCGGTCCAGTCCGGTAAACAGGTCCTGGTCAATTTTTTTTTAATTTTTTAAAAAATTGATTTGTTTTTAGAATTTCATAGTAATAATCCTTAAATATTTAATTTCTTATCAGTTTAGTTCCATGTTAGCTCTGGTTTAACTCCAATCTGACTTACTGACCCTTGTTCCAATAACCCAACCAGTCCAATAACCAATTCAGGTTTAATTAGCTTGAGCAAAATGATAGGAAGAGGTATTGGAGTGAAGCCATGAAAAACGGGAGAGAGAGTATCAGGCTGACGGTGCGGCAGATTTTTTTTTTTCCATAAAATAATGTAAATTAAGAGAGAGCCATGCTGACATGTAGGCCTGCATTTATTGAGTTGGCGTGTTTCTATTGGGGAGTGTTTAAATGAAGTGGTGCACCCAATACCCCTAAGAATTTATCTTCTTTTTTCTTTTGAGTGACAGCACTATTTTGTTATCAGAAATAAGAAAAATCTGGTTTGCCATGTAATTTATATGGCCTGAACAATAAAAAAGCAACACTTGAAGAAATTTTAACCCTCGCTCGTCGCCAATAATATTAGCTTTCAAACCAATTCAATTTCTGGAGTAAAAAATTGAAAGAAAAGAATTGTCCCTATTTCGGTGCTGATCCTCCTCTCGAGCAGACATGTGGGTGCGGTCCCGAAAATAATTAATTATTGCGGGACCGACTGTGGCTAATGCAGTTTTTTCCCCTCATATTTTTTAGTATTTTATTCAAAAGTATATTTTGTATTATTCTTTTTTTAATGAGAGACAATTTTGTACAAATTTGTGTGGTACCACGCTCATGGGTTACCCGCGTGTGAAGAAAGATATCCTGACCAGCGTGAAACATTAATAGGTTCCCTTATCTCCTTAATCTGTCTTTATGTTTGTGTGTATAACTTTGCACCAATCTCTCTTTTTTCATTGAAGGATTGAAAATATATTGTTCACATCCAAATTCATAAAAAATAGTGTTGATATAAGATATAAAGTCTTTAATTTATAAAAGTTATACATTCTTTCTGAGAGTTATAAACAAAATGATTAATTATGCTCCGTGTAATTTTTTTTCATTATTTTAACTAGGCACAAATCAATGTACTCCCTTCGGTTTTGATATAAGACATAGTCTTTTTTTGAAATATTAAAAAATTTAATTAAATTATTTTAAAATACTTATATTTATCGTTTTTTCTTCAAATTATTTTACCAAACTTATAAATTGATATATAATCTAATAATACACAACATATGGTATGATTAATTAACTTATTTAGGTTCCATAATCTCTCCAAAAAAAAAAAGTTAACTATGTCTTATATTTAGGACTGGAGAGAGTACCTCTTAACCAAAATGTGGGGCTCACAGCCCTTAACCAAATCACACCTAATTAACTAATACCTCTGATTGTAAATATAAGATCCAATTGATCTTTTTAGAGAAATTAAGGAAGCTAATTAAATTATTTTAAAAGTATTTATATTTATTTTTTTTTCTTCAAACTAATAATTTGTGTGACTTATAAATTGATATATAATTTAATCATATATAACATATGATCTGATTAAGTAACTTATTTAGCTTCCTTAATCTCTCTAAAAAAATCAACTAATTCTTATATTTAGGAAGTGGTGTAGTAATTGGGGAAGATTGCAATATTTTTTGAGAGTTCAAATTAGTGGTTGCACTATATCTGATACGTGAACAATGAATTTATAAATTTATGAACGACAGGGTCTTAAATTACATCATCATAATTCTTAACACATGAATCACACACATCACTAGATGAAACATCCCTTTATTACTATAAGTCACACACACAAACCTATATAAGATACATACTCTTAAATTTGCATATATATATATATATATATATATATATATATATATATATATATATATATATATATATATATATAGTTGCATAGTGCTTCAATAGGAATTGTCATGAAGAGAATCAACGGTGAATGCATTTTGTGGAATCAAACACAGCTTGTTCTTCCTTCTGGCCACAATCCCAAAAGTTTCAGTCATTTCTAATTCCGCTGGCTTCATTTCATGTGGGAGTTTCCAATCAAAGTGATAGAGCAAGCTTGCTACAGGAAGCTCAATGCCTGCTAATCCAAATAAAATGCCTGGACAAATTCTTCTTCGTGCTCCAAAATGGATATACTCAAAGTTTGCTCCTTTAAAATCAAAATTACAATTATTATCGCCATGGAATCTTTCTGGTATAAACCTTTCAGCTTCATACCAATGATTTGGATCTCTCCCAATTGCCCATGCATTTACTATAACTTTTGTTTTATTCGCTATTTCGTATCCATTAATTTTGCAAGTTTCTCTGCATTCTCTTGGGACTAACGAAGGAAGAGTGCGTGGGTGTAACCCTCGAGTGTCTTTAATTACTGATTTTAAGTAAACAAGCTTTTGCATGTCACTATCATGAATTACTTTCTTTCCTTTTGTTGGACTTTGGGTCCAAGTCCGCCCTTGATGGGCCAGACTGTTTGATTAGGAAATAAGTAACCTAATCAAATAAGAATAAAATCAGCATAAAATGCAGATTTGGGAATATTTAACAATAATTATGGATTTGTTAAAAGAGGAACAAATCAGCATAATTAGGGAATTAATTGAGAGACAATTAATTGCTGTCTTGAGTTGCAATTGAGGAGGCACACCCTATTTATAGTGGTTTATGGAGGCCACTAATTAGGAAACGTGTGCACTCCTTCTTGCCCTCCAAGACAGCAATTAATTGTCTCTCAATTAATTCCCTAATTATGCTGATTTGTTCCTCTTTTAACAAATCCATAATTATTGCTAAATATTCCCAAATTTGCATTTTTTGCTGATTTTATTCTTATTTGATTAGGCTACTTATTTCCTAATCAAATAGTCCGGCCCATCAAGGGCGAACTTGGACCCAAAGTCCAACATCTCCCACTCGCACTTGATGGGCCTCCCATCGTGCGTGCGTTACTCTTTCTTGTTTCATACTTGGCGTCTTCCGTGACTGAGTGGGCAAAAACGTCTTTAAGATTTGGTGTTTGTGATACTAGAAATCCTTTATATCGGATCAGCATCTAAGGACACCCTTTATATATAACCGTAAGCTATATGTTCATTGCCTCATATGCCCCAGATTCTCCCATACATATTACTCATGGCATATCTAATCCCTCTCGAGTTAATATGTTGATTAACTCAGATTGCCTTCCACGCACATAGTATCCGCACTTACTAGCTACACACAGAGCTAGTAAGGGGTCGACCACATATACTAGCACATTTTATATATCTAGGAGTAAATCTTCCTTTTTGACTAATCATCAGTCCATCTTGACTTGGTCGCTTTCCTAGTTTTCACTCGTCTGACCGAATCGAGTGTGATCATAGAGCTTCAACTAAAGTAGCTGTCACTAAACCAAGCTTTCATGATGTCGCCTAAGTCTTAAGGGCATTATGGAAGGATTCTTCCTTCCTGGGACTCACACTGTAGTGAACTAGGGATCTTTCACCCACATCCCGTGTTGCAGTTTAACTCTTAAGCACATGCAGTATGAATTGTATGCTACGGTGAATGGTTTGAGGTGCACGTCGATTTCTTTATCTTTCACCGTACAGACATTAGTTCCAAAATGTACTCAACATTCGAACTAGAACTTTCCTTTTCACAATATCTCTTTTTACAATCTTATTTTGTGAAAAAGAGTTCTTTGCCTGGCTACAGGTCTATATTCATGCTTCGATCCATTCTCTGTGTATATGCACACATGCGGATCTCATCTCAGTCTAACTGAGGTGACTCAAACGCAAAGATTCTTCTCAACCATCTCATGGTGATCATTTGCTCGTCTTACCTTCCCATGCCCCTGCAAAACATGGGAAGACGGTTGTTCGTGTGAGTGAACCAACCTCTTTTGACCTGTACGACATACAAAACTGTATACCTTTATGTATTTACTCATAACATACATACCATTTCTTTTATCTTCATATAAAAGAAGTTCACGACCTTATATTTTATTTGCGCCCTTAGATTTTCACTAACTCAATGAAAATCAGGCTATGGGCTTAATAAGGGGATCTACCAACATTCTGTCAGTAGAAGATCATTGAACTATCGCTTTCCCTCTTTGAAAGCATATCTCTCATAGAGATGTATCAAAAAGTATGTTTCGTCTTGCTGTGATACTTAGGATCCTCATCATAAGATGTTATCGTTTGGATCCTTTTATCCACCATTCATTCATAATCTCTCATAGGAATTACTTTAGCCATATGGCACTTTGAAAGATGGCAGAATACACCCTGCGTTCTATTTCCATGGATAACAGGAAAAATACTATGTATATTTGCTTACTCCATCACATTTGTCTAGGTCTTGTATTGGAGTATCCTTTCAAAAAGGAAAGTTGTTGTCTTGACAACTTAATCCATGGTTATTCTCATAACCCATTTCACAGCAGGACCAAAAAGCAACTTCCAAGTTTGACCAAAAACATTTGGTCTTATGTACACCAATGTGTACATTCATATTACCAACTATAGTCTCACATAGGACTCTATCCACCTTTCCTATGTTGGATTCCTTATAGGACATGTAACCTCTTTAGGTTTATGCCTTTGACTTCAGGGGTGTCCATGGGTTTGCACTTTGACATCCTAAGATATCTAAGGATTACACTTGTACATGTCTTAGGTGGAAATGACTGTATCTTTCATGTGCAACTCCGTTTATCTTGTCGATCAAGATATTTGTTTAACCCATGACTTTCTCAACTCAGAATTTAAGGATTCTCTGATCCTTTATTCCTTTGACTCCCTTGACACTTGTTTCATTTGTCACTTGATAAAGGATGACTTCACAAAGAATCATCACTAGACCATTTAGAACTTATGTAGTATTCTTTGATTATTTCGAAGTTGGTGAGGCTTTCACCTTGTGAAAAACCTCATATACTACTATTTGGGTGATTGTTTCTATGAAGCCCTTAAGCTACTTCATGCAGAGTTCATCATCCAATTTCCAAAATTCCAAAATTGGAAGGTGGTCTTTACATCATCTTGATGCAATTTTCAAAACTAAGCTTGTTGTCATAGCCAAAGTTTAGAGTTAAAACGCACAATGGAAAACCTTCCATTTTATTACCCCTTAGCCACAAAGTGTTTTAGGTTCTACATGCCCCCAACAGATTTGAGAATCTACTTGTTCCCAATCGCCTCTTGGCTAGGTGACAAATTACCCAAACACGTATTTGGCTTAAAAGGAATCCAAATCCTCCTGTATGACACTTTGCAATTCATCTTAGCAGGTCCTTCTAGTGTCTTTCAGACACTTATAGGTACTTATCATCACCTTCTAAATGATGAAGGGAGCATTCAATCCATTAGGGAATCTATCCCTTATAGTCATTCGCTAGATGACAATTTGCTCCGAGGTGGATTTCATAGGATTCTTTTCCTATGTATGAGTGAGGTAATTCTCTCATAACTTTCATTATGAAAATCTTACCTCTTTCATTATGAAAATGGTCTCAATTCTCCCACTCGGATCAATGAACTTAGGAATACTTGGTTATTCCTTGTCACTTGTGAGCCTCTTAAAGAGATTTATTGTGATTAATGCTCATTTCCTGCTAGGAAATCTTGGTTTTATGAACGTTGTGTCCCACGGTTTTTCTATCAGTCACTGAACCGTCATCATTTTCACTAATGAAGACGTGTCATGTCAAATTCTCATGTCATCTCATAAAGAGATACCTTGTATACCCCCTAATCTTCCTTACTCATAGGAAGAAGTGTGAATATAAAGTTGAAGACCCTTATGGTCTTAACGAACTTGGCCCTGGTTTAAGGCCCATTCACGATTCATAGGGTAAGGTCGTGACTGACATAGAGGGCATTTGGTTAAGTGTGAATATAATAGCTATGAGTCCACCTACCAACATAGGGCTGATAGCCTCATTGGTGCCATTATGTTCATAACCAAATCAAGGAGAGGTCTATCTCTCCATTTCAACAACTCTATTATGTTGAAGGGTTCTAGGTATTGATAGTTGCCTAACAATGCCTTTCTTATACACAAAACTGCTTGAACTAATCACTTGGGTGTCCTAAACCCTTGTTAGTTCGAAAGGTCTCATTCTTTCAGTTTACTGATTCCTGACTAGTTCAGCCATTATCTAACAGCTTCACACTTGCCAAAAATCAAGTAAACATTACTGTATTTCGAGTAAACGTCCACAACGTTAATGAAACACCAAGCTGTTTGTGTTTTGCCCTCACGTTTATTGGTTCACCAACGTCATAATTTGCCAATTGCAGTGGATATTCTCAGAAAAATGTTTCTTTGTCTTTCTTGCCAGGTAGAATGAGTTTTGAACTTATTCATAAGGGTATTAACCCTTTAGCACACGTTGTTTGGCAAAACTCTTTTGCTAGTTTGATCATCCCCTTTGATCAAGTTGTATATGTGGCAAGAAATGGAATCTTTTATCCCTAGAAAAGAAACATCAAAATCCAACAAAGGATTTGAGAATCATAGTCCCATCGATCCTTAACTAAAGAGATAGCAAAGATGTGATTTTGTCAATTGCATGGAGTGAATCAGGGTGGTTTATCTATGCAGAGTTAACGTGCAAGTTCCAATCCCTTGATTCTATCTCTTTGTTGCTTTGCATTTGACAGGAAGCCATATGCTTCTCTGAAATATCCACAACTCATGTGGATTGCTACTTTTACAACCTTTAAAGGTTTATCAATATAGCATTTCATCTTTTGCAGAAACCATTTGACCTCCTCTAGATCAAGTTTACCTCATAGGTTTCTTGCCTTTGGGCATGGAGGATGAATCCTCCCACTCTTTAAAGGTTTATCAATATAGCATTTCATCTTTTGCAGAAACCATTTGACCTCCTCTAGATCAAGTTTACCTCATAGGTTCCTTGCCTTTGGGCATGGAGGATGAATCCTCCCACTCTTTAGCTAAGTTCGTCTGACTAATGGATCTTGAATCCTTCAGTCTTTCACACTCAAGTTCAATGTGGCGAATCACATTGCTGAAGGTTACAATATGCATATCAGGAGCAATCTTTACTTTCATATACGCCCACTCACTGGAAGACATGACTCACTCCCACTCACTGGGAGACATAGCTTCCTCCTACTCATGGGAGATGTCTTATCACAACATACACTTGTTGTTTGTTAGAAAGAAATTCACATTTAGTTTGTCTCAACTTCTTAGTTTGACATCTGCCTCAAGTGTTGCCTAAACAACATGTTAGGACTTAGTATACTATGTTAAAACTTAACTTAGTTTTAACTTTATGGAAGAAGATCACCTATTTCACTATCTTCCAACACTATCCACATGGCTTGGATAAGGTTACATTGCTCATACCAACATAAGTTTAAGCAATGTTGTTCTTTCTATACTTGATAGCATAAACCTTTTGTATCCTTCAGTTGCTTCAGCCTTTAAATGCTAAAGACTAGTAGGTAGGATGTCCCTGACATCTCATTCTTCTTGAATGAAAGAGATTTGAGAGTCTTTAACTCCACATATATCTCTATTGAGCTTGTCTTCATAAGCTTAGTCAAATAGACTTGGTCATAATTGGTCACTCAGATGATTATGGTATACAAATCTTAGTTGTTCAAATAAGACAAAGGATAATTAGATAATAAGTTCACTAGTTTCATGTTCAGGAGACAACTATGTTGACTCCCATCCTAATCATACTAGTTAGCTCATCACCCTTTTAACCACAGTTTTCATTTGAACACTTTCCCCTTGGATTTCTAGACGTATTCCAGAAAACTCCCACTCAATCAAAGAGCAGTTATATTAACAAGATAATAACACAATATCATCTAACTAGCATGAATGTTCAAGAAAACAAGAAGAGAATATACCGAATTCAATTCCAAAAACAAACAGAGAATTTAATCTTAAATTCAATGAAAAAACAAGAACATTCAAAAAATTTAAGCCTCATATCATTGTCTCTTAACTAGGTTCTCCTTCTCATAGGCCTTTCTGACTATATTAACTTATGTAGCGTCTAGCTACAATGTCTAGCTCCTCTTTGCCATGTCTACATCCACTCATTTGAATGTATTTGCAGCATACCTCCCACTTGATGAGATGATTCTAACATCTCTACCTGTCTTGTCCTTTATCACAACATATGTGATAAAAGGTTGACTTTTAGAAGTCATTGCTTCAATCATTTGGGAAGACTTATTATTACTCAAAAATTATTGAATAATTTTAAGTTGTTGCAATTTTTCAGGTTTTATTTCTAAGAGTTTGAGTCAATGTTGAATAGGATTTTATATTCAAAAACTCATTTGAATAATCCCTTACTTTTAAAGAATTTTTCAGCATTGAACCTTATGTTGAAATTGAAAGAACTCTTAAAAAAATAAGCCAACTTATCCCCAAAAAAACAATAGAACCAACATTGATTCAATTCCAACGTTTTTGGGACCATCTAAGTGCACATAAGCACCTTTTTGACTCAAATCGTATCCAAACTTGCTTCAAATATATGCAAATTATATATTAAATTGAATCTCTCGAATTTAGGGATTTTTAGGAACCAACCACGTCTCAATCGGAGGTCCCACGCGCTCTCACGTGCCCCTAGAAGGTGTCTGGATGGAAAAATCCTGAAAAATTGAAAAATTCCAGCGTCAGACACTCTCAGCAGTGGCGCGTGACGTACACGCGCCGCCCTGCGCCCTTCCGCCGGTGACACGCGCCGGCTCCCAAGACTCCACGCGCCGTCCTCTCTCCGACAGTGCTTGCCATGTGTCAAATGGAGACCCCAGTGGGCCCCACGCGCCATGTGTTCCTTTTTCCTTTTTTTTTGTTTTTGTTTTTTTGGGGTCAACAGTCAACGAATGACTGTTGACCGTTGACTGGTCAACCGTGACCCGTCACCGCTGACGTGTCATTGACGTGGTGCTGACGTGTCTCGGTCAACGGATGACGTGGACCCGGTTGGAGCTCCAACAATGACGTGGCAGTCAACGCCACGTCATCGGTCAACCAATGACACGTGGCGCCAATGAGCGGTCGCCACGAACCCGCCAACTTCGGGAGGCCATATCTCCCTCGTTTTAGCTCTGTTTTTCGCGTTCTTGGTGTCGTTGGAATCGTAGTTCAGCGAACTACAAATCCATGGCATATTTTGGATCTTAAAACCTCTGTTTCATTGATCAAATCACGAGTGAAGTTGTGGCGGCGACTAACGACCCGCGAACTTCTTTCCTTTGTTTCTCCCTTATCCAGACTCCGTTTGACGCGTTCTAAGCATCGTTGGAATCGTCTCTTCGAGATCTACACATCCATGGCTTCTTTTGGGGCAAAAACACTTAGTTTCGAACACCCCATTTTTCTTAACATTGACGGCACTGCGTAAACCGATGTGGATGTGTGTCCTCTGGGTTTCAAAGGTTCTTCTAACCTTTGAGGAGTTAAGGTTTTTCGTTTTTGAATCCACATAGGTTTCAAAAAAAAAACTCAACTTTAAGAAATCGAAGAAGAGAGGAGGAAAAAAAAGAATAATGAAGCTTTGACATGTATAGGGAGAGACAGTCTCGCATGAATATACAAAGAACAGAGAGTCAAGAACTCATGCAAAAACCCAAATGTATATTAACAGCATGATTTTCATATATGCAAAATTAGAGACAGGTAAAGCATACATGCGGCATGTCCAAGGAAGAATTAACAACATATTATTTTTTTTCATGCTAAGAGATGGTGAGATAAGTAAGAAACTTCACACAGCATCTACTCTTTTACTTTCGCATAAGAAGCAATATATAATGGAATATATATTTTATGAGAAATTATCATATACATACGCGAATAAGAGATTAGAAAAGGATGCAAGCATATTAATTAATATTATATATATTCACATATATAATAGCACAATGGAATTAGAATTGAGATATAAACAAATTATATCATACTTTTATTCACATAGAATAAATCACAGCCTCAAGGATCAAATGGCTCTGATGCCAATGTAGGAAAAATATTAACTAAAAATGGGAGATTAGGTGTACCTGGACGAATCTATGTTTGGATCCGGGTCAAAGCTCCAATACTCCATACTTGTGCTCACACAATTATTAGACTACTAGAGCCTAATTGTGATTTGCACAAGTATGGAGTATTGGAGCTTTGACCCGGATCCGAACATAGATTCGTCCAGGTACACCTAATCTTCTATTTTTAGTTAATATTTTTCCTACACCTTTGAAAGGCTCAATTAAAGAGTACAAAGAAAGGTAATTTGTCTGCAAATGAGTATTTCCTCTGGACGAAGAGGATATGTTCTGCACAACATTTGCAGTAATTTCAACCGGCTTCATATGTTTCTCCATACGAGCTTCTTAAGCCATTAAGAGAGATTCAATCTGTTCGACACTATAAGGCTTTGTTCGAGTAGTTATAGCAATAACGAATGGATTATAGGCCTCTGGAAGACCTTCAGAAATATAGTCAACATGGTCCGATTTAGAGATCGGGTGACCAATGCCAACGAGAGCATCAATAATCACTTTAATCTTGAGCAAATACACATTTGCAGACCGATTACCTTTCTTTGTACTCTTTAATTGAACCTTGAGTTGTCACACCTTAGCTTTAGTTTGAGAAGTGAAATGTGTTTTGACCTTCTCCCAGATCTGAAGAGAGGTCTTGCATCCAACAACTCTGGTAAGCATATTCTCGGACGTCGTGCATGACATCCAGGACATAAGCAGATGATCCTGCTTTTGCCAATCCAAGAATGTTGGATTCGTTTAGTAGCCATCCGTACTATCATCATCGGCAAGATACCGTGTCTAAGATGAAAAACATTTATATATAAGTAAGGATATATAGGACATAAATAAAAAATGAATTGCACTTGCTTAGGAAACTAGTTTCTTTAACAAATTTCAGGTACTTTAGTCAATAAATACTTCAGTGGGACATTTTTCAGCAATGTTTCCAAAAATTAATTTTCAAATGTGTAGTGGGTGATAAAAAATTTGTTTCATAACTAAACAAGTTTGCTTAGAGTCTCTGACTAGATAAATTAGGTGGGATGGAGTTTATTTTATAAATTAGCCCGCGGTTAAATCAGTTAATGAACTAAACTGTGAATTGATGCAAGAAGCAGAGTCAAAAATCAAAATACAGAATTCGGATGCATAGTGGCCCACTCTAATGTTCTTGCTGGGGTATCTGTCCTACCACCAAACATATCCTACAATACAATAATGATCCCCACAAAGTGATCATATTATTGGAGAGACAGTTCAAAAAAGGACATGGGTGCCAAAGGAAGAAGAAGAAGAAAAAGAAAGAAATAAATAAGAAGTTATATACTCTATATATATATATAACTCATTTTCGTAATGCTATCAAAATTCAGGCTAGTGAGCTCAAACAGGTCTATATATGAGAAATTAAGGTTCCTTTATGCATGGGGACACATACTAGGGAATCCAATGCAAAAGACTGATATGTCATGAATTCTGCTTAGCCAACAAAACCTTTTTATATCCTAGTTCCAAAATAACATTATTTCCACTTAGTGCTTGTTTGGGAATCCAAAAAAAAAGTGATTTTTTAAGTTTTTTTTTTTTCTGTAAGTCGAAACAAAACTCTTTTAACATACTTATCTGAACGTTGTAAAAACACTTTTAAAAAGCTAAAACAAACAAATAGGCACTTAGTTTCCTACACACACAAAGAGAACCAGAGAGCTGAGTACTTCATCTGGGACCGTCACAAAGATTGCAAGGTTTGGGAATCAAGCATAGCTTTTCCTTTCTTCTAGCAGTAATGCTCATTGTTTCAGTGAGGTCTAAATCCTCTGGTTTCATCCCATATAGGAGTTCCCAATCGAAGTGGTATAGTAAGCTAGCCAAAGGAAGCTCAATGCTTGCTAAACCAAATGTAACCCCTGGACACATTCTTCTTCCTGCTTCAAAAAGGAATGTACTCCTCTAAAATCAATATTACAATTCCCTTGGAACCTCTGTGGTACAGACCTCTCAGCATCATACCAATGGTTTGGATCTCTCCCAATTGCCCACGCATTTACTACAACTTGAGTTTTGATGGGTATGCCGTATCCGTTAATCTTGCAATTTTCAGTGCATTCCCTTGGGATCAACAAAGGAGCAGGAGGGTGTAGCCTCAGAGTTTCTTTGATTTCTAATTTCAAGTAACTAAGCTGTTCCATGTCACTGTCATGTAAGAACTTCTCTAATCTCAGCGCTTTCTGCTTCACTTTAGGATTTCTTATCATTTCTAACATAGCCCACTTTGTTGTTGCTGATGAAGTATCAGTTCCAGCACCAAACATATCCTACGAAAAGATTATGCCAACAAATTGTTCATAAGCATTATCAAACCCATACTAGCTGCAAACTAACTACCTTGTGTGCGTTGACTCAACATCATGATATGAAAAGATAGACCAGTGAACCGGTGATCATTCCCCTAGTTAGTTGGTCAAGAGTTTTGGACAAATCGGTAAGATTTGATTTTCTTATCTTCCTAAGCTTCAAATGACACAATTTTGTTGGATTATGGGTAGTTTAAACCACTGACACCTTAAAACTACTACCTCAGCCGTTTCATTCACCGGTCTGATTTTCATTTTCAGCAAACCTTGCTCAACACATGCATACCCACACACATAATTTCTTGAAACATATGGAATCAACTTTAGGGTAGATAAGGACTACTACTGACCCGAATAACAGCTTTGATGTTGTTGTTTGTAATTGTGATATCAAGGCTTTCACTTCGCTGGATTCACAAGAGAACCTGAACTAGATTTTCTTCCCCACCAGAATTTGGTAGTGCTCTCACACCTTCCTTCTTCTACTGATCTGATCTGCTTCTTTTGGTTCTCTTTGATGATATCATTTAAAATCCTATCTATCTTCTTATGAATCTTCACTAACTTCGCGTTCACCGCGGTCATTACAAGATGAACACGTTTCAATGAAGGGAAGAAATCTACAAGGCGAAACCCACTCACTTTCAATGCTGCTTGGAAATGTTGTAGAAGCTTTTCTTGTTCGTTGCCAAATGCCACCTTTGTAACTATAGTACTTGTCGAAGAGTTGATCTTGCTTTTAACATCAACAACCGAACCTATTGAAGATCGAACTGACTCCATCATCTTAGAAACCTTAGTCAATAATAATGTGAAAGGGGTTAAAACTAATGTTAAACTAGATATAATTCTTAATATATAGAGATATAATATATCAGTACTCTTACTTCATCTTGTCGGAGAATGATTGGACCCTCTGGGCACTTAAGAGCTCCAAAATACAAATTTTTTTCACCATAAGGAGCAAAAGCTATGTCAATTGCTCCATAAGCAAGAATATGAGAACTAGACACGTGTCCTCTGAACAAAGGAAAGATCATGGGTTTTCATAATCTGCTTGGCCATAGCTGGGGATGATACTACAATTGTAGAAAGCTGTCCAATTTGAAGGTGCATGAGAGGTTCGTACTTGAGAGATAGATCTCGAAGGATATGGTATGGAGGTGACGTAGACCACGACATAGATGCTCCTAACTGGTGAAGGATTCCTAGTAGAGGAAGCTTCCATGGCCCTGGGATTTGAATCTGATGAGCTTTGTTCTTTGGCTTTGTGAACCTAATAAGGAACAATAATATTAAGAGGAAGGGAATAAGAAGGAAGACTGAGAATTGGGTTTCCATATTCAATTCAAGCACGTTAACTTTTGATATGCTTGTAAAGACTAAAGTTATATATATATATATATATATTATATACAAGTGTAGGTTATCTCCTTTTAGTAAACTAGTTCATTAGTGTTCATGCTATTGTTTTAGTTTTTTATAAGTGATTATGTTAGTATTCAAGATAAATATGCAAGAGGAATTTTATTTCAACTTAAAGAAAAGTATTTTAAAAAGCATTTTTCGTGCTTCCCAAGTAAGCACTCAGGGCCCGTTTTGATTGAAAAAAATTAGAGGTAGGAAAGGGAAAATTGAATTTTCCCTCTAGCTACTGCAGTTTTGATGATCGCAATTTTCTCATGAAATCATTTTCCTGTCGCCAGCCTTTTTCATCTATTTAAATGAAAATGGGTTCCCACCATCATTTTCTAGCACCTAAGAAAATTGACCAAAGACCCAAATGCCCTTGATGTGACGTTGGATTTGATATAAAGAGGTGAAGGAGCTTATAGGAATTCACACAGCCGGGCCTTGAGAAAATGAAGGGAGATGAAGAACAGAGAGGGTGAACGAATTTTTTCTGAGACAATGCGGTATCCGATCAATCCTGAAGAACATGTAGGTTTCTTCTTCTCTGTCGATGTGTTTGTTGTGTTCTTGTTTGCGTTGAATGTGATGCACCCATGGTCCCTAGTTGTTGTGTTAAGTTAAGTGAAGAGGCCTTTGCTTGCCGAAGTTGATTCGGAGCAGATGGAGGAGGTGTGCATTCCATGGCCAAGAGAAAGTTGGTCGACTATTGTCTGACCATGAAGTATTCATGGGATGAACGTGGTTAAATCTGTGATACTCCACACAAAGGAAGCGGTCTTGACTAGATGCGGTTGGTAGGTGCTCAACGGTTGAGAATGAAGTTAGATAACTATCCTATAACTATGACGTAGTCATGTGTTAAATTAGACCAAAGAAAGTGGTTGTGACCACGTGCAAGTGATGGATATGTAATGATTAAGAGTGAAGTTGTTTTGGTACCGCGTAAGTATGAGCCACCCATCACACTCATGTGGTTGAAGTTGTTTTCATTATTCATATATGATCACAAGTGACTGGTGGGTATCTTATGATTATTGCTCTGTTACATTATGAAAAAACAGGGACAAACGAAGTTTCTTTCTTCCATGTTTTTACTACATACAGCCTATGGTGGTTAAACTGTGGTTATACGAGAATTATTTGAAGTGTTTCAAGACCCTGGGTTGCCTATGGAGTAGTGCATATGGTTAGAGGGACTAAAGTGAAAACATGGGCCTTTAAATAATATTTTTAAAACAAGGGCCTTTAAAAAATATTTTTTAAACAGGGGCAAAAATGTCTTTTAGCTCATTTTTCAATAATATTTTCTTGCAATGAAACAAAAATTTTCCTATCATCCTATTTTTTTCCAGTGTCATTCAAATACCTCAGTAGTAAAATATTTTTCATTCCTTTTCAACCTTTTCTTTTATCCAAACGAGCTCTTGGCTTTACCTTGTTTTTTTGGGCCAACATAGCTTTACTGAGTATATGTGGTCCATTAGGTAAGGGGGCATGAAAAGAAATATCCATATACGGCAATGGCACAATTTTAATTTTATAAAACATAACACAAAAGAAGAGAATCTGTATCCTTTTTCTTTTTAATTATGAGCACGTCTATGTAAAGGGACCAAACAGAAAAGCAAGTGACAAAAATAGTTCTCACTTCTTTCCTTTTATTTCCCCCTCTTTTTTGAAAAATAAATGAAAAGTGCTAAAATTTTATTGGTAAGAAGTCTCTTGTATGTTTTTTATATACAAAAAAAAAAAAAAAATTTCGCACTCGACTCTACGGGGCTTCATATGCAGAGAGTATTGGTATTTTGATTCAAATCCTTCTAGATAATAAAATTTTTAAAAAGATACTTTTTTACCAATTTTCTCTGTTTTCCCTCCTTAAACATAGGAGATAAATGTAAAAGGAATTCTAATCCGGAATTTCTTTTGGCCAATTTTGATTTTTTTTTTAAAAAAAATCAAAATGGCAAGCTTAAAGTTTGATATTGATACACATGAGCATGCTCCGAAGAGCGTAAGCTTGGCTTAGAATCCTACTCCAACTGGGTACATCACTTTGGACTTTGGGTGTGTTTGGTTTGAGGGGAGGGGAGGGGAGGAAGGGAATGAGAGGGTGGATAAATTACCTTTTTGGGTTGAAAGAATTTAAATTTTGGGTGGGAACCCAAAATTTAAAAAGAATGAGAAAGTAAATTTTGGACGGGAAACCAAAATTTAAAAAAATGAGAGGGTAAATTTTAGGTTTCTTTTATCCAAAATGGTAATTTCCCCACCCTCCCCTCCCCTCCCTCCCCTCAAACCAAACACACCCTTAGGGTCTGTTTGGTGTGAGGGATTTGGAGGGGAAGGGAGGGGAGGGAAAATTTTTATGAGTTGAATTTTGAGAGATTGAAAAAGTGGGGTAATAAAATTTTAATAAAGATAATATATAAGATAAAAGAGTAAAAAAAATTAATTAAAAATTTTTAACCCCACTTCTCTAATTTTTTTAAATTCAACTCAAAAAAATTTTCCCTCCCCACTTTCCCTCCCCTCCCCTCAGACCAAACAAGCCCTTAGGGTGTGAATCTCGTAATATAGTCATCTTTGCATGACTGCAATGTGCCTCCTTAGCTGAGAGGTTTACACACTGAAGAGCGAATTTAGAATTTAGAACTCAAATAAAACGAGAAGGTTCAACAAGAGAGAAGGTTCAAAAAATGAAATAAAAATAAAATTATGGGAAAAAATGAAAGAAATTAAAATGAAACATGACAGGAGGCTCTTTTGCTTTTTTGAATAAAGGCAAAACACTAGGACAGGAGGCTAGTTGTCAAGCATGATACCAAGCAAGTCAATCATGATCTATAAATAATGCAAGTATGCAACCCAAGAAGAGGCAAGACCAAATCTTTGTTTTGAGCTTTTCTTTTAAAAAATTTTGAAATCAGAAGGACTATGTATTGATCGCCTAAGATTACAAGGGGACTGAACTTCTAACCTCACTGTTTTGAGTTATTGAAATACTCATGTTAACCATATGTCATCATTTCAATATTATTATTTTGAAGCGAAAATTTTGTCTACATTCCCATCCACCTAGCCCACACAAATGGTTCGACATATATATTCTCTCCGAATGTTTCGGCATTAATAATAAAAATTCATAGAGAAGTATATGTTCTAAAACTGTAACCTTATCTAAACTCTATCCAATTAAAATAAAACAACTATGCCGATGATTTTAATCTTTGTTGACAAATGATGAAATAATAAACACTTTATTTTATTTTTAAGAAAAATAAACCTCTTAATTTGACAAGTAAAAAGAACTCATAGGAGGAATTATATGCCCAACTGAGCAATTTACAACATATTTATACAACGTATTTGACTTGTTCCTGGACTTAATATAGTCAAACAACAAAGCTTAAAGTTTACGTTCACATACACACTTTGGATTTGAATATATAGATGATAGCTGTCTCAATGTGGGTGGGTACTTTCATTCACTGCCAATAGCAGAATCAGCATTGTATGGCGTGGGAATTAAACACAAATTGATCTCCCTTCTCTTTGTGATGCCAAATTTCACACTCATATCTAAATCCTCTGGTTCCATTCCATGTGGGAGTTTCCAATCAAAGTGGTAAAGTAAGCTAGCTAGAGGAAGCTCAACACTTGCCAAACCAAACGAAATGCCTGGACACATTCTTCTTCCCGCTCCAAAGGGAATGTACTCAAAGTTTGTTCCTTTAAAATCAACATCACAATAATTGCCTTGAAACCTCTCTGGTATAAACCTCTCAGCATCAAACCAATAATTTGGATCTCTTCCCAGTGCCCATGCATTTATTATAATTTGAGTTTTGATGGGTATTTCATAGCCATTGATCTTGCAAGTTTCTTTGCATTCTCTTGGAATCAACAAAGGAACAGGTGGGTGTAGCCTCAAAGTTTCTTTGATTACTAATTTTAAGTAACTAAGTTGTGTCATATCACTATCACGAATTACTTTCTTCCCTTTAAAAACGTTTCTAACCTCACTCTGTGCCTTTTCCATCATTTTAGGGTTTTTCATCATTCTGACATGGCCCATTCTAGTACCGATGCTGAAGTATCTGTTCCACCGGTGAACATATCCTGCAAATCATGGTGCACACTGCACACAAAGATATCATTAGCATTATCAAACTCCAAATAGTTTAGATTTTGTAATGAACACAAATCTCAAAGGAGAGTTCAATCTCAAAAGACTAACATACTCATTCTTGTCCACAAATTTGAAGAATTGCTTGATTAAAAAATATAAGTAACTTGTAAGATAATTAATGCTCGTTTTCCATTTTGTCTGTGTAATTAATACTGATGATTTTCAATTTGCCCACCTATTAAATTTTCAAACACATTTTTCAATAAAGGTAAAAGCGGAAAAAAAAAAATCAATTTATAACATATTTAAGGAGTTAACTGTCACTGTTTGTTTCCTGTGAATTAGTTAAGATGCCCTATATTATGGACCAGAGGGAGTATTAAAAGCTTCTTGACTTATAAAACACACCACACTTATGAAACTCTCCAATGTGGGACTTGGCTCCACATCATACAGTTCACTCCACCTTTTGTTAATGAGAATTCTCAACGAGTAGCATTCTTTATAAAGATCAGGCTCTCAATGAAAGCATATTTGTTATCAATATAATACAAAGCCAAATCTCAAAAGAATATAGTTTGATAGGAAACCAGAGCCCTTAACTTATAAATATACACCACACTTGTGAGCCTCTGCGATAACTATCAAATAGTACTTTACGTCGAACAATTCTTTTCTTATCTCCGCCTTAGCTTATTTGACACTTTCCTAAATAGTACTCAAGTATGAAACGTTTATTAAGGCTAATTCTATAGTAGTAGTGTTAAATTATCCAGTTCTAAGTGCCTTTGGTGTTGCATGGCTTGCTTTTGGTCTCACACAGGTAAATAATTCTCAAGTATGAAGCGTTTAGTAGTAGTGTCAAATTATCTAGTTCTAAGTACCTTTCAACATAGGTAATGACATACCAACATATATAAGGTAAGGAAGACTAACCCAAATAACAGCTTTAATGTTGTCGTTTGTAATTGGGACATCAAGGTTTTCACTTCGTTGGATTCGTAGAAGAACCTGAACAAGATTTTCTTCCTCAGAAGAAGCACTCTTGCCTCCTTGTGCTCTATTCTGCTTCTGTTGATTCTCCTTGATAATATCATAAAAAACTTAGCCTATATTATCACGGATCTTTAGCAGCTTTGCTTCCATTCTATATGAGAAGAACAAATTTCATGGAAGGAAACAAATCAACAAGATTAAATCCCCCCATTCGTTCTAATACTGAAGGGAGCAATTGCAATAGCTTTTCTTGATTATCTTTATGGTTGTCGCCAAATGCTACCCTCATAACTATTGAAGCAGTCAATGAATAGAACTTGCTCGTGAGATCGAAAACCGAACCTACTGATGCTTGAACTGACTCTATAAGCTTTGATACCTGATAAAATGAGGTAAACCAGAAATATTGAAAAATTTTAATACATAAATATAGAAATTTATCAACCTAGTCATATACTAGAAAATTTAATTAGCTAGAAATTGTAATATTCTTATTAACAACAATAAGAAGCTTTGTACGATTAGGTAGGGGTAGTTAATTATGTGGATCCATTCCACTTTATTAACAACTAACTGACTCCAGAATTGGTAAATAATTAATGCCTAAGAATTAATACTTTATCCTATGCTAAATATAGGAGGTAGTTAAGTGGTTAATTTTGATCCTAGATATGATACTTCAATCCACTTTATCTTGTAAATTTATATCTTTTTCCTCTATTTAGTCTAATTAAGTGCCCATCACAAGGGGATCACAATAGTTCGAAAGCAAAAGATTATTCAAGAAGGTATTTTAGGAAAATCAACACACATTTTTTTAAAATAACAAAATTAATTTTGTTAATATATGCCACTCTGGGCCTTGTTATAAATCTATTTTAACTAATTCTCACCTAACAAAGAAGGATAATTATCTAACATTTTCAAAGCCTTCTCACTCTGACCTTGGTTCTCTCATTGTTTGCATCTTTTACCTCAAAACTACATAGTTTTAGGGGTAAACAAAGTAAGGAAGGCACCTTATTTTAAAAAAAACATCCATCACCCTGAAAAAATTTTTTACTAAATTTTTAGTAAACTCAGTACCCTACAATACTTTTGTAGTGGCACACAACACTCTAAAGTATTTTCCAATAGACACTGATTGTCAATAAAAAAATATTTTACAATACTATATATGTGCTCCCTTTGCTTTGTTCACCATAAAATTATATACTTTTGGGGTAAAGGATGACAGCAGACGGAAAAGAAAAGTAAAGAAGCTGGATCCCACATGGACAGATGCAATATAATCCATATCAAAGGAAAGAGCAACCTCTCCTTTTTCCTTCATAACCTCTTCCCTCCTCATCCTTTGTTATAATAATTGGATTAATATTTGAGTGGTTTAGATTTAATCTTTTATACAATTATTATCAAAATATAAAATTATAAAAAATAATTAATTAAATTCAAGTCACTAGATTTTGATATGAATATTTTAATACTACAATATATATAGAAAATAAAAAATATTTTGTATAAAACTAAATCTGAATTCTTTAAATGTTAATCTTATAATTAGGAAAAGGAAGAGAAGCATATGAGAATGAGAAGGGAAAATGAGGTTACTACCCTACATCTAGAGCTGGTAAAATGGGTTGGGCCTGCAGCCTGCCAAATTTGGCAGGCTCAGGCTGGCTCCTGCTTAACTTGTGGGTTAAGCGGGCTAGTCTGCTTATTTTTTTATTTTTATTTTTCTTATAAAATAAATTCAAATACCTTGATTGTCTTTCCTTTGATGTTGTGTTCAATTACTTTCTCATATTTTTTATTTGACACTTTTATTTTTATATTATATTTATTTATTGTACTATTATTAAATTTAAAAGAGATGTGTTTATATGATTTTGTGATATAAGTAGATGAAAAAAAAAAAGGAAAGTAAGAATGAAATTGACTTCCTAATACAAATGTATAAAAGAAAATAAGTGTAATATGAGTTAGTGAAAAAGAAAGAGATTGGGAATTTAAAAGGAAAAAAAGAGTGAAATAAAAAAAAATTGGTGGGCTGGCTTGTGGCTTGCCAGCCTACGAAGGGGCGGCCCACACTAGCCAGCCCCATTCTGGCCCACAACCCATAGGCCAGCCCCAATCACCACCTCTACCTACATCAAAGTATCAAACGTTTACTGACAAAAAAAGTATCAAACATTTAGAATAATATAAAATAATTGAATGTCAACGGAAGACGTTATTAATCACTACCTCATCTTCTCGTACATAGGAGAATGATTGAACCTTCTTGGCGCTCAAGAGCTCCAAAATACAAATCTTCCTCATCTGTCTCCAATAATCACCATAAGGAGCGAAAGCAACATCAGTTCCTCCATAATTAAAAATATTACCAACAGTAGAAACCTGTGGCCTCTCAACAAAGGCAAGATCATTTGTCTTCATAATCTCCTTGGCCATATCTCGAGACGACACAACCACAGTTGAAATCTCACCAAGTTGAAGATGCATGAGAGGTCCAAACTTGAGAGATAACTCTCTAAGCGCTTCGTGTGGAAGTGATGACTCTGCATGCTGCTGCTAACAGATGAAGGTTTCCCAGTAAAGGAAGCTTCCATGGAGCTGGGATTTGAATCCGTGCTTTGCTCTTTGGCTTTGTGAGCCTAATAAGGAACAATAATATGAACAGGAAGGAAATAAAAAGAAGCAGGAGAGAAAATTGATATTCCATATGGGTTTGCCTTCTAACTGATGCATTATGCAAAGCATTATGTGTGGGCCAATATATTTCGGAAAAATGACATCTAGGTCCCAAGCTATAGAAAAAATATTAGAAAAGTCCATTTGAAAAGTCAATGGTCAGAAAAGTCCATAGGGACTTTTCTGATATGAATTCCCAATATCCATTTACACAATACCCCCATTGAAATAACTACAAAAAAAGCACCAGAAGAGAGGAGGGAAGACGCATTTTTTGGATCAAGGAGAAAAAATGGACAGACAAGATGCGCACGCGTTGGAGGTACAACATTGAAGGGATACAACGTGGTGTTAATGCCGTTGGGAATATCTTCTTCTAAATCATCCATCTACGGGTAGCAAGGTAGAGTAGCGAACTGATTTTTTTTTTTTTTCTGTTTGAAAGTTGGTTGGATTGAGGGGTTGGTCAAAGTTTGGAGTTTGGAATAAAAAATGGAGTACGTGGTAGGTGGTAGACAAGAAATGCTAAGAATTTGCCACACATATGATCTTGATAATTGAAGTTGGGGTTTAACCTTGGGTGGGTTGTGTTTATGTTAGAGTGCTCTGTTTTTGTGGCATGGTTACAGAGGAGCTGCTATTTTTTAAGTGAGAATGGTGAATGTAATTGTTCTTCTTTGCTGTGAAAATGCTAAAATGAAAACAAAAAATTGTTGTAAATTTGTGCAGATGTAGTTGTTAATATTACAGTTGTTGTTGTTAATACAGAACCTCTGCTGTGCTCTGTTTTTGGACAAGCAAACAGAGGTGTGATGTACATTCTCGCTGGCATGATGATAAAAAATACAGATATGATGATAGAAAAATGTTGTTAACGTGTTGTAAATTTGTGCATATGTAGTTGTAAATATTGTTGTGGAAGTTGTTAATACGAAGTTTGACCTATGCTCTGTTTTTGGGGAAGCAAACAGAGGTGTGAGCATGGTTTGTGTTATTAGAAAATACTGATATGATGATTAAAAAAATGTTGTTAACGTGTTGTCAATTTGTGCAGATGTAGTTGTAAGTATTTCTGTGGAAGTTGTTAATATGAAGTTTGACATGTGCTCTGTTTTTGGGGAAGCAAACAAAGGTGTGAGTGTGGTTTGTATTATTAGAAAATGCTGATATGATGATAAAAATAAAGTGTTGTTAACGTGTTGTAAATTTGTGCAGATGTAGTAAATATTGTTGTGGAAATTGTTAATACAGAGTTTGTGTTGCAGATTCTCATGAAAGTAATGAAATCCAAATGAAGTTCAAAGTTATCCTTGATACATCAATATTTGTGGATCTTGTAGATGATGAAGGAGTGTTAGAGGAAGTTGTTAAAATGACTAATAATGTTGTGAAAGAAGTATTAAACGTTGTAAATAATGACAGAGGTGACAACAATATAGTGTGCAACTTACTGATATGACCCAAGCTATTGCCCTAGTGCAACGGTAGAAATTAGTTGTAAACATAACTTAATAAGTTGTAAACATAACTAAAGATGTTGTAAACACTACACAGAGTAGTTAACTCTTCCCATCTTCAATTTTCAGCGGATTTACATGTGGCCACGCGCTTAGACATTGTTAAAATGCCTCATCCTATTATAAACTAAGCATTAGCAATTGTAAATAATACCATCCATAGAGTTAAACTTGCTATGGACCAAGATCTTTTCCTAGTGCAATGACAGATATATAAGTTGTAAGATTAACTTCGGAAGTTGAATAAATAACTCAAGCTGTTGTTAAAACTACAAAACTAGTGGGCAATCCCAATTTTTGTGTTAATCGTAGTTTCATGTGAACACGTGCTTATTCGTTGTTAAAATGATTGATCATATTGTAAAATAAGTGTTCGCTGTTGTAAACAATACAACTTGCTATGGTCATCATCATAAGAATACAGTTGTTAAAATGACTTTTAGTGTTGTGAAAACATGCATATCGAGTTGTAAACCAAAAAAAAAAAAAAAAAGTGGTGTGATCACCTTGGTGTATAAAGACGTTGTTTCTTTGACCTGTTAAACAACTTGTAAAAAGGACTAAACATGTTATAAATATACGCATAACGTGTTGTCAAAATCCGCACTTGGCAAACTGAAAGTAAATCATTCCATAATTACATGTTGTGAAAATAACTGACTATATTGCCAAAATAACTTATGATGTTGTTAAACGTCTCATTACATGAGTACTACATGAGTGCATTTTTTGCAACAAGGCATTCCTACAAAATATCAGCAGATGTACACAACAACTAGCCTGTACTACAAAATAACATCTCAAATGCTACATGTCTTTCTTCCTCTTTATTTGTTGGTTGCCAGCGAGAATGGACAGCACACCTATGTTTGCTTCCCCAAAAACAGAGCAAAGGTTCTGTACGAATTAATAACTTCCACAGCAATATTTACAACTACATCTACACAAATTTACAACAAGTTAACAACACTTTTTTTTATTATCATATCAGCATTTTCTAATAACACAAACCACACCCATAGCTTTGTTTGCTTCCCCAAAAACAGAGCACAGGTCAAACTTCGTATTAACAACTTCCACAATAATATTTACAACACTTTAACAACACGTTTTTTTTATCATCATATCAGCATTTTCTAATAACACAAACCACACTCACACCTCTGTTTGCTTCCCCAAAAATAGAGCACAGGTCAAACTTTGTATTAACAACTTCCATAGCAATATTTACAACTACATCTGCATAAATTTACAACACGTTAACAATACTTTTTTTATATCATCATATCAGCATTTTCTAATAACACAAACCATACTCACACCTCTGTTTGCTTCCTCAAAAACATAGTACAGGTCAAATTTCGTATTAACAATTTTCACAGTAATATTTACAACTACATATATATGCACAAATTTGCAACACATTAACAACACTTTTTTTTATCATTTTATCATCATTTTTTATCATCATGCCAGCGAGAATGTACATCACACCTCTGTTTACTTGCCCAAAAACAGAGCACAAATTTACAACAATTTTTTGTTTTCATTTCAGCATTTTCACAGCAAATAAGAACAATTACATTCACCATTCTCACTTAAAAAATAGCAGCTCCTCTGTAACCATGCCACAAAAATAGAGCACTCTAACATAAACACAACCCACCCAAGGTTAAACCCCAACTTTAATGATCAAGATCATATGTGTGGCAAATTTTTAGCATTTCTTGTCTACCACCAACCACTTACTCCATTTTTGAGCCCAAGCTTCAACCTTTGACCAACCCCTCAATCTCAATCCAACCAACTTTCAAACAGTAAAAAAAAAAAAAAATCAGTTCGCTGTTCTACCTTGCTACCCGTAGATGGACGATGCAGAAGAAGATATTCCCAACGACATTAACACCACATTGTATCCCTTCAATGTTGCACCTCCAACGCGCACCATCCCGTCTGTCCATTTCTCTCTTTCTCCTAGATCCGAAAAACATGTCTTCTCTCCTCTCCTTTGGTGCTTTTTTTTGTAGTTATTTCAGTGGGGGTATTTGTGTAAATGGACATTGGAAATTCATGTCAGAAAAGTCCCTGACCATTAACTTTTCAAAGGGACTTTTTTGATATTTTTTCTGTAACTTGGGACCTAGGTGACATTTTCCCATATATTTATTTCTGTGTGTTGGAGTGTGAGCTGTCAGATCCGAAATGCAACAGTGGGTGCATATAAGGATAATGCCAAAAAATGTGTCAAGTAATTAAACAAGTTATGTTGTAAAATATTAATTAAGGTGGATGTCCATGAGCTCCCAACTCTTGACCTTTCATTTTCTATATCCCATAACCTCTCCAATGAATGATCTTTAGGAGTTTTCATGCCCATAACTCAAAGGTTACAATGTGTGCACTCATGAGGATTAAAGTTTGCCATTTACTTTGTGTAACTCTTAGTTGTGGTTGAGGGCCTATAAATAGAGCACTATGTACTACACTTTGTTTGCATCCAAATGAATAAGAATCACTCCCTCCTTGCTCTCTATTTCTCTCTTGTATTTCTTCATTCCCTTCATCTCAATCTCTTATACTTTCTTGTTTTTATAACACGTTATCAGCACGAATTCGCTCAGAAGACCTATGGTCTAATTTTCTATCTCTTCTACTCTCTAACTTTCTCATTTCCATACTATGTTGTATATTATTTTTATGCTATCTATTTTATCCATATTTTTGTTATCTTTTACATATATCTAGGGTAATCTAAGCCATTATATGGAATTAAATGGACTCTTTTACCGATTGTTTTATACATCGGGTTCCATGGCTAAGATTTGAGATTATATTATCCTTCGCAAGTTTTCTTTCCTATCACGTTTATTTATCATTTTCCGTTAATCTATTATTATGTAAAATTTATATTTATTTATTTTATATTCTAGCATTCTTGACATTTTATGTTATATATTATTGCTTGTTTCTTTATTTTATGTCATTTATTTCATCTTTTTTTATTGTTATTCTATTTACATTTTTTTTATTTATGTTAATACATTATTGTTATATCATTATATCAATCTTTTATTTTCATTTGTTTATTATATTACATTAACATATAATAGTATTATATATGAGCATGTAATGTGGTCTATATGATCATGGACTTATCTATTATTTATATTTGATTATGAATTTGAATTTATTTAATTTATTTTCTAGTATTTTGTTTTTATCGAGAGGCTAGAAGCCATAATATTCTTAGTTTCGTGATCAAATGACCAGAAGTCACATCACTTTTGTAATAGCTCTTACGAAAAAGAATGCTATTGGTTTCATTAAATTGCAAGATTGACAAGAATAATTTTGGCACTTTGATGATTTAATTGTTACAAATATCAAAGTCCTGAAGGATAAATATTCAAATATCAAACTAAACAAAGAAAATAGCTTTGTAAGGTTGTTGCTATGGTCCTGAAGACCAATATTTGGAGAAATGGATTATGCTATTGAAAGTAAAGAACATATGTAAGAGTGAAAATAAACATGATCACATTGCATTTGTGGAATTGATAATTGGAAGCTAAGAATACTTTGTCTTAGCTATTGAATTACAATCGTGGAAATAATAACATTTCTAAGGCGATTAAAATTATGAGTAAATATCATACTATGACTAGAAGTCATATGGATAGGGAAAAAATGGTATAATATGACCAGAAGTCATATAGACTCATATGTATCAATTTATTGAAAATAAAGATCAAAATGATTGTGAAGCCAGAAAGACTATGAAATATTGTGAAAAATATCAAAAATAGTTATGATGTTTAAAGCAATAAGTTACGAATAAAGATGATCAGCTTGTATAGCCAAAAGAAATAATTGTAAGCCCTGAAGGCTATATGATAATTGTAAACCCTGAAGGCTATATGATTTTGATTCTTGATGTTTAAATTTAAATTGATTGTGATTAATTTGTGAGAGAGAAATTATTATTTAACATTGTGATATCAACATGAGTGATATATGAAATCAAATAGATAAAAAGGTAATGATTGGTCATTTTAAAATTTTAGTATAGTGCCAATTTATTTACAAATTTAAACATTATTGGTAATTATTGATATATTTTGATTTCATGGCCTTTTAGGATTCTAACTACCTCATGGTTAATCCTTATAACTCCCATATCAAATGGTTTTTAATATTTATTCATATAACCTTCAATTATAAAGTTAAGTTGTTTAATTACCTTCTTTATGTATAATTGTACAATTTATTTGTAATTTTAAGTATATTGTGTATGTGAATACTATTCATACATCAATGGAGTTTACCACCTCTATTTTCTTCTTGGGACTTGTATTTTTCTGTTTTACCAAAGATTTCCCGACAAACATTCAACTTATATACCTCAACATCAAGGTACTTTCTTTCATTATTAGTCATATTTTTCATTTTAGCTTTGTCTTCCATATCTTTTCTCCTCTTGAGCACTATTATGTTGCCTTATATATATATATATATATATATATATATGCAATTTTTCTTAGTTCCAAACTTTCATTATTGAAAGGCATACAAATACTTCTCAATTTGTATTTTATTTTAGTATTGATAATTTATTGCCTCCTCTCCCAATTCATTATATTGAAATTTCTTCTACTCCTTAACATTCTTATATGATATGTGCAAGTTTAATACATTAATTATGATATAATATGATATATATTGGAATCAAATTGGTTTTAAGTGACATTTGTGAAAAAAATCCTATATCATATTTGAATTAAGAGAATGAGAAAATTCATTATGAATAGTTTATGATTTGTTAGACAGAATCATTTTCGTAATGTGCATGAATTATATATATAGTGCAAGTCAAATTTATGGATGATCAAACAGTAAGGAATATTTGAAAGAAGACTATGTATATCATAAGTATTTATTATTTTATATTATAATGCATTTGTCTTTACATTTCTCTCAAATTAATTTTAGCCCCTAAACATCAGAATTCATTGCAATAAGATCTTTATGTATTTTGATTATGGATCTCCTCATATTTCTTTATGTAGTGAAAAATTCTAAACATTTCATATTTTGAACATGCATCAAAAGAGGCAAATTGAAGCATATTATTATTATTAAGTAGCAAAATTATATAAATATGCAAGAATATATGTTAGTTCCTAAAGAACATAAATGTAACAAAGTCGATATAGTTCCTAAAGAACTAATATAGTGTTTCTTAAATTCTATAGGCAGAAGAAGAATTGATTAAGGAAAGTTTTAACCCATAGATTTACATTAGAGTTTTAGTCTATTACAGGGTTTAAATGATAGCTCAATTGACTGAAATCCATGATTAGTTGTGAGTTATGTAGTACTTGAGTTTTGAAATGAAAGATATATTATTAGCTTGCTATATACAAATTTGTCTTTGAAATAGAGAAATAAAGAAAGTATATTTATATGACTCACACTTGAGGGGAAGATTGTTAGAATATAAGTGAGTTAATATTGAAGAGTTAATATAAGTGTGATTGAAAAGTTTTACACATATACTTCCTCACAAAACCTATTGATCTCCGAAAAATGGATGTCATATTGACATTTTATATTAATACTTATGGAAATTGAAAAGTTTTGTTGTTGGTTAGGCAACATGTCATGGTAAACCAGTAGTTTACTTATCCAAACAAATATATTGTTGCCACGACTTGTTTGATTCATTCGAGTCATATATAAAAGATTACGTGTGACATCCATTGAAGAACTAGAAGATTCTTCATAAATATCCAACATATTATATAATTTAAGAGTTATCATGTGCTGCTTGTTCTCAAAGAAATTTGATTATGAGAGTATCACAAGTTATGATTTGGAATGGATCTCTATATTTCTGGAAATAAATAAACTCATGTATGGGCCCATTCAAATACCATGTAAACCATATCAATATTCAATACTTTTGACAGATGCATCTATAAGATGGTTACATGTGATATTACTATTAGTTTGCAACCTGAAGTTTGCAGGAATGTTTGAATAAATTATTATGTTAAGCGTAATTTCCAGATTATAAGATTCATTCTTTGAAGCCTCCATAAATAGCTAGACTAATACTTATGAGAACAAAATTTATGTTTCAGTGTTGGCATATTTGATCTTATATATTGCAGCACTTATACTAGCCAACCAAATTCTCCCTATAAAATTGGCTTTTGGTCAGGAGTCAAGTATATTCCATCTTAAAAAGTTTGAATGTGCATTCCTATTGATTCACCACAATGCACATAGATGGATATTTAAAGGAAATTGAGATAAATGTTGGGTAAGAACCTTCTTCGTGTTTGTCTCTAAATGAAACAAAAGGATGTTTCTAATGGAAACAAATGGATTTAGGAGACTTATTCTACATGATTAGTCAATTGTCATTTGACAGAGTTTTCCTAACATGAGGGGGAGAAATTAAATAGCTGGAAAAGGAAACAAAAGAAATGCATTATTACTATCAAGTATAGATCCTCGAATATAACAATATGAACCAGAAGTTCATTTGGTTTTGCATTCATGAAATATTGCATAAAATCTGCCAGATGCAATTACTGACCTAAATGGGAATTACTAAATTTCATATTCCAGCTATAAGTGGTCTAATCAGCATAAATGAAAGTGAGACATGTCTGAAGTATGAGAGAATAATCAGTTCCAAAAGAAAAGAGAAAGAAGCAAATAATCAAAATAATCATATTAAGGAGGTAGACACTCCAGAAGAGGTCAATACATAACTACTTGCAGAACCCTCAAAAGAGGTTCAGGTACCTGAAAATAATAAAGAGATCTCAATGAATAATGTCACAACAAGAAAAATGGAACTGAAAAGATAAAGTTGTCGACAACATTTTTAGTAATAAATCAAATGAGGATCTTATACATAAATATGTTAGTAGAAAAGAAAAGGTGATTGGCCAACTGAAAAAGGCGATAAGACGCGATAAGTGATTGGCCAACTGAAAAAGGCGATAAGACGCGATAAAAAAATGTTCTTTCAATATGTGAAATTTATGGACCTGCAGTCCAAAACATTTGAAATATAAAGTTATTTGTGATATATAAATATTCATGTGAAAATAAAGATTTTCACAAGGTGCGATGAGGTACAATATTTGGTGGTGGATACAATAATTGTTGCATATATTATTAGTCTGGCAATATATGCAAATAAAATAATGCGTCTATTAGATATCATTATATATAATATATGCATATGGATAGTGAATATTACATGAGAATCCTTGAAGGATTTAAAATGCCAGAAGCATATACAAGAAAATCATTCTATATATAAAATGTTGTGCGAGTTAGTAAATAATTCAAGTATATATAATTGATTGAAAAATATATATTGAAAAATGAGTAATTTTACATTTTACTTGACTTGTAGATCGAGTTATCGAATGCATCAGTGATTTGAAAATCACATATTTTTACCATGGTGAATTTTCTTGTAAAGATACATTGAATTTAATGGTCCAGAAGTACCTTATATTTTATGAGAATATTTTTGTATTATGCTAATATTGTATCTATTATGATTTTATTGATAAAAATTAGTTCTTGCAGGTGCACAGTGGATAACAAAAATGAGATTTGGTGTGATAGTCCTATGAACATATTATATAATATTATTTTGTTCAAAACAAACTGAATATGTTGATGCAAGATATATTTTGATGATTTTCAAAATAATTTTTCTTTATTTTTTTCACAATGAATAAGATAAAGACATAATATACTGATATTTTAGCATATCCAGAAGATATGTCAGAGGAATACATCTAGCAGAACATTTGGCGACAATGTATCATTCATAGTTTGGCGGCTAAAAGAATGATATGCTCAACAATACATTAGAAATGATGTTCTTATCAGGGGGAGTACAATTAATGTTATTATCAGGGGGAGTAAATACGATATTATCATCATGTGAAGTAGAGACCATGTTGTACTCTTTTCCTTAACCAAGGTTTTGTCCCACGGGGTTTTCCTGGTAAGGTTTTTAATGAGGCAGCTTCAATTTGTATTGTGTACTCTTTTTCCTTCACTAGGTTTTTGTCCCACTGGGTTTTTCCTAGTAAGGTTTTAATGAGGCACAACATTTGTTTATGAACATCTAAGGGGGAGTGTTATGAATATTGTGGTAGTGGATGTTCATAGTCTCTTAGGATTCCATAACACCTATAACCTCCCATGATTTTATGTAGCTTTATGTTGTAAATTAATTCTTATGTTTATGACATTGTAACTCCAACATAATGTGGGTTAATTCTTATGTTTATGACATTGTAACTCTTGGGAGAATTGGAGGCCTATATATAGAGGCTTAACACAAAAGAATGTAAGCACATGAAAAATTCCATATATAGAGGCACAATATTTTTTTTTATGGACATCCAAGGGGGAGTGTTGTAAAATATTAATTAAGGTAGATGTCCATGAGCTCCCAACTCTTGACCTTTCATTTTCTATATCCCATAACCTCTCCAATGAATGATCTTTAGGAGTTTTCATGCCCATAACTCAAAGGTTACAATGTGTGCACTCATGAGGATTAAAGTTTGCCATTTACTTTGTGTAACTCTTAGTTGTGGTTGAGGGCCTATAAATAGAGCACTATGTACTACACTTTGTTTGCATCCAAATGAATAAGAATCACTCCCTCCTTGCTCTCTATTTCTCTCTTGTATTTCTTCATTCCCTTCATCTCAATCTCTTATACTTTCTTGTTTTTATAACAAGTCAAAAGATTTCTTGTCAATCTCCTTAAAATTGTGGTGTCTTTTTTTTTTTGAGTGACAACACTATTTAGTTATCAGAAATACTTGCATATTTTAGGGATATTAAGTTATCTGAAATTTATTCAATAAAAATATAATAATTTAAATCATTTTAATTGTAGTTGGCTAGTGACTCATCTAAAAAAATTTGAATTTTATCTTGTTTTTAAGAAAAATATTGATTGATTATCTTGTTTTAGTCTTTTTCTTCCAAATTAAGATTTTTTTCCTTCTAAAAATAAGATAAAATTTGAATTTTTTTAGATGAATCATCAACTAAATAGAGTTAAAATAATTTAAGTTTTTAAAGTTCAAATGACATGTTACTTTTAAAGGAGTATATAAGTATTTCTCTTTCCTTCCTGTAACAGTAGATGTCAAAACAAGCGGGTTTCGCTTAGGGTTGTGGAACCCAGACCGGACCAGTTGGTCCGGCCTGTAAACCGGCTGGTAGACCGGTCCGGTCCTGGTTCCAATTTATAAATTTTTTTTAAAAAAAAATTTCCTTTAGAATTTTATATTGTAAGTCTAAAATCTTCAATTTCTCACTGGTTTGGTCCCGATTTAGCTCCGGTTTGGCCCCGGTCTGACCCACTGACCCTTAACCCAATACTCCAACCGGTTCAATACCCGATCCAGATTTTAATACCTCTCCGCTGCCAACCCTGTTCGCAACTCGTGCTTTTCCCACAAACGACGTGCGTTTCCTGTGTAAATACCCCTGCCTCTATTTTTTCCCCCCCTACAAACTGAACTTCACCAACAACCCAAGTCAAACGCCTCAGGTATTCATCTTCTAATAAATAAAATCTGGAATTCACCGGAATGCTTTCAAATTGCATTCACAATCACATCATATCAAATTAACTAAAAATTTATAATATAAATATAAATAATTAATTATAGTAAAGAGATTTCCATTAAGGGTACTTCCCATGCAAATGATAATTAAAATTTATATTTTAGAAAAATCAACATATATTTTTTTATAAATAATTAATTTTATTAATCTCTGTAAATGAACTATCTAACTCCTATATTAAATATTATTACATCCGGTCCTTAATATAATAGCTAATTGAGGGTTAGATTTGGTTCTAAATATAAGACGTAAAGTCACTTTGTGTCGCATTTATCTTTTTTATCCAAACTAATTTACCAGACTTATAAGTTGATATATAATCTAATGTTATATTAGGGTATTTTAAAGAAATCATGCTACATACATTTGTTATACAGTAATTAATTAATTTACCTGGCTTTCTTCATCTAACCAAATTAGTTAAGCGACTCTTATGTTCAAAGCAGGAGATAATATATAACTATAATTAATTATTTATATCTATATTATAAAATTTTAATTAATTTGATGTGATTGTAAATGCAATTTGATGGTTTTACTTATTAGCATATGAATACATTAGGCGTTTAACTTCTGCTGCTGGTGAACTTCAGTTTTTTTGGGGGAAAAACAGAGGCAGTGGTATTACACAGGAAATGCACGCCGTTTACGGAAAAGAACTGGCAGTATAGGGAGATGAGTGTTTTTATTGATTTTTTTATTGATTTTTTATTAATTATATCTATTATTAAATTAATTTTTAATAATTAAGATTTAATAATATGTAAAGAATATAATTATAATAAAAATTTATTATGATAAATTTTAATTATTAAAAATTAATCTAATAATAAATACACTCAATAAAAAATAAACTGAGAGAAAAATCAATCAACACATCACTCACATCACAGCGAACAGAGTTGACCACGGAGAGAAGCCAAACCCAAAACAAGCAACTCAATTAATCTGATGCCGAAAAAGGAAAGAGAGAAAGATTCGAGGATAGAAATGAAAGCGTGGTGTTCAATCAAGAATCGAAAGAACAGAGGGATGAATGTGAAGGCACAAGAGACACGACATCGGTGCTATCCCGACAATAATTAATTATTGCGGGACCCACTACGGCTATTGCAGTTTTTTTTCCCACCCATAATTTTTTAGTATTTTATTAAAAAAGTTAAAGTATATATTTAATATTTTATATCTATATTAAAATTTATTTTAATTTCTTACGTTTATAAAATGTATTTTTTATTTTTTAAAATTAACACCATTAATATCATTTAACAGTAAATGCTGATTTAATGATTTTAAATGATGACTATACGGTTAAACACTGACAAAGTATATTTATATTTTAATTCTTTAATTTAATATATTTATATTTTTAAAATAAAAGTGAATCAGGAAGAAAGACAAAAACAAGCGTCTTCTCTTCAATAATGCATATCCTTCTCCGAACCCATCATCTGATCTGTTTGAGAAACTCACAATAATGATACAACAAATAAAAAATACAAAGGTGTGTACCTTGAATTGAGGCACAATGACTTCGAGAAGCACAATAAAGGTACAACAAATCAATAATATACATGTGTGTATCTTGAATTGTGAGGCACAACAACGGTGAGAATCGATCCAATAGCCCCACCTCCGAAAAAGGAGGCAATTATCTAACAAAAATAAATAAAAGAAGAAAAGAAGGGAGGGGGAGGGGGAGATAGGATAGAGGTTTGTTATTATTGTTATATTTTTTGAATAGAAGAACGTGCAGAAGCAATTGATGGAGAGATGAAAATTTGATATGGGGAAGAAACAAGACGCTAGAGGGTGGGTGCATTTAAAAAGCAAAACAAGAAACAC
Source organism: Inga laurina (assembly GCA_963855925.1). Taxonomy (NCBI): domain Eukaryota; kingdom Viridiplantae; phylum Streptophyta; class Magnoliopsida; order Fabales; family Fabaceae; genus Inga; species Inga laurina. The sequence goes on along the minus strand of OY979701.1, from coordinate 77,448,098 downwards.
AGAGAGGGGCAGAGAATACTTACAAGATAGGATTCAGGGGATTGGTTGTTTTTTTGGATTATGAGATGTTCGATGCCGCATTAACGAGTTAGGGATGGATGGATGCTTGATGATGAAAAGCCTACAAGGTAAAAATCTTTTTCAATTTACAGGTTTTAAAATATTAATTTATTAAAAGATTAGCACATAAGCATGTTATTTCATCGTTTAATTGTACAATCACTATTTAAAATTGCATAGTAAACATTTTCCATTATATAAATCTAATAATGTTAATATTGAAGGACTAAAAATATAATTTATAAACATAAGGGATTAAAATAAGACTTGATGTAAACATAAAAGATGAAATGTATACTTTAACCTTACTAAAACATATATTTTGTATTATTCTTTTTTTTTTAATGAAAGACAATTTTTTACAAAATATTATTCAAATATGTCTCTTCATTATTCGTCCCTTTAGTTACTTCATTTCAAATTTCATTCTATCCCAATTTCTCTACATCTTCCTCCGTCCTCTTTTTTTTTTTTTTTTTTTTTTTTCAATACTCTCACGCACGTTCCATTCATCTCTTTCTTTCTCCTTTCTTTATCTCCCATCTTCTTCACCTCTTCATCGTTTCTCTTTTATAAACACACACACACTCCCAATTTCTCTACATCTTCCTCCGTCCTCCTTTTTTTTTTCTTTTCAATACTCTCACGCACGTTCCTTTCATCTCTTTCTTTCTCCTTTCTTTATCTCCCATCTTCTTTACCTCTTCATCGTTTCTCTTTTACAAACACACACACACACACACACACACACACACACACACACACTTTTTGTCTTCTATTGCTCCTACATCTTTTTTTTTATTCCCCCTTTTTCCTTCTTCTATAGTATTATTATTCTGGGAGTGCAGTTGAAGAAGCAAAAAATCAGATTTGGAGGTTTTGGGAAATCTTTAATTCGCTAACATGATTCGCAAAAAGCAAAACAAAGAAGCATAGATGAAACGAAAAATAGTTTAGAAGTTTTTCCTTTCATATTCTTAAAAAGAAAGGAGGAACACGTGGTTTTATATCTGAATTTTTAAAAAATGATAACCTAGATAACCCGTCCGACCCATGGGGTTATAAACAAGTCACCCTAGTTTAGACTTGTTCACACCAGATTAACTTTTCACCAATTCATGGAGAGAGCCATACTAGAGAAGTGGTGGTGTAGATATTGTTTGTGAGTGTGTTAAAGAAAAAAGTTTTATATAACTCAAGATTGAGAACGTTCTAGTATATAATTAAATATGAGCCTGAATTAGTAAAAAAAAAAAACTTATAAGAGGAGTCTTCAAACTGACCATTTGATTTAAACCTTTAGCCGCTTTGGGTTAAATCAAAATAAACCAAATTATGCAGTGAAGGGCACAACTCGGGGCGTGTTCTCTTAATGAGCCTATTTAATTCTTAGGCTCAACTAAGTGTCAAAAACATTGAAAGAGGTTTTGAAATTGATTTTTTTTTCTTTTTTTAATGATGGAAAACAACCTAAACTACTATTTTCTTTTTGGATTTTTGATAAAATGATGAATGGGGAAATTAAATTGGATTTATGGAATGATATGATGGAATGCTCCTTGGAAGCGAACCTATGCTATCCTAGCTTGCTTAATGATATGGGGGTTAATTAATTCCCCAAGTCTAATTAAAAACCCCAAACACGATTTGAGTCAAATGATCCTCAACAAATAATTGTCCTAAGCGCTAGATAATAACCACTTATTAAGGCACTTTTAAAAACCATTTCTTGTGCAATTTAAATTGAGTTAATAAAACTTGCTTTCCTAATGATGAATGCTCATGGAGACCTTCAATAGCAACACAAATCAATTATAATACTTAACAACGCGCTAGATAAAACAATTTCAATGAGTGCAAATGGAAATATATAAAATCAAAACTCAGGGCTTATAACTCAATTCAAACCACAATAATCCAACTAACAAAGATTATAAAGCATAATCTCAGTCTCAAATTCAAATCAAAATAATTCCTAACAAAGGAAAATCATCAAGTTCAAGAGAAAATTAATTGGAAAGCAAATACTCCCCTAATTGAAGCTCCCAAGCTCAAGCCATAGCATCCAAATCCAAGGAACACAAGAAAGTTAGCCTCTCATGATGTTGATTGCTGCAAAAACTCATCCAGAACGATAAAAGTCCATGAGAGAATGAAGAAAGGAAAATATGGTGTTGGAAGAGAAAGAGGAACTTGATCGAAGATGGTGGTAGTGAAGAGGGAAGGAAGATGGTGGTCAAAGATGGTTGACGATGGTTCTACCGGCAGATCCTAAGAGTGAAGGCTGGGGAAGTCGATGATGATGGTTGAAGCTCTAATCTCGTCTCTTATTCCCTCTCAAAATCCTCCTATCTTGAACCTCCAACATGTGACATTTCTATAGGAACAAGTTAGGGTACAACTGGTGGCCTCTACAGTTGAATGTTCTAAGCTTTAGTGTGTTTGATGGCCCAATTTTACATGAGAATGAAAGGTAAACGTGGCAGCTCACTTTTAGACACTTTCCTAAGGTTTCCTAATGTGCTTTGTATTAAATCAATTGGTCATAATGGTGATAAAAGTGGATGGTCAAAATAAGGAACAAAATAGGAAAGTTGTAGCCTTTACTTTAAGAGTAAGTCAGCGTAGTTTCCTAATTTGAGTGTCATCACTAGTGCTTTGGTTTTTCTGATATTTCTTAGGGTTTCCCAAGGTTTCCTAAAGTTAATTGGATGCCTAATTCACTACATGGAAGAGAGATGAGTGGTGGTCAAGCTTGCTCCAAAATAGGAAACTAGATGCCTTAGATTTAGCTGCAAGATAGGAATTGAAGGTTTCCTAATTTAACTAGGATAAGTTGGAGCTACATTTTTTATGCTTTAGGAAATGATTTAGGAGTCCTAATTGATCTAGGATAAAGGTTTCCTAAATTGGTTTGATAAACTAAATGGTGCCATTTGTCTCTTGGTTACTTAGGATGCAAGGTTGTAAAAGATTCCTAATCCTAGTAGGACAAGGATTGGAGATAATTTTCTAAATAAATGAGTTTCCTAAAACCTTATTTCTTGATGTTCAATTCTTCTTTGAACTTATTGGGTGACACCATTTATGTGTTTGTTTGAGAGAAAATCATGCACAATGACCATTGTACCCTTCATTAATTGACGCGGCACATTCTTGACATGATTAGGAAGAAGGTTATGTGAAATCACTCATTTGCCCTTTATTACTTTTTGGTGGCATCCTTGGCTCTCTAGGGTCAAGGAAGATATATCATTCAGGCTTAATTGATGGTAATAAGGCCAATTTAAAGAGTATAGCCGATAGGTTGACATGTATGGGCTCCAATCATGCTATAAGTTGGCCTAAAACTAGTTTTAAGGCCTTGTTTTTCATGGGTCTTCTAGCACCTGCGAATTTTCACTCCTTCTAGACTCCAAAGCTTGTTTCTTCATCCTCTGGGCTTCGGTCAATGTCTTCAGCTTTACTCTACAAACTCCTCTGCACTATCTTAAAATCAAAACAAATATAGCTTTTAATTCAATAAAGAGGAATCATAAAATCAATTGACAAATAAGCCCTTTTTATGAGACATATTTTTGTGCAATACCTTTTACTTCAAAATAATCATAATATCACACATGTAAGGTCAATAATAAAGATAAAATCCCATTAAAAATATATGTTAAAATAGGGATATATCACCATTGGAGTTTTAATTGATAAATTTTAATTACATTTAAAAGGTTTTATTACATTCATCATTAACACTTATTTTATAACTGTCATTTTAATTGTCATTAAACCATCTTTAATGACTATAATTACTACTCAACGGTCACATGTTTCCTACCTATAAAAGGCAATGCACGATCTAAGGTCAAAACACTCTAAGGTCAGATGACTGATGTCAAGTGACATCGAGCTCTATCCCTAAGCTCCTCTCCCCGCTCTTCTTCTGAGTTCATCGTTATCTTTCTATTGTTCTGTCACACTACTTCATGCAGGAAGGGTTCATTATATCCTGGGGAATGCCACTTCCTAATTCACGAGGGGGGTTTGCGGAATAGTTCCTAAGGACAGTGCCTTTGGACGCGAATTAAACTATATGTTTGTTGTGTTTCTGCAGGTATTGTTGCCAACAATTTGTGTGGTGTACGGTGCTGACGTCAACAATCTTAGGAGATATTACCTACTGATTTTGTGAGCTGAGCATGACGGTGTGGTCTTCTCCAATTTGTTTGGTTGATCACAAAGAAAATGAGATGAGTTTATTATTTAATTGTTCGTCACATTTGCTTTACTTAGAGAATTTAGCAAGGCATCTAGATCTTTTCAACCCATGATCTAGTGTTTGTGCGTTAAGAATATGCAGGGAAGCCTTGGCTTGGAGATGGGAGATGCACTACATGTAAGGAAAGGTTTGAGACTGGAACGAATTCGGACAAAAAGGTTAAAAAAAAAAAAACAACTTGTGAGATACTCCTGAAAGGGGTTCGCACCTATAAGGGAGATGAGGACTACGGTTTCAATCTGTATTTAAATTGCATGTTACTGAATCCAGTGGACTTAAGCAAATGGTACGTGTTTTTTTTTTTTTTTTTTATTGTGCGACATGGTTCATGGTTTAGACCAATGTTATTGCTAGCTATGGTACCCCTCATATATTTAATTTGCCTCACATGGCTGCATATTTATATGCTAAGAAAATAACATTTTCCAAAATTAAACTTGTTCCACAATATTCCGGATAACATTGTTGATAAAACATATTTCTATTTCTCACTTCCAGCATCTATTTATGTTCATAAAGTTCCAACACATTCCCAGATGCAAGATCGAGAGCATCATAAACACTATCAAGTATCAAAATAGCCATATATCATTACACTTTAAACTTCTTAAAGAAACCAACAGTAACATTTTCCGTTTACCAACATTATGCTCCACCCTTAATGCTTATTATGTTACTACCTCTGATCCTAAATATAAGACATAGTTGACTTTTTTTTGGAGAGATTAAGAAAGCCAAATAAGTTACTTAATCATATTATATGTTGTGTATCCTTAGATCATATATTAGTTTATAAGTTAAGCAAATAGTTTAGAGAAAAAATGCCAAATATAAATACTTTAAAATAATTTAATTAGCTTCATTAATCTCTAAAAAAAATCAACTTTGTCTTGTATTTAGGACTGGAGGAAGTACCATTTAAAAAGAGTTCATTCAAATTAAAATTGCATATTAAATTAGTGTCAATAATTTTTAATGCCCTTGATATAATTTCGTGAATGTTATCTCTCCTAAATTTATTATTTAAACGTGGCAACGGTAATTTTTTGGGAGGGCACCAACAGTTAGTGACTCTATTATTATGTGTAAACCATTGTTTGATGACGTGAAGGTGTGATTGAATTTTTAGACTCACATTTATAAACTCATTTCTGAAGTTTGTTTATTATATGTGTAAACCATTTTCTATACAATGCATGCATGCGTAGCGCTTGACAGTTTGGGGAAACAAACTTTTGATATTAGAGTGACAAAATTTGAGCACTATTCTAATTTAATTAGAATCAAAAGGGATATCAGGTGAGATTCTAATTTATTAATTAGAATTATTATTGCAAAGCTATGAAATAGTTTTGAGATATCTGAAAGTGTGAGGATGCCTAATATGTAGGGGTATTTTATAAAATAAGCTTAAAAGTGCCAGTGTTGCTAGCCTCATTTGATAAATGCCTAGTTGAGTTTTAAAATTAAGTGGAAGCAGATTTCCTCAGCGGCCATCTCTCCCAATATCCCTCAGAAGCGCATATAAACCATTGATCTCGTCATTAAATCTTGACTGTCCATTTTAATACCTTCAAAACACGTTCAAAGGCCCTGAAATGTGTCGGCTTTGCAACTTTGCAGCTTAACTTGACGGTAAATACTCCCAGAGGCAATGTAAGATGAAAAGAACTCATTTTTAAAGAGTTTATCCTTTGGATTATTTCATAGCTAATCCGAAAAAAAAAAAACTCTGTTATAGACATTTTGTTAGATGCTTATCTCCATTTAAAGTAGAGCTTTTTTTAATGAAGGTCATAGAAGATAATATTGTTCTTGTTTAGCACTGTAAAACTGAGAGATATGAGTTGTTCCCCTGTTCAATTGTTTTTCACCTTTCTGGACGAGTACGGAATCAAGGCTCTTTCACAGAGTTACAACACAGATTATGACTTTTCTTAATTCTCTACTCAATATGTGCGTCTTTGAGTCTGGTTTTCCGTTCTCCCCCCACAAGAGGTATCCAGTGGTTAATGACCTTATTCTTCTGTCTTTATCTAGATTTTAATTTCATGGTATGAGGACCAGTACCTGACATTTTCTGCCTTGCTACTGATCCTGTTCATAACCCCCTCTTGAATTGTGAGGGGCCGCATGATGCAGTTCAATTGTTAAACAAGATGGATGAACAAAGATTGAATATTGAAGCCCCTCTTCTGTCCGTCATCATCGTGGGTGAGAAGAAACGGTTCTTCTTAGGTGGATAGGGATTTTGTAAAACTAAGGAATTGATCAGATGGTAAATATTATAACAAACCCAATGAGGTAGATGCTGTTTTAAAAGCTCCATGATGTGACGGTTTCTGATCCCTAAGATCAATTGAATGGACATGATTTAGAGTTTCTGAGAGATACTGAGAAGAATGCTCCAGAGAGGATCTAGAGACCAAATTTTATAAGAGAAAATTTTATGAATTATGAATTTATTGCATCATGAAACAAGCAATAATCGTGACATGAAAATTTAATCATTTATCTAGTGTAGAGATAAATGTGTTTAAATTTTCATGATTGTTATAGATATTAAATTTTTAATGTGGATATAAAATATCATTTATAATGTTTTGCTACTTCAAAATTAGAGTGAGAAGCATGGGAGAATCATGTGTAACTTTGAGTGTTGAAATGTAAAGGAATAGTGTTAGTATATGATATTGAGAAGTGTCTTAGAGTTTGGTTTTGAGAACCATTGCCAATATTCCTTATGATGTGAACTTGGTTTGGAAGTGGTTTTGCAGCTCAATCTGGTGATGCACAAATTGTTGAGAATTTGTTGCATTGTCCTTGTGGTATAGCTTATGTTATATGAAAATTGAGCATACAGCCTTGTGAAGATAATGAAATAGTTAAGGTGTACCATAAATGTTGGTATTGTATGCTAAGGATTCCCGTTGTAATGAGATACACTGATGTTAACTGAACTTCAGTTTTATGTGAGAAAATTCACTAGTGAATGTTCAGCTTTAATGGTGGTAAAAAAAAAAATTGTGTGAGCCAGAGTTTATCACTTTGAAGATAGCTAACATTGGAGCCTAAGTTATTTAAAACCTCTCAATAAATATATTAGTGTATAACCGACACTTAGTGTTGATTACTATAAAAAAATTGTGACTTGGTAGTGGTTAAAAGTGAGTATTTGTAGCGGTTTTAACCGCTACAAACATAATTAGTAACAGTTCAAGAAACCACTATGAAATCCACTGTTGCAAGTGCATTTGTAGCGGTTATTATTAACCGCTACTCAAGGAAACAAACCGCTACTATATTCGTAGTGGTTAATAAGCACCGTTGCAACATTCACAATCAGAGAAACTTTTCTTGCTTGCAACCACGAATATTTTATGGTGGGAAATGAAAATGAAAATATGTAGTGATATTTGTAGCGGTTATAAAACCGCTACAAAATTGAATTTAAAAATTGTGGAAATACTTAGTAGCTGTTTATTAACCGCTACAAAATGGAATTTAAAAAGGACGGGAATAATTAGTAGCGGTTATATAACCGCTTCTAATTCAATTAAAGTTCAAATTTTGCGCCAAAAATTTGGGCTGGTTTTTAAAAATATATTTGTAGCAGTTATAAAACCGCTACAAATTTCAGAAAAATTTAAAAAAAAATTAAAATTATCTGTTTCCATTTTGTTAATATTAAATTAAATATTTTATTATTTTAATAGTTTAAATAATTTAATTAGCTTATTATTCATGAGTTTATGTCATTTATAATTTTAAAGGAATGATTTAATTAAATTAGATAAGTTTGAAAATTGTATTGATAATATTATTGGGGATAAGTAGGTAATAAGGAACCATTATGTTGTCTGCTTTAATGTGAATATGATTATGTAAATAAATATCTAAAAAAAGTGAGAATAAATATTATGCGAAAGAAAAAAATATTGAAATAAATAATTTAAAAATTTATTACCATATTTGATCACCTTGTTAAGCTCCTCGGCTTATAGATAAAAAAAAAGTGAAAATGAGAGAAGATGAAAGAGAGGTAAGGTGGAAAGAAAAGAGGGAGTGTTTAAAATGAGATGTGGTTAGGGTATTTATAGGGATCAGCATGGAATTTGTAGCGGTTAGTGTCACGTGTTTGTAGCAGTTTTATTTTTGCAGCGGTTATTTTTTCTTTTTGTAGTGGTTTTTTAACTGCTACAAATATTTTTTTAATTTTTTTTAAAAAACATTTTTTTTTGAAAAAAATAAAAACATAATTTGTTTTAAAATAAAAATATAATTTGTTTGATCAGTCATCCGTTCCATCCCTACAAAAATTGTATAGAAAAATTGTTAGTGATGTGTTTTTTGTTAAAAAAATTTAATTAAAATGATATGAACTTAAAAAACGAACCGAAGTATAGGTAAATTGTGATCGCCTTCAGGGAAGAAGTTTTCGAAATTGGCGGGCTGAAACGGCTCACTCTCGTAGGCGATGTTATCACCATCACCCATGTCGTAAAGGTCTCGAGGCTTTAAATGAACAACCATGTGTCAATCCCTATGTCTCTCATCCTTAACATAATAAACCTGGTGTGCCTTTAAGGCAAGAATATACGGCTCATCATCTTGAGAATGACCAGTGTGAATTGGCCGTGAGAAATTTATTGATGTGATGCTTAAGTCCTCAATTGTGAGTCCCCAGGAAGTAGTGGTATTTGCCCACAAACACTTGAATAGCGTAACGCTGAAACGACCTTAGTAATTAAGTTCCATAACATCAAGAAGCTTTCCATAGTAAGGGACGCCTTCGAACTACATGTTTGCATCACTGCTGCTCGCATAACTCCTTGTCCCAAAGGTGCCATAAACACCCAAATTTTGAGTTTGTAATCCTTGATCATGTGAAACCGTGCAAAACTTGAAACCATTGACATTGTAAGCTGTAAACCTTTTTGCATGATCAAGAGGGCTGATTGCAAGAGCTCTGAAATCTAGTGAGTGTGAGTTGTGGTCATTTAGTGTTCTGCGCGCAAACCAGCTTGGGAATTCTCTGTGAACCTTTTTGTCAACTTCAGATAATGTTTGTGTATGGATCCTGAGTTGATGCAACATGACTTCTGAATTCCCTACAATTAATCATGGGAATGTGATAGTGAAATGAAAGTGAAAAATGTTATGAAAAATATAGAATAACATGTGAGTGTACAATTCTTACTGTATGAAAGGTTCAACTTGAGTGTAATTAATCAAGACATGTCTATGTGCTTGCAACTTCTCAGTTGTCGTTAGTTTGAAGTTCTCAGTTCCTCCAACTAGTTTACCAACACGAGGGATAAATTCTGCTGATGTTGCCATGGGTTCAGGACAATCGTCTACATGAGGCGGTCAGTTGAAAGCGGTCTCAATGTCATCAAAGTACCTTGAACATAAATACAGGACCTCATCCCCTATATAACCTTCAACTATAGAACCTTCTGGCCAAGCCTTATTCCTTACGTAAGATTTCATTTTCCCAAGAAACTTACAAAGTAAAGAAGGGCAAAATGATACAAAATGCTCAAAAAGGTGACTAACAAACATAAGAACTATTAATGACGCATATATATAAATTGAGCACCTCTCAATAGGATATATCCATCGATATTGAACTAGGCTAGCGAGCTTTGTTTCATGAACAAGGTGGACTGTAAGGTGAACCATCACAGTGAAAAAGGATGGAGGAAAGAGCATCTCCAGATGACGAAGTGTAAGAATAATTTTGGACTGCAGCTGATTGAGCTCCTCAACAATCAAGACCTTGGAACACAACTTCTGAAAGAAAGAACAATGCTCCACTAAAACGATTGACACATCGGGAGGAAGTGCATTCTTTATAGCCAGCGAAAGTAACTGTTGCATAAGCACATGTAAGTCATGACTCTTCAGGCCAACAACCTTTCGAGCCTGAATGTCAATACATCGTGAAATATTGCTTGAATACCCATATGAACTTTTGCTTTCTTCAACATCGCGAGGAAGACTTCTTTGTTCGGTTTTATGAGTATGAACTTTGCCGGTTGAAATTTGTCATGCGTCTTCATGAACTCCTATAGCACGTAAATCTTTCCTCGCTTGAAGATGATCTTTTGACTTTGCCAGTTCGTTAAGTAGCGTATATAGCACATTGTCTTATACATTTTTTTCAATGTGCTTGACATCAAGATTGTGGCGAAGTAAAGTAGAATTCCAATATGGAAGAGTGAAGAAAATGCTTATCTTCTTCCATTGCTGAGGCATAAAATTCCAATATGGAAGAGTGAAGTAAATTAGAATTTGACTTTCGGCCTACTTGTGTTGCATCGTCACTTTTTCCGAACTCGAATTCAACATCATCAAGCTACTGTAAGATGTCTGCCCCGGATAAAGTCTGAGGTGGCCCTCTTATTTCTGGTTTCCCATTGAAGCGATTCCATTGCAATATAAACTTGTGCCTTCCATCGAGAAACATCCGATACCCCATAAAGCACCACTTCTGACTGTGGGGAAGGCACACTATGTCAGAGTCAAAAATGTAAGCTAGACAAGCCGAGCCAGTATGCACATTCCACCCGGATTCTAAGGCCAGGAAAGTCACTAATCATCCATATCAAGGCAACACGCAAGTTGAATAATGTCTTCCCAAAGGCATCATATGTCTCGATGCTGACCTTCCACAGGTTTAGCAATTCCGCAATAAGCGACTGGAGATACACATCGATGTCATTACCAAGTGCCTTTTTACCTGGAATAATCAAAGACAAAATGAAGGAGCTTTGTTTCATACATATCCACAGGGTAAATTGTAGGGAAATAAGACTACCGGCCAAATACTATAACTTGTGCTAAGATTCCCAAATGGATTGAAACCATCGATTGCCAAAGCAAGTCTAATATTTTGGGGGTCAGCAGTGAAAGATGGAAAGTCTTTGTCGAACATTTTCCAAGCGTCTACATCTCGAGGATGTCATAATTTACCATCTTCATTCTTATCAACCTCATGCCACCTCATGTGCTCCGTTATTTTAGACGACATAAACAATCTTTGTAAGCATGGCTTCAAAGGGAAGTATCTGAGAATCTTTACAGGTTTCTTCTTCTTCTTTTTTCCTTTCCGAATTGTCTTGTTCCTCTATGTGTGACATCGCTTACAAGTCTCCCTGCTGTCATCATCTACCCAATACAGCATACAATCGTTAGGGCATGCATCAATTTTTTGTAGTTCAAGCCCAATCTGTTAATAATCTTCTTGGCTTCGTAGAACATCATGGGAATCTCCACGTCAGGGAATGCATCTTGTAATAATTCCAGCAACATCGACATTCCCTTATATGTGATTCCACACAAGCACTTGATATGATACAACTTGATCAAGAAAGATAACTTAGAGTATTTTTGACAACCTTGATATAAAGGATGATCTGCTTTATCCATCAAGCTAAAAAAATCCGAGCGGCTTCATTCCACATAAACACTGGCTCTGAGCCCTGCACTTCTTCGTTGAAGTTGTTATCATAAACACTAAATGTATCACGCACAACATCATTCATAGGATCATCTTCATCTAGTTGAACTCCTACTTGCAAACTTCGAGGAAGAGCATCATCATATCTCATACCAGCCTTCTTACCATGAACTGCCCAGAACGTATAGTCTTTCAGGAAAGGCTTCAAAAGCAAATGTTCCTTAACATGTCATGCATGCCACTTCTTGAACTTGCATCTCCGACACGGACAAACGATCTTGCCATTACAGCTGGCGTGAGTAAATGCGAAATCCAAGAAATTGTTTAATCAGTACAAATATTTCAGAGAATTGCATGGCAACTTGATCCATGACTTATCCATAACTACTAGTGAGAGAGAAGAAAGTATAGTGAAGAAGATGAGTGAATAGAGAATGATGAATGCCTGGAAGTTTATATTCTGAATTTCCAACGTTTAATATTTTGTATCGGTTCATAAACCGCTACAAGAACCGCTACCATATTAAAATTTGTAGCGGTCATATGAGCAAAACTGCTATAATAACTGCTACCAATTTTCAAGCCGTTGGAATCAAATTGAAGAATTTGTTCTAACCTTGTAGCGGTTATATTAAAAACCACTACTAATATATATTTGTAGCGGTTATAAATTTTAACAGCTACCAATTTCTGGCGATAGAATAATTTCAAATATTTTAACTTTGTAGCGGTTATCAGCAAAAAAAACCACTACCAATATTTATAACCGATGGAAAAATTTAAAACAAAAAATAGTTCTTTATTTGTATCGGTTGTTTTAGTAAATCACTACATAGCAGGGGAAATTCAAAATTGAAATGTTGAATATTTGTAGCGGTTATTATTGTAACCGCTACAAATATTCAACTTTTGAAATTTGGAATTCCCTCCCATATTTCATTACTTTGTAGCGGTTTTTTTACCATAACTGCTACAAAATATTATTCAAAATGTTTTTTAATATTTGTAATAAAACCACTACAAATTTATATAATTTTTTTGTTAGTTTTAGAAATATAAATAAGACTGTCTAAATGCAATACAAATTTAACAAGGTAGTGTAAAAATATAAATATAACTATGGTAAATGCAATAACAATTTAAGTTCTGAATTTAAATATCTAGATTTATTTACAAATGTTTCAAAAAGAAAAAATATATATGTCGTAAACTAAGTAGCAGGAGGCTGATCATCCGGTCCTCCCTCAGGTGCTGCTGGATCAGGGCGCTGGGCAGAGTTAACAGCACCATTATCATCAGCAGGAGTAGGAGGAGGAGGCTGGACGACTAACCGAGGGACAGGGGGAACTTGTGGATGCTGCTCGTCTGGGAACAGGCGACTCTATGACCGCTCGAGCATGATGTTAGTGATATCACGCCACTGCGTCTACTGAGCGTAGTAGAAATCAGCCTGCTACTATAGCTGCTGCATCTTCTACTACTGCTAAGCCACTGTAGCCTATGTTCGGGCCAAATTTGAGCTCAACTCCTCAACAAACTCATCCCTCGGACGTCTAACCCCGGACGTCTATGATCTAGAGCTGCCAACCTTAGAGGCGGCGCTCCTGCCGTAGACCATGCTAGGTCTAACGCCTATTCCCATCCCTCGCACGCATCCGGGGTGCTCAGCTTGACCCAGACTCACCTTCAAAGGAGTCGTAGGGTCCACTGACCCCTGTGACTCCTCGGCCTAGGTCTCTCGCAACTCAGCCTGCGATTGCTGTATCCGCTCTTGCCATTTTATGAAACATTTACTTATTAGCATTTTTCATAATTAAGTTGGTTTTATAAAAATTATAATAATGAAATCACTTATAATGGCCGCCTCTGCCTGCTGAGAGGTCAGAGTCCCGTCACGGTGTCTGTGTGATAGCGAACAACTCCCCATAGTCCGTCTGAGAGTTCTCCTGCTGTGCCTTCCTCTCCTAAAACAATTACAAAATTTAATTAGTATTATCAAAACATGTACATTCTTTATAATAGGAAATAACCAGCTAAAAGTAATTGATATTATGAAAATTTACCAGCTCGCTGTAAATGACAGCAAAAGTCTTTGATCCTGCTGTGTGGTGGATCATCTGCTACCCATGGCATCTCATGTTCCTCTGAGAAAGCGCCTGAAAAAATAGATTAAATGTATTAAAACAATATAAAACATTTAAAATTAATAAAATCAAAAAATTAATTAAATTTAAATTATAATTTAATAATTATCAATTACAAATTTATATATAAATAATCTAATAAATACATTACTTGCCCCTCAACGCTCCTCCTGAACTGAACGAAACTCGCCCAGTCGTTCGGCGGGACGCCGTCCTGGATGCTCTCAATCAGTTGCTCCAAAGGCATCGTCCCATACTTAACCACACTATGGAAGAGACGATTCCTCCTATTCCTTTAGCCATCACCCATCTTCATTAGCATGTACCTCTTCTGGTTGGCCCGGACGGCAAACCTTAGCTGTAAAAAAATATTTAAATATGAATAATTACAAATATCTTATTAAAAAATATTAATTAAATAGAATTAATTACAAAAAATATAGTATAATTAAATACTATTAATTACCTACACCACCTCCTCCTACGTCAAGTCCTTTGGCCCCTTCAAAACATTCCTTTACATCCTGAAGTGAAAGGGAAACCGCATCCAATTCGAGCCCAGCTCGTGCATGAAGCAGTTGAACAGGTGACCCCCATTGTCGATGGGTTGGTCCGTGCCCTCATTCCACGACTCTATAACTTGTGGTGTCCGATCCATGTTGTTCAGACCGGCCATATCCAGCCTCCTTATGGACACGTTCCCTTGCTCATATGCACAATTTACCACATGTTAGATAAATTATAATTCAAATTTAACATTTCGAATTTAAATATATGATTTACTAAATAAAAAAATTTATTTGCCTTGGACCTATACCTCAAACCCAGTAGACCGCGAAGACGACCCTCGTGGGTTGTTCTGCTCTCGCGCCTCCTCCTCATCGAGGAACTGCTCCATCTCTCTAATCCCAATCAGGATCTTGAAGTCCTTGTTTGCGTCATAGTCATCAATGCTGATATCTCCCTCTCCCAGATTAGGCACCTCTGGTGTGGTCGTCTCCTGTGGGACGACTGTCTGCGGTGGCTGTGGTAGGGCTAACTCTTGTGGCTGCTATGAGGAGATGGGCTGAAATGGCAAGGTTGCCCGCCCTCCACGCTGCCCCCTCTCGCTGCCCCCTCCTCTGCTGCTGCCACCCCGCATAATCAGTCTGAGGACTACAGGCTCCTTCCCCTTGTCCATTCCTGAAGCCATACAAACTACAAAAAATTAAAAAAAATAGATTTAGTCACATTTATATGTAAAATTATAATAAAAATAAAAATAAAATAAGTATTGTTCGTACTTCAAGTGATAATGAGAATGCTAGAGAGAAAACTCTCCATCGGACGTCAGAACGCTCAGATCTGAAGGAAAACTCTCAGAGAAACTTCAAAAAACAAAACAAAAAAAATGGGAAAAAGCAGAGGCGGCGCTGCTTTTATAGTTGAGGATTTTGTAGCGGTTATTTTAAAAACCGCTACAAAATAGTTAGGGCAGTGAAACTTTGTAGCGGTTATGAAATAACCGCTACAAATGTGAAGACCTTTGAAGTTCTGTAATGGTTATGTAAGCATAACCGCTATAAATGTGATGACCTTTAAAGTTCTGTAGTGGTTATATTTCCAAAACCGCTACAAATAGGCTACCTTTCATTTTTTTGTAGCAATTTAATTCGTAGTAACAGCTATAAAAAATGATACACTATTGGCGCGGCTCGATGGCGCCAAGTGGTGTGAATATTGTAGTAGTTTATTTGTATAACCGCTAAAAAATAATTGCAACAAAGTTTGGTGGGAACCTCGCGCCATATTTGTAGCGATTATTTCCTATTAACCGCTACAAATAATGTTGCCAATCTGTCGTGCCACTTAGCACGTAGGTTGCCGCTACAATATACATAAACCATTACAAATGTCAATATTTGTAGCGGTTAAATTAACGGCTACAAATTCACCACTACGAAATCCCATCTTTTTTGTAGTGGATGAGTTGTGTTTGTCAAAATGACAATATCCATTGTAAAAAAAATAACGGTGCAAGTGGAAATCATTTGAGAGATATTATGCAAATAAGTAGGCTTAAGGATTATGGAGTTATCTCAATCGATTTTGTGAGGTCAAAAGTTGACCTGTAGATCCGTTAACAAAACTCCAAGAAGAATTAAATTAGTTGAGGGAAATGAGATTTAAGTCAATTCAAAATTAATAGCGATGGCAACTCAACCTCTGTGATTGGTGATCCCATGAAGGAGGTTCAATGGGTAAGAACAAGTCGTTTGTTAGTTCTACTAACACTAAAATAAATTATCATTCCCTTCTTATGGCATGAGAAAGTGCTAAAATGCATTTTGGTGAGGTTGAGTGAAAGCTCTTAAAGATTGCATAATCCTACCGGGATGGTGTGCTCGTTATAGGTGCATTTCATGAAATCACTTCTACGAATGTGGAGTGGGGTTGCTCCTATGTGATCGTGGTGAAATCTCTAGAGCATTCGTTATATACTAGGACATGCGCATGACCGTTTTGACATGCAAAAATGCACTAACAACAGGAAATGTGGGGTACAACCTGACTCTTAACGCCTCTAGTATATGCCTAATAGGTGTTGGTTTTAAGTTCATAGGACCACCAGCATCTATGTGTACTAAGCGTTATCAGTCTAGGTTTGGTTTTAAATTCAAATGACCACCAGATACAATGGTTATATCCATATGTGTAACCCAGATAATAGGGCTACAAGCTTCCTTTGACACAGGGGGGATTGTTGTAAATATTGTGTGTGAATGTGTGCATATAACTCAAGATTGAGAACTGTATATAGTTAAATATAAATTTGGGTTAGTAAAAAGGCTGATAAGAGGAGTCTTCAAACTAACTGTTAGAGTTTTAATTGACCAGTTTTAATGACATTTAAAATATTTTATCACATTAATCATCATTAACACTTGTTTTGTAAATGTCATTTTAATATTAAACTGTCTTTAATGACTATAATTGTTACTCAACGGTTACTCTTGTTTCCTACCTATAAAAGGTAATGCACGATCTAAGGTCAGACGATCGAGGTCATGTGACATCGAGCTCTATCCCTAAGTTCCTCTCTTCTCTCTTCTTCTAAGTTGCACTATTATCTTTCTACTGTTCTGTCACCCTACTTTATATAGGAAATGTTTGTTTTGTCCTGGAGAGTGCTGCTTCCTAATTCACTAGAAGTTGTGGAATATCTCTTAAGGACAGTGACATTAGGCACGACTCAAACTATATATTTATTGTGTTTCTGCAAGTGATGTTGCCAAAAATTTATATGGTGTTGACTCCAACAATTAGTTGGTTAATCAATTTCTGGTCAAAATTAGCTGATCCGGTGCAATTTTGCACACCATGATTATGAAGAGTTTGCAGTATTTAAAAAAATCAACATACACATATATAAATTAAATTCATGGCAACTATTATTAAACCTTACTATTTTTTTTTTTTTTTTAAATTGTGCACTTCTTTATAATTTTATCATATATCAGTAATTATATTATAATAATTTTAAAAAAAAAAAAAAAAAGGAGCTCAATTTATGTGGGTCGTCCAAATCCCTATTTACGTGTATGTGTGAAATTATGTGTTAAAAGAAAAATTTGTGTGGTAGGGTTATCCGTCGTGTGAAGAAAGATATCCTGACAAGTGTGTGAAACAATAATAGGTTACCTTATCTCCTTAATCTGTCTTTATGTATGTATAACTTTGCACCAATCTTTCTTTTCATTGAAGGATTGAAAATATATTGTTCACGTCCAAATTCATAAAAAATAGTATTGATATAAGATATAAAGTCTTTATAAAAAGTTATACATACTCTCTGAGAGTAATAAACAAAATGATTAATTTTCTTATGCTCCGTGTAATTTTTTTTCATTATTTTAAATAGGCATGAGTCAGAGTACCTCTTAACCAAAATGTGGGGCTCACAGCCCTTACTTAACGAACTGTCACACCTAATTAACCACTACGTTGGATCCAAAATATAAGATCTAGTTGATTTTTTTAGGGAGATTAAGGAAGCTAATTAATTACTTTAAAGTATTTATATTTTTTTTTTTCTTCAAACTAATTTTTCTGACTTATAAACTGATACATAATTTAATCATACACAACCTATGATGTAATTATGTAACTTATTTAGCTTCCTTAATATTTTAAAAAAGTCAATTAAGTTTTATATTTAAGACCAGAGGTATGGTAATTGGGGAAGATTGCACTATTTGTGGAGAGTTCAAATTAGTGGTATGCACTATGCTTGATTTGCATGAACAATGAATTTATATATTTATGAATGGCAAAGTTTTAAATTACATCATCATAATTCTTAGTACATGAATCACACACATCACTAGATGAAACATACCTTAATTACTATAAGTCACACACACAGACCTGTATAAGATACATACTCATAAATTCGCTATAGATATAGAGATATATATATATATATTTTTTTTTTTTTTGCATAGTGCTTCAATAGGAATTGTCATGAAGAGAATCACCAGTGAATGCATTTTGTGGAATCAAACACAGCTTGTTCTTCCTTCTGGCCACAATACCAAAAATTTCAGACATGTCTAAATCCTCTGGCTTCATTTCATGCGGGAGTTTCCAATCAAAGTGATAGAGCAAGCTTGGTAGAGGAAGCTAAATGCTTGCTAAATCCAAATAAAATACCTGGACAAATTCTTCTTCCTGCTCCAAAAGGGATATACTCAAAGTTTGCTCCTTCAAAATCAACATTACAATTATTATCGCCATGGAATCTTTCTGGTATAAACCTTTCAGCTTCATACCAATGATTTGGATCTCTCCCAATTGCCCATGCATTTACTATGACTATAGTTTTATTCGGTATTTCGTATCCATTAATTTTGCAAGTTTCTCTGCATTCTCTTGGGACTAGCAAAGGAAGACGTGGGTGTAACTGTAACACTCCAAATTTTATTCACTAAATATATTGTAATTATTGAAAGGGAGAATTGCTGATAAATACATTTTTGGCGAATTAATTGTTGAATGCTATCATGGAAGATCTGTTACATATAAAGGAAGATATTTTGCACACAACGGAAGATTATTTGCACATTTATATGGAAGATTTTTGCATACACGGAAGATGGTTTGTACAAAACGGAAGATCGCTTGCACGCTTAGTAGCAATCAGCAATTAATTTCCCTAAAGGTATTTTTGGGCAATTCTCCCTTATTAGAAATAGTCAATGAAATGAAATGGTGAATTTTGGAGAATATAATTATGTTTTCAGTGAAATCGCCTATGAGGCAATGAGCTTGTCATGTGATTTTGTATAACCAAATGATGAGAAAAAATTATGAAATTTTACAAGGTGAAAGTAGACATCCTAAGCTTTAATTGAATAGGTCATATGACTCAATTAGAGCTATATACAAAAAGTTATGAATTTTAGTCAGCCCAGAAAAATTGTGAAGTTTCTGGAACAGCATGTAAAGATTAAAAATATGGGAATATGTGCTTCCAATTGGCTAAAGTATATATTTTTCCTTGAAACTAGACTCAATAACGGTTCTATAGCCTTTGGAATCACTTCAATTCGATTTTTCTAGAATTAGTTATGATTTTTCAAAGTTAGGCCAGAAAATCTGCCATAATTTCCAATTAATACGAAAATGAAGGAAAATAACCTTGAAATTATGAGATACATGGAAAATTCAATTGGGCTGATGGAAGGACCTTCTTGGACGTCTTTAGCATGGGCTAAGAAGAGGAAATATTATGTACATGTTATTTGGGCTTATACCATTAAGTTTATGTACATAAAGTGTGATTTTTGGAATTTTACTTCAATGAATAATTAAAGTAAGATATAAAGTATTATAAAATCATTTTTCCATCTTCCTCCTCTAGCCAAACTGACACCATTCAGCTGAAAATAGAGAGAGAGGGTGTGAGAATATCTAGAGAGAGAAAGGAGGAAAAAACTTACAAAGGTAGGTGATTTCTTCAGTAAATTGGTTCTTAACGCGTATAACTCTGCTCTTAAGCTATTCTTCTATCTATTTAAGGGTTGTGAAGTTCAAATATCTTGTTCAAGGACCTAGGGTTTTAGCCAAGAAGAGGAAAACCTAGTGGGAGCTTGAAGTAACTTCCAAACCTTTGTATATTAACTATTCTAGCTGTTGTGGGCAATTTAATCGGTGAAATTTCACCGGATTGCCGTTGGTTTTAAATTTTGGAAATTGAGTTGCCTAAGGGTTATGCTGCCCAATTTTGGTTCAAATGTTAGTTATAACCTAATGTAATAGTTAACAAAGTAGTTAGGAGTAGAAAAGAACACGTTTGCGGAGTTAGAATATAAAAACCACGATTTTCCTAGGAGTATTCCATAATTTTGGCCAGAGCTAGATCTAAGGGTTTGAGTTGGATTTTCAATTATTTGATAATTTCATTGAGTTTAGGAAGAAAAATTAGGTGGGGTTACAGTAGGTCACTTTTTCGAAAAAGGCTGAAAAAGCATAATTACGAAAACGCCCCTGAAACCCTTAAAGTGGGGCTACCAAGGGCAATTTCGTCTTTTGGTAGTGAATTTGGTAATTGAGTCTGGAAATGGATCCTTAGGTGGAAATATATCAGAATAGCCCATGTCAAAATTTCAGGAAAAGTACAGTCAAACTGGGTACGACAGGGCCGGGTCGGGTCCCCGGGGGCATTTTAGAAATTTTTCAATATAGACTCATAACCCCCAAAAATACTATGAAAGTTTCTAAATTGTACATTTGGAATTGTAGGACCAAGTTGAGAGCTTAGTTGTTGGCACGTTTTACGAGGCACACGTTTCGAGATGAAAAAATGTTAAGGTATGGGGCTTACCTTATTTGCATGTATTTGATATCTTTACTTGTGTCGTGATGTATGTGATTGCTTTACTTGATTGTGCAAAGCATATTTGAATAAATAAATCTCTGTTTCTGTTTTCATTGTGGCCATAGTTTTGTTGCATGAAACATTGAGTATGCAGAAATGTCATTATGGGGCATACATCTAGTCAGAGCTAACATTTCATACACATAGCATCTATCATGCATGCATTATAGTATATGTTTCCTACTGAGATTCTGTCGAATCTCATCATCTCATACCAACAATTTAGACAGGAGGAGACAGAAGATATGCTGAGAACAAAGAAGAGAACTGTACGAGGGGATTGCAGTGGTGGAAAGAAGACGAGAAGATGTCTCCGTTTTATTGGGATGGGTTTAGATACCCTAGAGCCCTATGTGGCTACAAGCTTTGTAAATATTATGTGCGAACCCCTATGGGGAATTTCTGTAATTATGCTCATATTATCAGTATATTTATGTTATTCCTGTGTTGCCCACTGAACCGCATATCGTTTTCCGTGAATACTCTGAAAAAGTTTAAAATGAGATAAGTGCGGGATAGTAACCTTAGAGTTTCTTTGATTACTGATTTTAAGTAAACAAGCTTTTGCATGTCACTATCATGAATTACTTTCTTTCCTTTGAAAGTCTCTCTGATCTAAGCTTGTGCTTTTTCCATCACCTTTGGATTTCTCAACATTTCAAACATGGCCCACTCCATTGTTGCTGCCGAAGTATCAGTTCCACTAGAAAATATATCCTGCATTAACGATTATATGGTCACAAATAGTGATCATTAATTAGTTAGCATTATTATTAAACCCAAATGATCATATATATATATATATATATTCTTGGTTAAACACAACAATAATGTGTCAGCGACACGTACTTACGTCCAGACATACTAACAGATGGATTTAGCAAAGTAATATACCATATAAATACAAGCTGGCCAAATGAAAAAGAACATATAAAATACCAAATTGAAGCTTAATTTATTTCTTTATGTTAAACAAACCACATAAAGGGCGGTCAGTACACAAGGCTTCATCCCTACCAGGTGGGGTATGAGAAGAGATAAGGGCCTGTTTGGAAAAGTGTCCTAGTCTCCCAAACGCACTGCAAGACCACAAAAGCACAGTGGGATCAAATGAACCTGTTTGGGTTCACGTTGCACTGCACTGCGCTTCAGCAGCCAACGTGGCTTCTTCTAGAAGCACAACATCTTGGCTTTTTCTCCGCGGCGCAATGAGCCTTTATTGTGGATGGGAAGAGATCACCGAGGTAGAGGCTCGAGAAGAAGAGAAGGAAAGTTATGATGTGGCATTGCAACTGGTTGACACCCTCCATGCATGTCTCTGAATTCACTAGTGCCATGCTCAGCCATGTCCTTAGATTGTAGCTCAGGATTCCGGTACCGTTATACTTGCTTGAAACAATGCATGTCCAATTTTTTTATATTAAGGTGAGTTAAGGAATGAGAAAAAATGCTAGGAATGGGGATCCCCTGTTTTCACTGATGAGGAACAGGGGAAGAATAGAACAAAGAAGAATGTGGAGACAAAAGAGATATATAGAAGAGGGGAAGAATATAACAGAGAAATGAGAAGAATATAAACAAGGCTGAGCACCCATGTGAATCCCTCCCTCACTGCCATCCCTACTTTGATCCTCCGTATCTATGCCTTCACTTTCTTTGCCCCTTTCCCCATACTCCAACTATCTACCCACCCACTTAGCCCCCCTTAATTTCAATTTTTTTTGTTAATTATAATTTCACCCTTTTTATTTTATCAAATATTTTAATATTTTTTTACTTCAATTATCAGAATATATACAACTAATGTGTGTGTGTGTGTAGTATTCAATAAGATTCAAGCCCTTTTCTGTCATTTTTCATCTAAATGGGCTTTTCAAATACTAATCTAAATATGTTTAAGGTTAGAAAAAAAGTCACTTCTACCACCGTCAATCCAAACAAAAATCACATCTACAATCTGACTTTTTTTCTATCTAACTTTTCAAAAGCCCATTTGCAAAAAAAGCTCCTTCCCCACTGCTAATCCAAACAGGTACTAAATATACACAACCTTATCCCCACCAATCGGAGAAGCTGTTTTTAGGATTTGAACCCATGACCTATAAGTCATATGACAGCAATATTACCGCTGCACCAAAGCTCGATCACCTTCTATTGGTTAAACAAACCATATACACAAGCCTTAAACAGATAGGCCCATTTATGACTAATTTAGCATTATTTCACACTTAGTTAAATGACCTAGGATTACAAACTTATATTAACTGCGCACCACGTGAAGTTACAAACATAATCTACTCGGATTGAGATATTGAACTCAGATACGCACCACGTGAAGCTATTAATTGCCTTGGCTCGCTTTTGGCCACGCACAAACACATGCATATGATTTTCTTTCAACATAGGTAACAACAGACCAACAACATATAGGTAATTAAGGAGAGAGTATTAACCCAAATAACAGCTTTTTAATGTTGTCATTTGTAGTTGGGACGTCAAGGTTTTCACTTTTCTGGATTCGTAGAATAACCTGAACAAGATTTTCTTCCTCAGAAGAAGCACTACTCTTGCCTCCTTGTGTTCTATTCTGCTTGATAATATCATCCAAAATTTTGCCCATATTGGCACGGATTTTCACCAGCTTTGCTTCCATCCCAGTTATGAGAAGAACAAATTTCATGGAAGGAAACAAATCAACAAGATTAAATCCGCCCAATTGTTCTAATACAGCAGGAAGCAATTACAATACGTGTTCTTGATTATCTTTATGATTGTCGCCAAATGCTACCCTCATAACTATAGAACTAGTCAATGAGTAGACCTTGCTCGTGAGGTCGAAAACCGAACCCCGAACCTACTGATGAGTGAACCGACTTTTTAAGCTTAGATACCTGAAGAATATGGTATGTTTGTTTTACCGATCAGATTGCTTATAAGTTGTTTTTCAAGTAAATCAAGACACAACTCTTCTTACATACTTATTTCGTACACGGTAAATTACGATTGAAAAGCTGTTTTTAAACATTTCAATCGATGATCCAAACAAGCACTCGTTGGGTAAACGAGAAACATTGAAAGTTTTCAATACATAAATATAGAAAATATCGATTTAGTCATATACTAGAATATTTATTTAGCTAGAAATTACCAGTCATTTAAACGGGTTAAAAATGTGATGTTGAATGTATAAAATCAATGCTGCGCACTTTAAATGTTAGAATTGATAGATACAACAACAACAACAACAAGCAGCTTTTTCTATTGGGTCGTAGTTGTGACGTAGTTAATTATATGGATCCGATCCATTCCACTTTATTAACAACTAACACTTTAGATTTACTGTTGATAGATAGAATTGATAAATAATGCCTAAGAACAAATAGTTCCTCAGATCCTTTATTTAGGAGGCAGTTAAGAGATTTACATATATGAGACCTCAGTCTGCTTTGTGTCCCAAAGTTACAACATTTTTCCCAAATCATTGCTATTGAGTGCACATAGTAAGAGTTTTCACCAACAGGCAATTCCAATCCAATAATGGTTATTAAAAAGGGAATTTTAGAAAAAGCAAGACACATTTTTTTCCAAATAACTAACTTCATTAAGTTTCTTAATCTATATAAATTACTAAATTAGATATCTAACTCCTATTTAAACAGAAGGGTATTAATATCCAAAAGTTACTGTCAATGTCTATTGTCTAGAATCAATGATGAACGAGGGGTTTCTTACCAATTTTTCCACGCAGTGCCACAGAGTACTCCATATTATCAAACATTTAAATTAATAAAGTAAAATATATTAATCGCTCCAATGTTTTATCTTAATCACGTAAACATCAAATTAAATTAGAATGTATAAATAAATTTAGTCATATATATATAGAATTAATTAATTTTTCAATAATTTTTTATATCAACATTAATTAAATTACTTGGTGGTAAAAAAAATTAATTATTATGCCCTTATCTTATTTTAACATTTTTTAGAGTATTTGTGGAAAACGATATGCTATTCGGTGGGCAACACAGGAATAGCAGAGATATATTGATAATATGTGCATGATTACAGAAATTCCTCACAGGGGTTTGTACATAATAATTACAAACCTTGTAGCCACACAGGGCTCTAGGGTATCTAAACCCATTCCAATGAAACAGATACATCTTCCCATCTTCGTTCCGCCACTGCCTTCCTCCCGTATAGTTCTCTTCCTTGCTTACACCTGTCTAATTTGTCGGTAAGGGAGGGTGAGATTCGGGAGAATCTCAGTAGGAAACAATACCAATGTACATCCAATATAAGTGCTTAATGCATGACATGCTTACATTACATAAACTCATGCTAACATAATGACATATATGCATGCTCAATGTTTTAGACAACATACTTATGGCCATAGCATAAATAGAAACAGAGCTTCAATCATTCATATATGTTTCACATAATCAAGCAAAGCAATAACATGCATCATTACACTAGCACAAATATCAAACATATGCAGGAGAGATAATTTCCCTACCTTAACCCTTTCTTGCTTCAAAACGTACATTTCTTAAAGCTTGCCAACAACTCGACTCTCAATTCGGTCCTAAAATATCAAACGTACAAGAATTAGGTTAAAACCTATTCATGTATTATTTTAGGCACTTCCATAGTGTTTATAGTGGTCATATTAGCCTATGGTAAAACTTTACCAAAATGCACCCAGGGACCCGGCCCGGCCTCGCCGTACTCGGTCCGACCATACTTTTCCCGAAATTTTGACATGAGCTATTCTAACATATTTCTGTCCAAGGAATTCATTTCAAAATTCATAATTATCAAATTCACTGTCAAAAGATAAAAGTACCCGTGGCAGCCCTACTTTAAGGGTTTCATGGGCGTTTTCGTAATTATGCTTTTTCGGGCTTTTTAAAATAAGTGACCAATTATAACCCCACCTAATCTTCCCTACTGAACTTTATGGAATCATGAAATCATTGAAAATCCAACTTTAAGCCCTATTTCTGGCTCTGGCTGAATCGAACAATTACTCTGGGGAAAATTGGGTTTTTTCGATTCCGACTCCTCAGATGTGTTCTTTCTACTCCAAACTATTTTATTAACTATTTAATTAGGTTATAACTACCATTTGAACTAAATTTTAGTAGCATAACCCTTAGGCCTATACATTTCCAAATTTTAAAACCAAAGACAATCCAGCGAAATTTCACAGATTAAATTGTCCACAGTAGCTAGAATTAACAATCAAAGATTGAAGTTTCGAAAGTTACCTCTTCTTCCCTCTGGCTTTTCCTTCTTGTGGCTGAAAACCCTAACCCTTTAACACTGAAATTTCATCTTCAAATACCTTGAATAACATAGAAGCGAAGTGTTACGGGTGTAGATGATATATTAAATAGTGCAAGTGTACACTGTCCTAATCAGGTAATATAGAAATGAGTAGAGTATCATTCCCATGAGGATTAATCACTAAGTACCAAAATAAGTAATTTTAATTCTATTTAGTCGTTCGATTAGTTGGTGATTGAAAGAACAAAATGATTAAATGTGAGTGCAAATAATATGAAAGCAAATATGAGAAAAGCCCTAGGAGTCAGATTTCACTTAACAAATTTCATATTGAATCAATTATCTATTCTAGTCCAATTTATTCCACATGATTGATGGTCTAGTTTCTCTCATGTAATTACTAGCCTCTTCCAAGGTCAAGCAATTCTATAATTAATTGCTAATCCAATATATTCCTATATGAATTTAAGCAATTAATCATGCATTAAGATTTATGGAATTCATTAAGACTATACAACTCATATGAATATGTTCCTATTTCATATGCAAATTATGGTTTTAATTATAGGGTCTACACACATGTATCTCCTTCCGGTCTCAACATACATATTGAAATCATTCAAAAGATGGCCAATCAAATGAAAGCATTAAAGAACAATAATTAAAACTCAATCATGAAGGAGAAATTAAAATTAGATTTAATAAGTTAAGATTCAATCCGTCATTAGTAAGCTACGTCATTACCCTAGGAAAATAGAAGTTTAGATCATGATGAAATTAAAAAAAATAAATTAACATTACATAAAACTAGAATGAAATTCTCATAAATACTGCATAAAACTTGAATATTAAATTCTCAAACATAAATATACAACCAAAAGATGTACAAAAAATGGAGAAATTTAGCCTTCTATTTAAGAAATAAAACCTTTCATGTAGGAGGCATGCAAAAAGTAATACAATACTAAGTAATACAGTACTAAGCCTTCCATATATGAGGCATGCAAAAAAGTAATATAATACATGAAATTAAATCTAGAAAATAACATAATTTTTACAAAACTGTCAGAGAAGGACATCTAATTGTCAGAGAATGAAGCCTCTACATCTCTTCCCTCTCTTCCTTTTTATGCTTGGCCTTCATCTCTATTTATAGGGGGAAAATGCGTTGCTACAGTAACAAAAACCGCATTGCTATAGTGCTCAAAAACATGTTGCTACAATGACAAGCGCGTGCTACAATGAAAAACGCGTCTAGAACAGTGATTTCAAACAATAAACCGCGTCTGGAACAGTGGAAAGCGTATTTGCTACAGTGCTTTCTGTTCGCTACAGTAGTCACTTCCGTCTGGTGATTTCCGTCGTGAATAGTGACCTCAATGAATAGTAACCGATGCTACAATATTTGACTTTTTCAATCCCATCAGTTCAATTTTTGGTCTCCTTTCTCCTCTTATTGTGTGGCTATCAAAAGAGAAAACTAATAAATATTATAATAGTAATAAAAATATTTATGCCAAAATCATCATGTATTTATAATTACACCTAAATTTATTACATTAATTGCAAATATCGTTCACAAAATTTTCATATAAGGGAAAATAAATATGCAAATATTTTACTTATCAAAAAGCTTAGGATAAGGTTTACACAAGTTAAGAGCTAAATCGTCGGAGGAATCGGCTTACCTTGTGAGTTTTCTTCTCCTTCTCTCTCTAAACTCTCTCAACTCTTCTCTCTCTATGTTCAGCTCTAAAGTGATGGAAATGGCTGAAGAAGGAAGGGAGATATTACTTTTATCATATTATGCTTATGTCATCCAAGACTTTGCTTATGTCATAATTCCCATTTTCGGATTTTCTGGTAGATTTTATGCTCTAACTTTGAAAAATCATAATTAAATTTATAGACATTATATGAGAGTAATTCTAAAGGCTATAGAACCCTTATTGAATCTAGTTTCAAGGAAAAATATAGTCTCTCACCAGTTAGAAGTACAAAATTCCCAGAATCAATTTCTTTGAATGCTGTTTCAAAAAAATAACATTTTTTCTAGGCTAACTTCAAAAATACATAACTTTTTGTATATAGCTCTAATTGAGTCATATGACCTATCAATTAAAACTTATGATGTCTACTTTCACCCTATAAAATCTCATAATTTTTTCTCTTCATTTAATTATACAAAATCACATAATAAGCTCACTACCTCACAGAAAATCTCACTAGAAACATTGTTCTTTTTTCCAAAATGCACCATTTTATTTCATTAACTATTTCCAACAATTACCATACATATTTGTGAATAAAATTTGGGATGTTATATTAATAACCATTTGTAAAAGGGGAAAAATAAAATTAAAGATCATAAAAATAAATCTATTAAATTCTCAAAAACAATTAGTTAAAATTAGGCGCACTTTTATTGGAAGAGGTGAGAACCCTTTTGCACTCTAAGCCTCCAGATGGAGCCCTTGTTATTATAAAAAAAAGTTAGAGATTTAATATGATAACGGGCATATTAAGTAAATAAAATGTACTTGAATATCTTTTTGAAATATTCTTAAACTGATAATTAATGATTTGGACTCAAAACAATATAAAACAATTAAATGTTAGCCGAAGACATTACTATTAATTAGTACCTCAATGTATCAAAAAAAAAAAAAAAAACAGTACCTCATCTTCTCGTACATGAGAGAAAGATTGAACCTTCTTGGCGTTCCATAGCTCTAAAATACAAATCTTCCTCATCTGTCTCCAGTAATCACCATAAGGAGCAAAAGCAACATCAGTTCCTCCATAAGTAAAAATCTTACCAACAGCAGAAACCTGTGGCCTCTCAACAAAGGTAAGATCATGTGTCTTATAATCTCCTTGGCCATATCTCGAGACGACACAACCACAGTTGGAATTTAACCAAGTCCAAGATGCATGAGAGGTCCATATGGGAGATAACTCTCTAAGTGCTTTGTGTGGAAGAGATATTCTGCAGCTGCTAACTGATGAGGGTTTCCCATAGTAAAGGAAGCTTCCATGGACTGGGGATTTGAATCCGTGATTTGTTCTTTGGCTTTGGGAGCCTAATAAGGAACAATAATATGATGAGGAAGGGAATAAAAAGAAGCAAGAGAGAAAACTGGTATTCCATATGGTTTTGCCTTCTAACT
This sequence comes from Inga laurina, assembly GCA_963855925.1. NCBI lineage: Eukaryota > Viridiplantae > Streptophyta > Magnoliopsida > Fabales > Fabaceae > Inga > Inga laurina. The sequence continues at coordinate 77,418,772 of OY979701.1, read as the reverse complement.
GGTGCATGATATGCAAAGCATTGTGTGTGTGTGTGTGTTTGTGTTTGTGTTGGAGTGTGAGTTGTGTCGGATCCGAAATGTAACAGAGGGTGCATGTAAGGATAGTGGCGAAATATGTGGCAAGTAATGAGACAAGTTGAAAGATTTCTTGTCTATCTCCTTAAACTTGTGGTTTTTTTGAGTGACAACACTATTTGGTTATTGTAACAGTAGATGTCAAAACAAGCAACCCAATTAATCTGATGCGGCAAAGTAAATTTTAACTGCTAAAATTTCATTTGAACAGTTGACAACTGAGGTAAATTTTTTTTTAAAAAAATATACTTTATAATAACATACGGATCTTTATATCAATTTTTAGCAATTTAAATTTATTTTTGTATTTTTAAGTAAAATTATTATAATATTTTTATAATATTTTAAATTTGGACCGTTGAGATTTTGATTCAACGTTGAAGAAAATAAAAGGAGAGGAAAAAAGTAGGAAAGGTATTGGAGAGAAACTAGTTCCCCTTAAATCCTTAATATAAGATATATTTACCTGATTTGATAAGATTAAGGAAATTAGTTAAGTTAGTTAACATGACATGCATTTTTTGTAATATCCTAGTTATATTGCTTGATTCGATCATTCCTTCTCTTCATTGATTATTGTTGAAAGAGTATCAATTGGGGTATATTGGAAAAAAATTGATAAATATAAAAACTGTGTTTATATTTAGAACCAAGATCAACTTTCTAAAAATATTTTGTATTAAGCAGAGGAGAGAGCATTCAAATATGTCTCTTAATTTTGATTAAAAAAAATATGTTTCTTCATTATTCGTCCTTTTAGGTTTTAGCGGCTTTATTTCAAATGTTTATCTTAATTTCTCCGCATCTTTGTCCTTTTCTTTTTCTTATTGAAACTCTCACCTTCTGTTCATCTCTTTCTTTTTTCCTATCTTTCTCTCGTCTTCTTCAGCCCTTCATCGTTTCTCTTTCATACTTTTCGACTCTTCTGCTTTTTTTTATCCCAATTCTAGAACATAAAGCAAAAGGTATCATTCAACTCTTGACCTCACCACTCTTCTGTTTTTCTTTCTTTTTTTTCTTTTTTTTCTTTTTTTTTTTTTTTTTTTTTTTTTTTTTTGCCAACACCACTCTTCTGCTTTTAAAACATTAAAACCCTGATTTGATACGGGCAGACACTATTTGAATTTATGAATATATGTATTTTTATGTCTGCAATTAGGGTAAAAACAAAAAAAAAAATCAATTTTTCTGATATTCACCATCAACATTTGCCAATGCATGCTTTTTTTGAGATTTAAGATTTTTGCACTGCTTTCTAGAATTTATGGATGAAATTGCACAAAATTACATTGAGAATATTTTTGCTCCTATCCCATTTACACGTGGCACAACATGTGGGGTCCCACAACCCTTACTTGACCATTACTTCTTAACAAACGTCACGCCTAATTTAACTGATTGGGAAGAAATTGCACTATTTTTCAAGAGTTCAAATTAATGGTACTTATGCACCATACGTGCGTGTGATACATGAACAATATATATTTATGAATGACAAAGTCTTAAATTATACTATCATCATAATAAACAATATATTTATGAATCACAAAGTCTTAAATTACATCATTATAATTCTCAATACATAAATCACAAACATTACTAGATGAAACACACCTTAACTATAAAAGCCACACACACACACACACAATCCTATAAGATGCTCATAATTTTGCATATATAGTAGTATATGGTGGCATAATGCTTCAATAGGAATTGTCATGAAGATGATCATCATCCAGTGTATAATGCATGTTGTGGAATCAAACACAGCTTGTTCTTCCTTCTGGCCACAATACCAAAAGTTTCAGTCATGTCTAAATCCTCTGGCTTCATTTCATTTGGGAGTTTCCAATCAAAGTGATAGAGCAAGCTAGCTAGAGGAAGCTCAATGCTTGCTAATCCAAATAAAATGCCTGGACAAATTCTTCTTCCTGCTCCAAAAGGGATATACTCAAAGTTTGTTCCTTTAAAATCAACATTATTACAATTATTTCCGCCATGGAATCTTTCTGGTATAAACCTTTCAGCTTCATACCAATGGTTTGGATCTCTCCCAATTGCCCATGCATTTATTATGACTTTAGTTTTATTCGGTATTTCGTATCCAAAAATTTTGCAAGTTTCTCTGCATTCTCTAGGGAGCAATAAAGGAAGAGGTGGGTGCAATCTTAGAGTTTCTTTGATTACTGATTTTAAGTAAACAAGCTGTTGCATGTCACTATCATGAATTGCTTTCTTTCCTTTGAAAGTTTCTCTAATTTCAGCTTGTGCTTTTTCCATCACCTTTGGGTTTCTCATCATTTCAAACATAGCCCATTCCATTGTTGCTGCCGAAGTATCAGTTCCGCCAGAAAATATATCCTACATTAACGATAGTCAGAAATAGTAATGATCATTAATTAACATTATTAAACCCAGATGATTATATATAGATTCACGGTTAAACACAATAACAATGTTGTTTGAGACGGACGTAGGGAATCCGGCCAAATGAAAAAGAACATAAAATACAAAATTGAAGCTTTTTTTCTTATATTAAACAAACCATATACACAGGCATGAACAGATAGTTCCATTTATGACTAATTTAGCAATGTTTCACATTTAGTTAAATGACCTAGGATTACAAACTTATATTAACTATTATTTTTAAAAATTTAGAAAAATTGCGGTGAGTTCCTTCAACGTCTTCACTGTGCAGATCTACTTGCCCTTCTAATCAGGCCTCAAAGTTTTTGTATACACCGTGCATGGCTCCAATAATAAGTTTATTGCTTATACTGACTCTATAGAAGTTTTTTGACTAATAATGAAGGATGGATCGAAGAACTAATAATCCATTGAGGTCAAAGATAATTGAAGTTAGAAACATAATCTATTCGGTTTGAGATATTGAACTCATATATGCACCACGTGAATCTATTAAGTGTGCTGATTATCTTGCTAAAGAAGCTCACCACTTGAATGAAGACATGCTAATTATGCAAGTTTCTCACCCTAGATCTCATGCTTGTCTAAGGCAAGTTCTATCAAATTGACTCAAGTCCTTTTGATAGAAAGAAAACCTTAACATATGCCTATATTAAAAAATTCTACACTACCTAGCTAGTAGTACTTAACAAGAAAATGTTTGACATATGATCAACTCATGATAAAGCATCCAATGTACGTAATCTCTTTCTTGTCCTAAATATAAAACCCAACTGACTTTTTTTTTTTTTTTGAGAAATTACGGAAGCTAAATAAATTACTTGATTATAATATATGTTGTGTATTTATTAGATTATATATTAGTTTATAAGTCAAAAAATTAATTTGGAGAAAAATGATGAAAATAAATACTTTAAAGTAATTGTTTAGTTTCTTTAGTCTCTTAAAAAAAATCAACTGGGTTTTATATTTAAGATGTGAGCTAGTAATAAAGTTTACTAACCGCAATGACAGCTTTGACGTTGTCGGTTGTAATTGGGATCTCAGGGCTTACACCACGTTGGATTTGTAAGAGAACCTGAAGCAAATTTTCTTGCCCACCAGAATCACCATTGTCTTCTCTAAACTGCTTCTCTTGATTCTCCTTATTGATAATATCCTCTAAAAACTCATCCAACTGCTTACGAATCTTTGCCAACTTTGATTCCACTCCTGTTATGAGATGAACGGTTTTCATTGATGGAAACAATTCAGCAAAACCAAATCCACTCGTAACCGCTGTATCGATCAATTCCATAAACTTTTCTCTTTTGGACTCGTCTCCAAATGCTACTCTCGTAATTGTTGCACTAGTCAAAGAGTATATCTTTGTCGTCACATCAAATTCCGAACCTACCGATTCTCCAACTGATTCTATCAACTTCGATACCTGAAAAAGTGATATGAGGAAGTTCAACAAGTAATATTTAACAAGAAACTGTGATGCTATTGGACTATGGGCCTCTAATGTGCCGAGTTTCATGTGCTCTCTAATGTTCCTTAAAATTTCATCACTGCTCAAGTGTTTTGTTTTTATTTCTTATTATTATTAGATTCCACAATGGGTGATATTTTGATATCTTATGAGCATAAAATGGTACATTTTTTAATTTTTTACACTTTTTTTAAAAATTTTAGAGTAATTTTTCTTTGAAAATTCATAAAAATTCAAAACTGCATAATTTTTTGCCCATAATATATCAAAATGTTACTAATTTTATAGAGAATCTAATGATCATAAGGGAAAAAAACTTTTGGGAGGTTGGGCATCATCAGGAACATTAGAGAGAGGCACATTATATTAGAGGCCCCAAACCTGGTATTATTAATGAAGAATATACTTAGCTGATATGTCTATACATATATACTCCTCTAGTTCAACTAATTCATAAGAACCAAGAAATAGTAGTTAAGTCCTTAAATTTGTCTTAAATTAAAACAAATTTTCAATTTGACCCATATTAAATGATGTTTTGAATGAGAGAGAAAAATATAAGAAGCCGTAGTTAAACATTGATTACGAAGGAAAAATTAACAAATAAGTATTAATTATTCTCAAAGTGACTTATATTGTGGATCAAGTCATTCTTCTAGAAGCGATTTATATTGTGGACCAAAAGGAGTATATAGTTAGTACCTCATCTTCTCGGACAGACGAGAAAGATTGAACCTTCTTTGCACTAAGGAGCTGTGAAGTACATATTCTTCTCATTTGCTTCCAGTAATCACCATAAGGAGCAAAAACGATATCAGAAGAGCCATAGCCCATAAGCTTAGAAGTTAGAAGCTGTGGTCTGTTGACAAAGGCAAGATCATGAGTCTTCATAATCTGTTGGGCAATTTCTGGGGATGATACAATTACTGTAGAAAGCTCGCCAAGTTGAAGATGCATTAGAGGACCAAATTTGAGAGAAAGTTCTCTGAACAAATGATGTGGAAGTAGTGAAGACCTGCTTGCTACTGCTAATTGATGCAAGTTTCCCAATAGAGGCAGCTTCCATGGCCCTGGGATTTGAATCTTAGCTTTATTTTTTGACTTTGTAAGCCAAAGCAACAAGAACAATAAGAAGAGACTTAGAAGCAAGTAAGAAAATTGGGATTCCATACGGGGTAGCGGCTTCAAGTGATATGAAATTGATCGATGTGTTTGTTGTTTAAAGTAAAGTTCTATATATATATATATATATATATATAGGTGTTGTGCTGAGAAACCATGAATCGGTACGTGAGAAGATTTTCCAAGTTAAGATAATTTTTTTTTCTATATAGTCATCTCCTTATAAATTACTTCCTCCATTCATTTTTATGAGATACTATTAGTGACCATACCCTGTTCTTTTTTATAAAATATTGTTGAGGAATGTCTGAAAAGGTTCTTGTAAATTCCCCATTTCACTTTTATTTAATTACAAAAATTACCCATGCCACTATTGTATTTAATTCCCATATTTGATTAAAAAACTCAATATAACATATTCTCTCTCTTTCACATAAATGAGGCGATTTTCGGAAAACAAATGCAATTTTATACATATTTATTGCATCTAACTACTTTTAACTATTTTATCGAACAACCCAATTCGGTTATTAGTATCTTAAGAAGGAACTGAGAGGGAGTAAGCTGGTAGATACTTTTATGAAAGGTTATGGTGGAGTTGTACGTATAACATTAAAAGTTGGCAAAGCCGTGTGTGTGTGTGTGTGTATCTTAAGAAGGAACTGAGAGGGAGTAAGCTGGTAGATACTTTTATGAAAGGTTATGGTGGAGTTGTACGTATAACATTAAAAGTTGGCAAAGCCGTGTGTGTGTGTGTGTGTGTGTGTGTGTGTGTGTGTGTGTGTGTGTGTGTGTGTGTGTGTGTGTGTGTGTGTGTGTGTGTGTGTGTGTGTGTGTGTGTGTGTGTGTGTGTGTGTGTGTGTGTGTGTGTGTGTGTGTGTGTGTGTGTGTGTGTGTGTGTGTGTGTGTGTGTGTGTGTGTGTGTGTGTGTGTGTGTGTGTCCTTATAATACACCTTTAAGTATGAAACGGAAAGATGTTTGGTGAAAGGAAGGACGATTCATAGAAGAATATAATAAAGTCAGGTGTTACTTTTTATGAAGGTTAGTTGGAGGAGTTATAATTAATATTTAAAGTTATCGTGTGTGTGTCCTTATAATACACCTTTAAGTATGAAACGGAAAGATGTTTGGTGAAAGGAAGGACGATTCATAGAAGAATATAATAAAGTCAGGTGTTACTTTTTATGAAGGTTAGTTGGAGGAGTTATAATTAATATTTAAAGTTATCAAAGTCATACCCTTATGATACGCCGAACACCGTCCATTGGAAGGGTATGAAACTGAAAGATGTTTGGTGAAAGGAATTGAAGTACTGAATTATAGAACTAGACATAGTTAGAAGCTGGGGAAAATCTCAAAAAGGACCTCCAAAATTTCAAAATCCCAAGATTTGTTTCCTTTCCTACAATTGATCACCCCGCTTCATTGTCCTAAATAGCATCCATCACTACTTAATTATAAGAGGAATACTTAAATACTCCAAGAGCGCCACCTCATCATCCGTAATCTAACTAATTAAAATACAACAACTCATCTTATTTTAATCCTACATGGTTGATTAATCATCTGGAGAAATTAAAATTTTATGACTTTGAAAAATAACAACTCAAGGGAGGGAATTGGATTTTTTGTTTTTCTAAATTATGAAGTTTATGTTTTTTAAAATCATAAAATTTGAATTTCTCAAGATGACTCATCAGCCATATGGAATTAAAATGAGATGATTGTTGTGTTTTAACTAGTTCAAGTACAGATAAGGTGACGTTCCTAGAGTAAGTAAATATTTTTCTAATTATAATGTACAAAATTTATTATCCTTCTCTGTTTGCACAAAAGATTAATTATAAGCATGCTATTAAAACCCTACCCAGGTTGACTAGTTATATCAGTGTGAATCAATGATCCGATCCCTTGACTAGTTCAATCAAGAGTAACTCTACTTTAGTAACTCTGCTTGGTTGGATTATATGTGGTTTATACATAAATATTTTATATATTTGTGGATTTGATCTATGGTTGACCTTGATTTGAACTACTAGCTTTTGAATCACTGTAGCCTCCACCAGTATGGACCAATCCAATTTTTAATACCTTAATAATAAATCAAATTATCATTTTATAAAATCATTGTTGTCTTGACTTCAGTTTTAAAAGTGGCTGGAAACCATACTTAAGAATTTTCATTTGTAGTCTTGAGAAATATTAGCAAGGGTCGTCAACTCAATTTGTACCTAAAGTTTAAAATATGTGGAAGCAAACTAAGCTTTAAAAAATACTGTACGCATGTTAAAAACTCTATGCACAACCTTTTTTTCCTTCATTTCTCTCCTTTTACTCTCGGAAAAATCATTGCCACCAACAAAATCTTTATGCCTTAATGAAATTTTGTATTTTATAAAAAACTTAATCAATAAATAAGTAATTAAACGGAAGAAGAGTGGCTCGTATAAAGTTATAAATAGTAAATACGGAAATAAAATCGTTGTTGAGTGAAAATACCGCAAATGTACAGTATAGAATTCTTATGCTCTGAGGATCAATTGTCAGTAGCTTAATTAAAAAATTTTGATAGATCACGTGCTCGATCATCTCTAATATCCATCTACTAATTACTTTATCATTAAGTGATTTACATATATTTTTTAATTTGTCGCTTGGGTACTAGTCTAACGAGAAAATTGCTTAAACTCTAAGATTTTTGTGGATGTTTGGCTGATCAAAGCATCTGACAGGGATGTGATATTCTTATTCTTAACATTTACATCTTATATATATCATGTCAGCTAAGGAAGCCCATTATATGAATGTTATTGATTGTGTTGTCCTTATGAATGGTTAAGTCTTTACTTGATTAAGATTGTTATACTATCAATAAACTAATATTTTTAATATTTAATTTTTAGGGCTGTATGATAGCCGTTTTTTTTTCATTTTTAACAAAATAAAAATTACAAACCATCTTATATCATGGCAAATGAGAAAATATGAGCTAAGGGAGGTTCTGAGGCCGGCGGATGTTTTAAATAACACATGAATGAAACATTTATATATAAATAACACATAATCCAACAAATCAGAGTTATTAAAGTATAAATAGTGTAGAATGTTATTTATTCTTTTTTAAAAACTCAAAATGACGTCATTTCAACTTGACCTGTTTAAAACTCTTGACATCTCGATTAGAGGGTTGGTTCAGTCTTCTAATCCATTGATCCAAATTATTATTTTTGATTTGATAAAGGGTTCCCCTTTCAAGGCTTAGAGTGTTGAGGGTTTTTGTTTCTTCTAATAAGTGCTTATAGCATAAGGGTTTTCATCTCTCCCAATAAATGTGTTTTCTAAGATTTAAATTCGTATTCTCCTCTTTACTGGAGTGAAGTCTTACCACCTTATCCAAGAACTTGTTGGTAGATTAAATTTTAATACCAAGTCATTGAGCGCAATCATTCTTCAAAACTATATATTTTGATATTTTTTTTATAATTAAAAAGGGTGTGAATTTCGGACCTTGGCCTTATCCCAACTTCTATCCATATTCCTAAAATTCAACCTTATATCACTTTTTTTCAAGGTACTGAAAACCGGACCGGACACTGAACCGGTCAAGGCACTGGGTCAAGGGTTAGTGGTTCAGACCGAGGTCAACCCGGGAGTCAGACCGGGGTCAATAAAAAATATAGATATATATATATATATAATTTAAATGTGCATGCATATCATTCAAAAAACCATATAAAAGAGTTTTTTCAGCCAAGAGTCTAATATAACCTCCTAAATCTAATACTTACAAAAATATCTATGTATCAATAAGTACATAAGGATTTTTTTAAGCCTAAATATTTCAAAGCTCTTTGCAAATCCAAAAACAAAACAAAGAGCATCCCCCAATCCTATTTGTAAAACAAAGTCTAGTAACATAGTCATTCAAATCCATAGGCACCAAAACAATTAATCAATGCCCTCAAAATTGGGTTGGACTATATTCAAATCTAAAGGATTAGGAGGAGAAGCTGCACGAGGAAAACCAAAAACACTAGTAATAGTAACATGATCATCATTCAATGACGGAGGCTCAGGAATATCCATGTCTTCACCACCTATATTGCAAGAATTAATATAAGTAATAATGAATGAGTAAGTATTTACTTATACAAGAATATAATCATAAATCATAATAGGAGATACAAACCTTCAGAACCCACAGCAAAAGTTGAAGTTTGTTCAATTTCTTCATTATTAGCAGCAGTAGCAGCACTTTCAAGATTTGTTATATCTGTATCATCAAAGTCAGGAGTTGTGTCTTCTTCTACCACCCAAAAGTCGACTTTGTCAATTGATTCAAAGTCAACTGGATCATAATCAGTCTTCTTCTTCTTGAATATACTCCTACAATAACAAAGAATATCAAATATAATTTGCAAAAGTATTTCTTATGTTAGAACTCCTATATTAAGAGATGCTGCATAAGAACTAATAACAATAGTTACCTTAATTTTTCGGTAGAAATTAAATTGAATAGCTATAAAAGGTACGTAAAATCACCATTATCCTCTAATCAAACTTACCTATTCTTTAATCGTAGATTATACTCCCTCCGGTCCTAATTATAAGACAAAGTTGACTTTTTTGGAGAAATTAAGGAAGCCAATTAAATCATTTTAGAGTATTTATATTTTTAGTATCTTTGGATTATATATTAGTTTATTATTCAAATTACTTAGTTTGAAGAAAAAAAATATAAATATAAATATTTTAAAGTGATTTAATTGGTTTCTTTAATTTCTCCAAAAAAGTCAACTTTGTCTTATAATTAGGACCGGAGGGAGTAATTCGTATAAACCAAATCATTTAGTCTTTCATGTTGTAATCTGTTTCTTCTTTTGGTGTGGATACGCTCAAATAAACTCCAATTTCTCTCACACCCAGAAGATTAAGCAGTTTGGCTAAGGATGCACACGGCAATCTTTGGCAATTCTGGAACCGAACCCCCATAAAATGTCCACCTCTCACCTGCAATATTTAGTTGAATGTTAATTACATGTTATAATAATTACAAGTGCAATTAAAATTAAATTTGTATACTTTGTTACTTACATGGGTCTAGTTTCTGGGATGCTTTTTCACATGACATTTTATTAAATGAATCTTTACGATCGCGATAAACAACCAGTTGCTGCATCGTCGTAAGATAGTCATGACTTAGACCAGAGTAGGACTCAAACACATCAATCAGACCTTGCACTACCCTATGTTTCTAAACAAATGTAGGGCTATACAAGAATGCAGGGTTTAACAAATATGCGGATGCATGAAGGTGGCCCTTCAAATGCTTATCCCATCGAGCTTGAATAATATCTGTGTACGGCTTATATTGTTCTTTACTTTTAGCAAACATCTCCTTGATTGCCCCTTTGGCCCTTTGCATACCTTCATAAATATAAGGCAAAGAAGGCTTTTCATCAGAGTCAACAATTCTCAATAATTTTTATGAGAGGAGACACGATCTTCACAACTTGGAAGCAATCAATCCAAAATCGACTATCCAATATGATAGCACTAAACAATTTCCCAGCTTCACTTCTTGCTAATTTGTGCTCAACAAAATGCTTGTCAACAACCAAAGCCTGTAAGTCATGCTTATGCATATAAATGCTATGCAAAGTAATGAAAGTAGTAGCAAACCTTGTTGCTCCTGGACGCACAATTTCTTTCCAACCCTATCTTTTTCTTAGCCATGATAAGAATACTATATGATTATAAGCAAATATGGTTATCTTAGATGCCTTTGTCGCAAGATCAGACACATGAGGCATGCTTGCAATATCTTTCAACACAAGATTTAAACAGTGGGCAGCACACGGTGACCAATAAATTGCTTTATAACTTTGCTTGATCAACTTGCCACATGCTACATAGTTGGATGCATTGTCAGTCACCACATGAACAATATTCTTAGGACCAACCCACTCAATCACTTCACGAAATAACAAGAATAAAGTTTTGGCATCCTTGACTAAATCTGAAGCATCCACTGATTTTACAAACACCATGCCATGTGTTGAATAGACTAAAAAATTTATCAAAGTTTGGTTGCTAACATCAGTCCAACCATCTGCCATGAGTGTACAACCCCTTTCACTCCATTTAGCTCGATAACTCTCAATAAGTAGTTGGCACTCTTTTTTCCAATCTCTCAACAAGTTAACTCTAAAATCATAAGTATTAGGGCCTTTAAATCCAGGCCCAATCGATGCAATAGTGTCAAGAGCTTTCTGAAATAAAGGGCAATCAAAAGTATTAAATGGAACACAATTAGCCTTGGCTTTGTATTGAGCTTCTTTACTTGACAATACACTTTTTATGCTTGGTTGTGAACTAGGGGTTGTCCTAGGAGGAAAATAATTCTCAACACTCCCAGGAACTCTCCTCTTGTTGGCACTACTCTCAGGGACTGTTGTAATTAGAGTTGAAGCAATTGGATCATTGTTGCTTTCTATATCTTCAATAATGTCCTCATGAACATTCTTACAAGTCTTTTTCTTTGCACCTTCTTTTAAAGATTCTTGCATCCTATTACGTACATCAAAAGGAACCTTTTTACAAGAAGCAACTTGACCAGTAACACCAGCAAGGTGTTACTTCATCCTATTTATTCCGCCTCCTCTGTAACTTGATGTACAAAAAAGACACGTATAGACGTTTACTTTCCCTTCTTTTTTAAGGGCAAAATATGCCCATGCTAGGTCAGTTTTTCCAGGTCCATGAACCGACTAGGGAAACTCAGCATTAGTTGTAGCACCAGTAGCTTTAGTGGTTGCATTCTCATTAGGAGTGGGGGTCGGAACCTCAGCATTTGTATTATCCATAACCAGAATTCTCAGAACAGAGCACAAATAAATAGCTACAAGAAAATAATGAAGGCAAAGCAAATGAACTCAGAATATATCGTACACCAGAAACTTCTTCATCAATCTAAACCAAGCTAATTAACAAGCACACTGCCAATGATATTAAAAAGTTGCAGGTCACCCTCATTGAATTGTCTTCTGTACAAAAGCTCAGTGATATATATATATATATATATATATATAATCCAACCAAGCTAATTAACAAGCACACTGCCAAAGCCAAAAGCATGCAATAAGTAGGTCTCAGAAAAACAATGATCTAATTATAACCTCAATTACTAGCAACCAGAATAAAATTTCATGGCTAAAAGAATGCATTTAAGAGACCTTTAAAATTGGACTGCCACGTACTAGAAGTATATTACTTGAAGGAAAAAGGCATACTTGGGTATTTCAATCATCTGCCTCAAAAGATCGAGTTGAGAAGCACCAAGAAATAATGCTAGCCGTTGTGTATCTTAAAATGATTAAGGACCTAACAAAAAGACAATGAAAAAATCTAAATAAAAACAAACACTAAAGTTGCAACAACGTACCTCTCTATCCCACGATATAAAAAAGGGCACAGACAATAAAACTTATTCAAGGGGAGAAATATCATCCAAATGATCATCAAAACATAAAATCACTCTGATTCCCCCCATATCTCAAATGATCATCCATGAAATTACTCTGATTTTTCAAACCTCGACTTGTTTTCGGACACACCAATAGTACACAGCCATAAGCTAAATCACAAACCATGCCATTGGCTAAAAGAACACTTAGGAAGCCCCAAAGCTTACAGTAAAATAAGATGGTCGAACAAATGCATTCTGCCAAAGCCAAAAGCATGCAATAATATATATATATATATATATATATATATATATATATATATATATATATATATATATATATATATATATATATATATATATATATATATATATATATATATATATATATATATATATATATATATATATGAGAATGTGAGAACTCAGAACTGAGAGTCCCTCTCAAACGTCCCTAATTTGGTTTTATATATATAATATAATGGTCTCAGAAAAACAAGTTGGGAGTGCAAAGTTGTAATCTTTTTTATGATCGATCCTTTTGTGGGTGCACAAGTAGGTCTGATTACTTATTTCACAACTGGCTTTCCAAAACTTTTGTGGAAGCAAAGAAGAAAGTGATGTTTCCATTCAAAAACAAAAGAAAGGAAAGGAAATGGAAATTAAAGGTTTTTCCCAATGCTTAACTAACAAGAGAATGATTATACTCTATCACAGACAAAAGCAAGCAAGTCTAAAACTCGATCACAGACAGAGTCACAGAGCACAGGCGAAAAGCAAGCGAAAATGATTATTCTCAGCAAAAGCAAGCAAAAATTATTCTCAGCAAAAGCAACCGAAAAAATGAATATATTTTCAATCAAACTCTTCATCGAAAATGATTATACTCAATCACAGACAGAGTCACAGACCACAGGCGCAAGCTTTCAACTAGTGATTGAAATCTAAAAGGCTAAAAGTCTAAAACCGAGCACTGAGTTACACACCACAGAATCACAGACGCAATGAGAAATCGATCACAGAGTCACAAATGCAACCTTTCAAGTAAAAGAGAAAACCTGAGCGACGGACGGCATGACGGCGTCACAGAGTCATCAGTGCCCATGACGACCCAGAGAGGGCAGCACCCACGGCGACGGAGTCATGGCGAAAATAGAGACACCTGACTAGTCACAGACACCGAACTTGTCTCTGCCGTGAACGAAAAACAGAGACCCAGAGTGGTGCCGGTGTCACGACAAACAGAGCATTTCACCGGTAAAGGTTAAAGCTTTCCGGTTGCTAGCAAGAAGGAAGGGGAAAAGGAAGGTCGATTGCAGATTATGGCCAATGCTGGATTCTCGATTTCATCTTCAATGGCGACGGAAACTGGAGAGTCGAGAGGGAGGGAGACGGACGTGGAGGTTTCAAAAAGTGAAAACAAAAAAAAAACTCAGAGGGAGACTGTCAAAGACGAAGCGTCCGCGGGAAGGAAGAAATGAGAAATCAAATTTGAGGGAAATATTAAAAAAAAAAAAAAAAAAAAAGAAGCAAAACGGCGTCGTTTTGATGGAAAAAAATAAAAATATATATATATAACTCAACCGGGGCAACCGTGACCCGGCCGGGTTACCCCGGGTCGGCCGGGTCACCTTCTCCCGGTTTCTCACCCCAAACCGGACTGGACCAGTCACCAGTTCACCGGTTTCCGGTCCGAACCGGCCGGTCCAGTCCGATTTTAAATACCATGCTTTTTTTAAAGATGCATTTAATTTTAAAATGAAATAAGGTTACATATGTTCTTTCATATATTGCATTAAGTTTATGAACGACAATGTCCTAAATTACATCATTATACTCCATCCATCCTTTTTATAAGATATCAAATAAATGGCCAAATTGTATACTTTAAGAAATCTATTAAAATTAGTTAAAAGTAATAAATATGTAAGAAATATAATTTTTTTCAAATATGCCCTTATTCATAAGAGGGTAAGTGAGAGAGAAATAGTGAGAAAAAAGGTGAAAGAGAATGTATGAAAAAAAGATAATTAGAGAGAATAGAGGCGAGGAGAGACCACACAATAATTAATTAGGAGTAAAGTTGGTAAACTGTATTTAACATTTAGACAATCCCGAACTGTATCTTATAAAAGGGTAGGATCAATTTAAAAAGTTAGATATTATGACAACAACATGGAGGGAGTAATTCTTAATTCATGAATCACCCGCATTATTAGATGAAACATTGCACCTTATTAATTACTATATATAAGCCAACTCATAATCCTCTATAAGATACTCAAGTTTCATAGAAATCTGAGACTCTAACATTTTATGAGCTTGGGTAAAGAGGAGAGAGTGATAAGAAGAAAAATATGATGAAAGAGAGTGTATAGAGTAAAATGGGTAAACATACATTTATTGTTCAGACAAAGTCAAAGAAAACCTTATAAAAGGAGACGAACCATGTTGAAAAAGGCAACATTGTAAATAAGGAAAAAGGAAGTACAGGACTCCCACAATCCTATAAGATACTCAAATTTCATAGAAATATGAGACTCTTAACATTTTATTTGTTTCTAATTAAATTTGCACATTTATATAGTTGCATACAGCTTCAGTCTGTATTGTATGGTGTGGGGATCAACACAAGCTTGTTCTTCAATCTAGCCACAATGTCAAAAGTTTCAGTCATGTCTAAATCCTCTGGCTTCAATATTCCATGTGGAAGTTTCCAATCAAAGTGGTAAAGCAAGCTAGCTAGAGAAAGCTCAACGCTTGCTACACCAAATAAAAGGCCAGGGCAAATTCTTCTTCCAGCACCAAAAGGGATAAACGCAAAGTTTGTTCCTTTGAAGTCAATATCATTATTGCAATTTCCATTATTATGGAACCTCTCTGGAATAAACCTTTCAGCCTCATACCAATGGCTTGGATCTCTTCCAAGTGCCCATGCATTTACTATAACTTGAGTTTTGATGGGTATTTCATAGCCATTAATTTTGCTTGTTTCTCTGCATTCTCTTGGGGCCAATAATGGAGCGGGTGGGTGTAGTCTCATAGTTTCTTTGATTGCAGATTTTAAGTAACCAAGTTGTTCCATGTCACTATCATGGATTACTTTTTTTCCTTTAAAAGTTTCTCTAATTTCAGCTTGTGCCATTTCCATCACCCTTGGATTTCTCATCAATTCTATCATAGCCCACTCTATTGTTGCTGCAGAAGTATCAGTCCCACCAGCGAATATATCCTGCAATAACATGATGCTCACAAACTGATGATCACAAATTTACATGGTTAAATTAACTACACACACCCATACTCACGATTAAAGATAAATAACACTCCCTGGGACCTCAACGTAGGACCTAATAGGGATTTTCAATGTTGTTTCTAAACATAAAACATACTTCATGTGTTTATCACTTTTTTCTCAAAGTAACACTATTGATATTTGCTCGACAATAATAAAGTATCAAAGGAAGAGAAGAAATTAAGAAAAATGTTTAGGGTATTTTAGAAAGAAAAAAAATCATATTAACTAACTTAACTAACATCCTTAATCTACTTAAATTATTTAATTAGGTTTTATATTAAGGACCAAAAGAGTACATGGTATGTCTGTATTTTTTTTTATAAAAAGAAAAAATGAAATTAAAGCAACCAATATTTGCCAATTACATATAGATAAAATACCGAAATGATAGACCTTAAGAAATCATAAAAGATGGACTTTGGAATAACCCTAATCTACTAACTAACACAAAAATCAAAAAGGAAAGCCAAGATTTCGTGCCAATTTAGTATGCGTGTATGAATTTATGGATTTAACAACGAAATAATACACTGAAACATGCATCCCCATCGCTCAGTAAACAAAACCACACCAAATCCCAAGCACCCATAAAAACAAATTCATATATTTATACTACCAGTCTACCATTATATTGTACACACATGGAGTATATTATACACACACCAGAACATATACTCTGTGTGACCGATGAAAAACACAACTTTTATTGATCTTTTTTGTTTTGTTTGGAATGAATTGTTATAAAAAATTGTATAGATCTATTGTTGATTGTTTAATTTATATATAATATTAATTAAGAGTAGTTCAAATATGTTAAACACATAGCTTTTTAAAATATATATTGATGATTTAAAAAAATTGAAGACCGATAATTTTTTTCCAAGTCCTCAATATGCAATACAAATGAAAATGTATTAAAAGTGCAAACATATTCATATATTCTTTATTTTTTTTTCAAATTACTATATCAGGTGTGTGTGTGTGTGTGTGTGTGTGTGTGTGTGTGTGTGTGTGTGTGAGAGAGAGAGAGAGAGAGAGAGAGAGAGAGAGAGATTTCACTTTGCATATATATACTTTTTTTAATTTTTTAAAATTACAGATAATTGTACCTAATTTTAAAGTAATAATTATTCATGTGACTTGCATGATGTTGAATGCTCAGTAAAGAAATATTTAACATAAGATAAACTCATGTGGTACGTAACAATAATCAAGTTTACTAACCCCAATGACACCTTTGACATTGTCGATTGTGATTAGGATCTTAGGACTTTCCCTACGTTGGATTTGTAAGAGAACTTGAAGCAAATTTTGTTGCCCATGATCATCAGAATCAGCCAAAGTCTGCTTCTCTACTTGATTCTCCTCGATAATATCTTCTAAAATCTTGTCAATCAGTTTATGGACCTTCACTAACTTCGCTTCCAGTCCTGTTATGAGACGAACAGCTTTCATTGATGGAAACAAATCAGCCAAACCAAACCCACTCTCAATCGCTGTCATGAACAATTCCAAAAAATTTTCGTAGTGTTTTTAGAAATGTTTCCAAATGCTACTCTTGTAACAATTGTACTCGTCATAGAGTAGATCTTGCTTGTGAGATCGAAATCTGAACCCACCGATTTTCCAATTGATTCTATCAACTTTGATACCTGCAGATGCAGAAATTATCAGTATATATATAGAGAGAGAGACTAAATTTTATTATTATCTCATCCTGCAACTGGATATTTAATTCAGGAAAATTAATCTTCTGATGCCTATGGTTTTAAGTTGATTGTAACTTAATCCTATAGTTTTGACCCTGTTGTAACTTAATTTCTAAAATTTTATTCACTGCAATCCAATCTTACAGTTTTATCCATTTTATGATTTAGCTGAATTTTATTTCATATATATGTGAGTGACAGAGAGATTTTATTTTTAAAAACATAGGGACTAATTAAATTATAAAATGAATAAAACTATAGGGAATGAGTTACAACGAGTCAAAGTTCAGGTACTGAGTTATAACTAAGCTAAAGTTATAAGGACTGAGTTGCACCGAATCAAAGTGTAAGGATTGAGTTATAATCAAATCAAAACTATATGATCAAAAGATTAATTTTCCCTTTGAACCGGAAACTATTCAATCATTTAATTTTATTACCTCATCTTCTCGGACGGACGAGAAAGATTGAACCTTCTTGGCACTTAAGAGATGCGAAGTACATATTCTTCTCATACGCATCCAGTAATCACCATAAGGAGAGAAAGCGATGTCAGAAGAGCCATAGCCCATAATCTTAGGACTAAGAAGTTGTGGTCTGTTGACAAAGGCAAGATCATGAGTCCTCATAATCTGTTGGGCAATTTCTGGGGATGATACAATTACTGTAGAAAGCTCTCCAAGTTGAAGATGCATTAAAGGGCCATATTTGAGAGACAATTCTCTAAATGCATGATGGGGAAGTGACCTTGCTGCTGCTAATTGATGCAAGTTTCTCAATAGAGGCAGCTTCCATGGCCCTGGGATTTGAATCTTAGCTTTATTATTTTTTGGCTTTGTAAGCCAAAGCAACAAGAAAAATAAGAAGCAAGTAAGGAAATTGGGATTCCATACGGGTTGCCTTCAAGTGCTGGTGATCGATGGATGATGTATGTTGTTTAAACTGAAGTTCTATACATATATATATAGTAACCAGTGTTGACAATTTGGCAAATATGTCATTTAAAAAAATGGAGAAAAAGTACGCATAAAGGTTCCAAAATGATGTAAAAATGGCACGACCGTTAAGTTAACCTATATATGCTGACCATTTAGCAAATAATCCGCACACAAATTGGATAGCATTTTCCCCACTAGCGACCTTGTCCGACACAATGGTACACTTCTTCGATGCCGGAGCTAAAGAGCTATGGATCAGAGGCACAGTTGTTATAAATTAGTCATGTGCTAGAAGGAGAAAAAGAGGAGGAGGATGAAGAGGAGGTTGGGGATGACTCATCCACTATCATATAAATTAATTAACGCGTCCAAATCTTCTGATATTATTCATCGGCAGCAAAGAAACCAAAGAAAAGGATGGCATATGAGACGGCTAGGGGAGGGTAGCTCAAACGTGATGCAACGCATGAGGTTTGTTTGTTAAACAACTAATGTAGATTGACTTAACGGTCGTATCATTTTTGACCATTTTAAGACTTTTATATGTACTTTTGCACTATTTTTCTAACATGCATGTTTGTCAAATAATCAACATCAGTTGACTTAACAGCTGAGGTATTTCTGCACCATTCACTATAAAAAAAAACATTAAATTCCTAACAAAATTTGTCATGAAAAATATTTCATGACAAATTCCGTCGGTAATTATATGGCAAATAAATTAACTTGCCACAGAATTAGCCACAGAACTTCTAGTGGCTAATTTTGCCATGGAATTTTCCGTGGCTAATTTTGCCACGGAATAATTCCGTGGATAATTTCGTCTGAAAAATTGAAACATTATTATTTTTCAAATAATTTATTTTTTTAAAAATATATTTATAAAAATTAAAACTTTAATATTATTAGCCATAGAAATATTTAAAAATTAGGGTTAATATCACCTTTAATTCCTATGATTTGAAACTTGAGAGATTAAAATCAAAATAAGGGTAAACTTGAGGGATTAAAGATTATATTAATCCTAAATATTATTTTTCCATAATTATTGTTAAAATTATGATATACTATATGTAATTCCTTAATAATATATTACATATAAAATAAAATAAAAATATATAATATAATACACATATATATTTTCGAAATATATATATATATATATATAAATTATTAGTTATTAATTAATGTTAATAAAAAATTAAAATTTAATTCCAAAAATTGGACAAAAATATAGTCAAATCAAAATTTATTTAAGATGTAAAATTTTTTTGTTTGAAATTAATTTATGTTAAAATTATAAGAATATAATAAGATTATATATAATATTGCAATAATATAATGCCAAAGCTTTCCAGCACAACTGATAAGGCTTCACACGTGGGTTCGAATCCTCTTGGGGCCAAGAGGAGATGCATTTTCAGGAAATATTGAGCAGTGACACATGGCAAAGTGATGTTGCGACACGTGGCGGAGCTCGGGCCCAGCCGGTGAGGTGGCAGCAGCCAGAGCTGCCACGTGGCTTCTCCCTAAAATGCCACATGGTATTTTGAAATTAAAAAAATGAAAAATAAATTTGCACCAAAGGAAACTTTTGGTGTTATTAGAATTCCATCAGAAATTAATTTGTTATGGTTCTATTAGCAAGGAAATGGATTTCGTCATAAATCCATTTTTATCGAAAATTCTAAATTCCATGACAAATTCCATTAGAAATTTAATGTATTTTTGTAGTGATTTTAGAACCTTAATATGAATTTTTGCACCAAAGGAAACTTTTGGTGTTAGATGCACCCAAAGAATACTTCATGAGGGGGTTTGTACCTGTTATAACATTAAAAGTTATCAAAGTCATATCCTAATTATGATACACCTTTGAAACAAAACGATGTTGGGTGAAAGGAAGCACAAATTCGTAGAACCTAGCTAGCTAGTTAGAAGTTAGGTGTTATCCTTCATGAAAGTTAGTTGGAAGAGTTTTAGCATTAAAAGTTATTAAAACCATACCCTTATAATTGGAGGAACTAATTTTGATGCTCAACAAAGTGATAAATACCAAAATCCCATCACTTCAATGAGATCTGTATCATCCAAATACAATTTTAATGATTTAGATTTAAAATTTCAACAAATTGTTTTTAAATGAAAAAAATGATAATAAAGAGATTGTCTTTAATTTATTTTAGATTTTGTAATCTGTACACGATAAAATAACTTTTTCAAAACATATAAAAGTAAAAAAAAAAAAAATCTAGAACATTCAAATTAATTTTGGTTTGTCCAGATTTCAGTGAGCACTGAAACTGACTTTCATAATACTACTTTGAAAGAGTACGAAACACAAAGATGTTTGGTGAAATTAGGAAGTACTACAATTCATAGAACCTATAAACATATATTTAAAAGTTAGGTTTACCTTTAATTAGAAGGTTAGTTTAACAACCCTCGGTTAAAAGGCAAAGACAAAGTAGTTGCAATTTTTTTCATTGAAGAATTGTTTTACTTGAATACACACCACTTCATTGTTCATAAGTAGCCTTTATCACTATTTCTCTCTATGCAGAAAATAAACATCAAGTCAAGTTATCATTTTATAAAAACCATGGTCATCTTTGGCTTGAGTTTTAAAATACAAACCACATTTAAGAAATTTTATTGTATTCTTGAGAAATTAAAAATCCTCATCAACTCAATTAGTATATAAAGTTTGGAATATATATATATATATATATATATATATATATGACAGCGAATCAAGTCTTCAAAAAGCATTGTCCACACGTTAAAAATTTTATATACAAGTTCCTTCTTCGTCTCTCCTTTAACCGTTTAAGGAATCATTGCCACCAACAAATTAAAACCTTCATGCCTTAATGAAGTTTTGTATTTTATACTACTTCCAGTTCTTAATATAAGAAGTTAAGAACTAGTTAGGATTGAATTTAGTTTTAAATATAAAACCTCAATATACTTTATCTCCTAAATTTATAAATTTTTCTCAAAGTATTTCTATTGATTATACATATGAAAGAGTTCTCATTCAAAAGCTGTCATGATAAAAGATGATATTTTAGGAAAACTAACTTATATTTGTTATAAATAATTAACAAAATTAAAATTCCTTAATCAGTCTGCCCAATTAGTCAACTATTTTTTATATTAAATAGTGGAGGTAATATTAAAAAAAGCTTTGAACAAAAAATAACTAAGGCTTTTTAAGAGTAGCGTAAATCATTAATTGCTGAGTGAAAACACCGCGAGTGTACCGTAAAGAATTCTTAATTATGCTACGAGGATTAATTGTGAGTAGCTTGGAAAGTTTGGATGACGTGCTCATATCTAATATCCATCCACTGTAACTACTTTTTATTATCAAGTGATTTTACATATATTTTTGATGAATTGTGGCAAGGGTACAAGTCTAACGGGAAAAAAAAAAAAAAAAAGCTTAAGCTTTAAGATTTTTGTAGATGTTTGGTTGATCAAAGTAAATGACACAGGGATGTGATATTCTTATATTCTTAACATATACATCTCAAGGTTGATATCGTTATCCTTGCCATTTGATTGAACTTGGTTTTTGATAGATAGACGAAGTAGATGAGAATGAGTGAAATGGCGGAATGCCCATTGACTTTACTGATAAATGTGTACAGTATATATAGAGGAAGAGGAATGAGGTGTAGTACTGCTATAACAACTCAACAACATGTGACTAAATGCCAGCTGTCACCATGTGGCCTAACTAATTCCTAACTTAATCAGTTACATGTCACTTAATATCTGTAGTATTCCCCCGTAATTCACATTTCACTGCAACCTCATAACAAGATTGTACTTAAAATCTTCAAAGGCAAAGTTGGGTAGTGCTTTTGTGAAATCCATCAGCAACCTGGGCTGAAGATGGTATATGCAGCACCATGATTTCTTTTCGAATGGCTCTTTCTCGTACAAAATGCAGATCCAGTTCAATGTGTTTGGTTCGTGCATGCAAGAATGGATTAGCTGTAATCATAACAAAGAATCTTAGGAACTGATACAAGTTTAACTTGGAGTTCACTTAACAGAGAACGGATCCACAGAACTACTGATACAACAGAAGACATATTCCTATATTCGGGCTCTGTGCTAGACTTAGCTACAAGTAATTGCTTCTTGGATGACCAAGCAATCAAATTTGGACCAAAAAATATGCAAAAGCTAGAGGTACTTTGTCTATCATTAAAATCAGAAGCCCAATCAGCATCACAATAAGCAACCAGGGCAAGGCTTCGTGAAGGAGCAAGAGACAAACCGTGAGAGACAGAACAAGCCATGTACCTTAAAATGGTTTGACAGCCTTCCAATGGAGATTGCATAAATTGACAAACTTTATTGACTGCAAAGCATATCTCAGGTCTTGTGATTGTGGCATATTGAAGGGCACCAACAATTGACCAATACAAGCTGGCGTTCTTATAACGATTGTAACCAGTTTTGTAGAGCTTTAAACCAGATGTCATGGGAGTTCTGGTTCCTTTAGCAATGATCATTCCAGTGCGCTATAGTGAGTCTTTGATATACTTGGTCTGAGAAAGGAACAACCCCCCACCTGGCTAAGGTTTGACTTCGATTCCCAAAAAATAGCTGAGATTAACAAGGTCTTTGATAGTAAATTCATTGTTTAAAGCCATAATGGTACCTGCAAAGGGCAGTTGTCAGTTGTGATGATATCATCTACATACACAAGGACATAGAGCATTTTTGAACCATGAACTCTTGTGAATAAAGATTGGCCGGACCTGCTACTTTGAAATCCAAAATTGTTCAAAGCTGAACCTAATCTTTCAAACAAAGCTCTAGGCGCTTGTTTGAGGCCATAGAGAGCTTTGGCCAATTTGCAAACAAGTGTAGTGTCCTAATACTCATAACCAGGAGGTTGTTGCATACACCTCTTCATGCAAAATGCCATTAAGAAAGGCATTATTAACATCAACTTGTCTTAAACACCAACCCTGAGTTTGTCCAAAACAAAAAACACCAACCCTGAGATACAGCAATAGTGAGAATTAGTAGAATAGTCACTGGTTTGACCACAAGACTCAATGTTATGTGTTCCTCCAATGGTGTCTGATGATCTTTTTTGTTGATCGGATGCTCTGCCTTATAATGATGCCTGCTCTCTACTACTCTTCTCTTTTCAATTTCAAAAAAACAGAAATAAACTGTCCCCAGCTCCATCATTATCAACCGAAAGGGAAGGGAATTTTTGTTTTGGTCAAATAAAGGGAAGGGAATTGATGATGCTCCACTCATATTTCTTTTCCTTCTTTTTTCTCCACTCCTTTTTTTTTCTCCATTCCACTAAATCATGTCGGGTGCCTGATGAAGAAGCATATTGCAAACTTAAGTTCCCCCGTTTTGACCAAGGGACTAAAATAAAAAAATTTTAAATTTTGCAAAGGGATTATATTAACAATGCTTGAAATTTTTATGAACAGAACAGAATTTTCAAAAATTTTGGGTACTTATCTGTAATTTTCTTTGGTCCCTTTTCTCTTACAATTGTGTAATTTTCAGAAATTTTGGGGCCTTCTCCGTAGTTTTTCCCAGTATTAATTCTGACCCTCCAGAATCATTATCAACCGAAAGAGAGCACAAATGTTCCTTAGTCAAAACTTGCGTTTGGACCAGGGACTTGAGCGAAAAGATATAAAGCTTTTTTTAGGGACTCAAGGGAAATTGTTTAAGCCAAGTATATGTCAGAACCGAATCTTCAAAAGTTTGGGGTACTCTTCTGTAATTTTCTTTGTCCTTTTTCTTTATATATGAAACTAATAAACACCTTAATCAATGAACAAAAGAAAATCTTGTTGTTGACTATTAGAAACTTAATCGACTAAGTCATCACCTCTCAATATATGCAAGCCTTTAAATTTCTATGATGAACTCTCTAAAATTGTGTGTTTGGTTTTTCATTCAAGCACTGCGATTTTAATTTTAAGCAATATTGCATATCAACTCAATTTGTATGTTTATTGATTTAACAGGTGGAAGTAAAGACACCCCATACAATGCACGGGAAGGATTAGATCGTTTTCTTTTAGTAATTCTCCACACCAGTGATTATCTAATCTTCTATTAACCTATTAATATCATTTTAAGCACTGATATAGTTTATACAATATTGCATGCAACAGGCAACGAAAGTTCAGTGTGATTGTTGACAAAACAATATTCAACAAATATAAGATGATTGTAAGAGAGGGAGAATATTACCGTTTTAGAGCCTTTAGGGTAATAAGCAACTATAGATTCCTGAAGTCATGTGACCATCCCTTTGTGATTATATTCCATAAACTTAGCCATGTTGTTCTATATGAGGGTAAGGAGCTGCCACATAGTGCATACAATGTTCTGCCTCTGTATTGAATGCTAAAGAAGGAACCACCTATAAATGTTTTACCAGGTACCCACAGTAAAAAAGTTAATGGTGAGCCTTAAACTAAACAAAATAGCAATGTGTCATAATCAATGGATGTAAGATCTCTTGAGTTTGTCTCAATGATAAATGTATTTTTCTCCATTTTGCCCTTAATTAATAAATATATTGGTTAAAATTTGGAGATTGGACAGGGAGCAAATTTGAAATTGATTTTCATATGTCCGCCATTTTTTAAAAACAATTGATATACATGGAGAACTTGAAATAAGACATCAAAGAGATCCAGCCAAATAGCTTCAAAAATTAACTATGCCTTATTTTCAATGGTCTCGCAGAATTAGAACCTCCATTTAGGTTTAATTGGACGGGCAAATAAGAATGTAGGAAAAAGATTCCATATATCTGTATATATATTAGGATACTTTATGCATAGAGTCTACGGGAAAGCACAAGCTTATATGAAAGAAATCACATACACAAGGACATAGAGCATTTTTGAACCATGAACTCTTGTGAATAAAGATTGGCCGGACCTGCTACTTTGAAATCCAAACTTGTTCAAAGCTGAACCTAATCTTTCAAACCAAGCTCTAGGCGCTTGTTTGAGGCCATAGAGAGCTTTGGCCAATTTGCAAACAAGTGTAGTGTCCTAATACTCATAACCAGGAGGTTGTTGGATATACACCTCTTCATGTAACATGCCATTAAGAAAGGCATTATTAACATCAACTTGTCTTAAACACCAACCCTGAGATACAGCAATAGTGAGAATTAGTAGAATAGTCACTGGTTTGACCACAAGACTAAATGTCTCCGTAAAATCAAATCCCTCTTATTGATGAAACCCCTTAGCAACTAATCTAGCTTTTCGTTTAGCTAAAGTGCCATCAGGGTGAGTTTTGACTTTGAATACCCACTTGCAACCAATTGCACACCTATTGAGAGGAAGATGAACTAGGTGCCAGGTCTGATTTTTCATGAGAGCCTAATATTCTTCATCCATTGCAAGCTCCCACACAGGAGAACTTAGGGTTACAGATGCAGTAGCTGGTTCAGTCTCAACAACATACGCCTTTGGCTTAAAAATTCCATTCATGCAGTGACCGTTCTGCAAGGCACCAAAGAGGAATCATACTGTTTAGTGTCACACTGGTGAAAAAGCAAGTGCATCAGATTGAGGCAAATTGAGAGGCATCCGAACTAAGTAATGGTGCTGATGGAGTACCACTTGAAGAATCAGACCTGGAATGCATAGGCAGTTATGTTAGTAGCAACGCACTGGTGTGTGTGTGTGAAGGGATTTTTGTAGGGTTTGAAGAAGGCAAACGAGAACAAGAGGATGGACACAGAATAGGTTGGACTGAACAAGTGAGTTTAGGATAAGGAAAGACAGATTCATGAAACACAACATCTCTTGAGACATACATTCTACGATTAGGATTCCAACATTTATAGCCTCTGTGATTGGAGGAATATCCCACAAAAATGCATTCAACCGATCCGAGTTCAAGTTTGTGCTTGTTATATGGATGAGTGTAAGGAAAACAAGCACAACCAAAGACTCGTAATTGCTTATAATCTATAATCTTATTAAACGGCTTCTGAACAGGAGACAAAGCATCAAGGATCCGTGTAGGAAGTCTATTGCCTAGATATGATGCAGTAGCAAACGCTTCTGCCCACAAAGAAAAGGGAAGAGAGGCGTTGGCCAACATACTAAGTCCTATCTCAACAATGGTTCTATGCTTCCTCCTAGCCAATCCATTTTGTTCATGAGTGTAAGGACAACTCATGCATTGAAGAATGCCATTATCTTTCAAATATTTACCAATCTTAAGAAATTCAGCTCCTGCATCTGACTGAACAGCTTTAATTTTACAATTTTGTTGTAGTTCAACCACTTTATGGAAATGAATGAACATCTGATACGCCTCAAACTTTGTAAGCAGCAGATAGAACCAAGTGAACCGAAAAAAGGCATCAGTAAAATGTATGTACGAGTAATAGAAATGCCCATCAAGAGGTGAAGTATACTGTATGGTGGACAAAGTAAAGGGAAGTTTATGGGATTTACCAACGCAACAAGAAGAACAAGTATCAAACAAGGCATTTTTATTATGTTTGAAGGAAATATTACAAGTATTCAGGACAGCAGAAACAACATTAGAGGAAGGGTGACCCAACTTATTATGCCAAGTATGAAAAACAGAAAAATTTGGCACACAAGCCATACAAGAGTCAAACACAGATTTATGAGGCTTTGGGATTGCAGAACCAGTTGTTATCAAGGCAGATGGTCTTGATGACGATGATTGTGTGGAAGAATGATAGGAAGACTAGGTAGACAAACAGGAACAACAAAGTGGAAGACTAATCAACCCATTGCATTTCAAAGTGCCTCTGTGAATCACTTGATCAGTGTGAAGGTCCTTAATAACACAAATGCTAGAGTAAAACGCAATCAGGACATTATTGTCAAGACATATTTGAAGGATTCTTGGTGATGCCAGGAACATAAAAGATATCCCTAAGCTTGAGGTTATAATGAGAAGTAGAAACACGAAAGACGGAATTACCAGTGCAATGTTCTAACATATCATTGTCCGAGGCCATGAGTGACTCGACCACCACGAAATCGACCATTTCCTCTAGACGAGGAGGATCTGTCCTGCACAACATTTGCAGTAATTTGAACCAGCTTCATATGTTTCTCCATACGAGCTTCTTGAGCCATTAAGAGAGATTCAATCTGTTCAACACTATAAGGCTCTGTTCGAGCAGTTATAGCAGTGATGAGTGGATCAGAAGCCTATGAAAAACCTTCAGAAATAAAGCCAATATGGTCCGATTCAGAGATCGGGTGACCAATGCCAGCGAGAGTATCAATAATCGCTTTAATCTTGAGCAAATACACATTTGCAGACAGATTACCTTTCTTTGTACTCTTTAATTGAGGTTTGAGTTGTCGCACCTTAGCTTTTAGTC
Source organism: Inga laurina (assembly GCA_963855925.1). Taxonomy (NCBI): domain Eukaryota; kingdom Viridiplantae; phylum Streptophyta; class Magnoliopsida; order Fabales; family Fabaceae; genus Inga; species Inga laurina. The sequence continues at coordinate 77,390,851 of OY979701.1, read as the reverse complement.
TGAGAAGTGAAATGTGCTTTGACCTTCTCTCAGATCTGAAGAGAGGTTTTGCTTCCAACAACTCTAGTAAGCATACTCTGGGGCATCAAGCATGACATCCAGGACATGAGCAGATGATCCTCCTTCTGCTAATCCAAGAACCTTGGATTTGTTTGGTAGCCATCTATACTATCATCGTCAGCAAGATACGGTGGAGGTAGGCGCGTATAACATCTCAATTTTTATTTATTGTAATTAAGTATGATTTATTAAATAATTTGAGGTCCAGAGAAGATCTAAAAACATAAAATTAAGAGAATATTGAAAATTGAAGGTAACATATATTTATCAATATTGAGTTAAATTTTATGGCAATTGGAAATTACCATATAATTATTTGAATATTGAAACAATTTGATAAGGATTTAGTGGGATCAAATAAAAGTATTTTAAATATTTTCCCATGTAAAATATTATAATTATTTATATATTATAGAAATTTTTATTTGAGTAAAATACATAAAAATAAAGCTTAATTATTTTGACTTTTAGGAATTTTTGGTACATGGTGGTTAAGTAAGAAAGGGCATTTTTAGATTTCCTAACACTAAAAAATGCGTGCGAGAATAATCAGATTTTTTCTAAATATAAATTAGAAAAAAAAAAACTGAGAAACGGACTAAAAAAGAAAAGAAAAGGTAAATAAAATTTTAAAAAAAATGTGGGCCCACACAACTTAAGAGAGGGGTGTCTCCATTGATTTCCTTTTCCATTTACTCTTCATTAAGTATATCTACCATTGTATCAATTTTTAATAGTTAAAATTTAATAACATGTAAAAAATGACATTATAATAAAAATCTACTATAGTAAATATCAACTATTGAAAATTAAACTAATAACAGATGCATTCGATAGAAAGTAAACCGAGAGGCCTCATCCCTCAACCACTGTATATCAGTAAAGTTACTGAGCATTCCTCCATTTCTCTCATTCTCATCTACTTCGTTTATCTACTCTGAATTCCTTTCATGGTGTTAGAGCATACCGAACCTGGAATCACGAATCCATCACTTTCGTCCTCTTCTGCTCGATCATCTTCGCCACTACGCAAACACGTGGTGACATTTTCACACCGAATCTCCATTAAGCTCGAAGAGAGCAATTACATGTCATGGAAACGTCAAATCCATACGGCAATTAGAGGGCATGATCTACAGAACTTCATTGACAAAATCGTGCGCTGTAACACTCCGATTTCTAATCATCATTTAAACTATTGTTTAAGTACACTACGATTATAATAAAGAATCAAAACTCAAATAATAAAGATTAGAGTAAAATACTCTAACCTCCCCTCTGTTTTGTCTTAATTACACAGACCTCCCCTCTATTTTGAAAACCCATATAAATCTCCTTTAAAACTAAAATATATGTTACACAAACCTCCCTTATAGTTTGAGATTCTATTTCCATCCACCCAAACCGTTAGTTGACCGTTAAGTTTGACTTTTAAACTTTTTTTAACTAAAATGTCCTTCTTCAGTATTATAATTATTTATATATATATATAGGGGCTAATAAAAATTTATACAACCATAAATTTATTCTATTAGATTCTCTAACTTTCTAATTTGTTAAAAAATTTATTAATTTTGATATTATAAATTAATTTTGGCTTAAAATATATATTAAACACATATTTTTTTATCAAATATAATAAACTATATAAGTATGAGATTGTATGTGTCATTTAAATTTATAATTTAATATTTTTTTCCACAAATATTTATAAACACATTTGATCAAGCATATTTTTATTTAAAATCTTGCTTGAATATTCAACGTTTGTGATATTTACATTAACCAATGCTAAAATCATCAAACAGATAACTACTTGTAAAGATAAAAATAAAAATTAAGGAAAAGATAAAAAAAAACTCTTAAATTCTTTAAAACAACTTTAGTCAAAATGTGCAAGAAAAAATAAATTTAATTAAAACATATATAATTGGAATCTTTTTAGAATATTCTTAACGGAGTTAACTGTTTGGACTTAAATGCATGTTTTCAAAATAGAGGGGAGGTCTGTGTAATTAAGGCAAAACTGGAGGGTGGTCAGAGTATTTTACTCTAAAGATTATCATATAGTAGAAAGTTTAAGAGTCAATTTAAACCATTTATCAACCATTATATTGAAAGTCTTCCAAATTTATAGAGAAAACATTATATTGATTGCTTTGGAAAAGTCAACCATCCTATAATCATTTTAATCAATTGTTTTAAAAGCTAACCAGAGTATGAAAAGGGTAAAACTTAACAAAAGAAAGCTTACCCTGATTAACAGTAAACAACAAGAACAGTTTGATAAAATATTTCCAATCATAGCGGAAGTAAGTATTAGGAATTCATAATAGATAATTATGCCTTGGACATTCAAAGGCCAACTTTACAATAGTCATTCCACAAGCCCATATAACAATTTATTAAACCCCTTAATTTAAATCCATTATCAAAAAATTATAGCAATAGGGGCTCTACGCCCCCAATAACAATAACACATATTTATCAAATATCTCAGTCAAATGCCAAAACCGATCGTTTTCAAAAACCATAGTTCACAATATTTAATTTATAAAGAATTCCTAAATCATTATTAAATAGTTCCTAGATCATGGCATTATATTTGTAAACAAGAAAGAGAGATAATGACATATGCAAGTAAGAGGAACCTTAACAAGAGGTAACTAGACTCACCTCTTACAACTTCCCTGTTGCCCTATCCAGTTCTCACCTGGAAAAAATGTAAATATAGCAACCATAATATCTAAAGATCTCAGCAACCATTGATTCTTTAAAAATATACATGCAAAATGAGATCGAGGATATATGGTTCTAAAACCAAATTCAACTCATAATAATTAATGTATATTCTTTACATAAAACCTTTCACAAACTATTTCTCAATTCAGTTGCCAAAAACCCCTCCCAAATAGGTTTCAAAACAATTGAAAATCATAATTCATTTTTCAAATATCATTCATAAGAAATTTCCCGAAAGCATGTCCCAACCATGTTACAAAAATAAATATCTAAAAGTGTTATCATATTTAAATTCTAAATCACATATATAACATGTCAAACAAATGATTGATGCACAAATCATCTTTATTACCCTTGACCAGCCTTATGATAGCTGACTAGAGCCATAGCTAACAAATGATTTATTCATTTAACTAGATTACAAAAGATCCAAATCATGAGGCGTCACCCGACCAAGGTCTAGCTTGTCATGATTGGACTATGGCTCCCATTCTTTTTTTTAACGAAATCAAGAAGGTGCCACTGTCCACCAAATCCACTGTAATTCCTAACTAAAGGAAAAACATTGGAGACGGGGCCTCGAGAATCGCCACTCACTATGCACCAAGTAGTGATATACCACATGGTATTTACTTACACAATATCTCCCATCACAACTCCACATCCATCCATGTACATCAAAGACAACAATCAAAATTATGACATGCATATACAAGTTCCAAAATATATCAGTATGATTTCAAACAAGATTTATCAAATAATACATCCTCTCAATAATCAATAAGATAATAATACAATTTCAACTCAAAGAGTCATAACAAAACGTGGTTATAATTGAAAACATATAACATCATTTGCAAATCATTTATAAAATACGATATTTTTGTTATAACACACAAGCATGCTTAAAAAATTTTCAAGAAATACTTACATACTCAAGGAGTATCACGTCATTTGAATTTTGTTCAATGAAAACATAACAACTCAGATCATTTTAATTATAGTTGGCTGATAAATAATCTAAAAAAATTCAAATTTTATCTTGTTTTAAAGAAAAAATTTTGTTGATCATGTTGTTTTAGTTTTTTTTTAAAAAAATTAAGATGTTTTTTTCTTAAAAACAAGATAAAATTTGAATTTTTTTTAAATGAATCATCAACCAACTAGGATAAAAATAATATGAGTTGTTATATTTTCATTTAACAGAGTTCAGATAACGTAGTACTCTTAGAGTATGTAAATATTTCTCTTACCAATTTCCAAAATACATAACCATGGGTTGTAATACATACAAGTATATTTGAATAGTTTCCAATCACGTAAATATAAGGTTTTAGTCAAATATATAATTCCAAATTAAGCCCTCCATGGGCCTAACGAATCCCAAAAACAGGTTAAAATATATATATTTATATATATACACATATATAGTTGATAAGAATATACAAGAATAACCAAGGTTACCTCTACTCCAAACTTATTTTTACTAACACTTGAATGCTTCCAAATTGCCTACACCAAATAATTTAACTTCAATCTACACCATTATTATACAATTGCTCATCAATCAAATTGCTAAACAAATAATCAATTTAATTATATAGACTTAAAATTTCCAACTCTAGCTTTAACTTCCAAACATCACTTTTAATGACTAAATCTCCAATCCAATATTAAATCATATCTTTTGCAAATCCTAACATCTTATTTAAACTAATAATTAACCTATAATTACTCAAATAGATCAAAATCCCTAATTTCTCCAACTTAGGGTTTCACCCAAAATACCTATCTTCATTTTACAAGCTCTAACAATATTCTAAACCAATTAAACACTAATTCTACCTCTAATAAACAAAAACCAACCATTAAACTTAAAGTCTAATTGGTAAAACTATCATATTCACTCATAACATTATTCTTATATTCAAATCTTAACTTTAAACCTCTCAAATAATACAATATAAACATTCTAAACCGATTAAATATAAATTACTCTCCTCGACATTTCTATGGTCCTCATTTGTTGAAACTCAACACTTGCTTCAAACTCTAACCTTCAAACTTGTCTTACTCCCAATGAAATTTATATTTTTAGAAAGCTCTAGATGGATAGAAAAATATTTATGAAATAAGTGTTGAGGTTGGAAGAGTTTTTTAGGATGAAATGGAGCACAAAACTATCTTAAATAGCCATTAATGAAGGAGGGGAGCAACACGCCGTTGGACAGAAGAAAAGGAAGACAACAAAGTGAAGTGAGAGCAGAAGAAGGGAAGGGGTTAATGGATTTTAAAGCTGTATGGATGAAGAGTGTCTCCATTGATTTTAAAGGAAGACAACAAAGTGATTAAGATTTTTATATAATCAATAAACTAATATTCTTATTCTTTGTATGGCTGTGATAACCGTTTTAATTTATTATTCCAATTACAAAATAAAATAAAATAAAAAACCATCTTATGTATCATTGCAAATGAGAAGATTAACTATAAGCTAAGAGGTCTGTGAGGCCCGTGGATATTTTAGGAATTTACTAGCACCAGGATATAGGAACTAGGTATTGATTACCACAATCATTCTTCAAAACTGTTTAGGTAAAAATGTACCCAAAAAAATACCATAAATCTTTATTTAAAATGCATCAAACACCATATATTTTTTTAGAGGGATTAAAAGTATCCATAAATAATTAAAACGCTAGCAAAAATAACATGACCATTAACAAAACTTTCACACACTCTCAACCCACTCTAACCCACGCTCAAGTCAAGTACCACTCAACAAGGTTGTACTAGAAGCCACCATTGACATGATTTGGGTTTGAATGAGTTTAGAGAGAGTGGAAGTTTTGCCCACGAGGCTGAGGAAGATCTCCAACTTTCATGCTATTCAACAAGTTCGTTATTGCTTTTTTATTTTGTTCGGAGTTTGATTTTAGCGAGATTGATTATTGTTTGTGAGTTTGATTTCAATGAGATTGATTGTTTCTGGTACTTGATTTCTAGTTTAGATTGATAGATTGTTGATGATGAATTTCTTAGAGTGTAGGAAAGTCGGGAGGGAGAAGGATGCGTTTTCCTTTTCTTTCTTTGGTTTTTTGAAGTGAGAGTATTTTAATACTTTCATGACAACAACGTGGGATCTAATATAAAAAGTAACAGCAAATAAGTTAGCTTAATAGATGTATCATTTTTATTCTCATTTTAAATATTCGTGAATATTTTTATACCTTCAAAAAAATACATAATGTTTGATAGACTTTGAATAAAAGTTTATAGTTATTTTTATATACTTACCTAAACTATTTAAATACTTTTTTCAATTCAAAAGGAAAGGCAAAAAGACTATTTTAAGTGGCCCCACACCTTAAGATTGTTCATGCATACCATTCAAAAAATTATATGAGAGTTATTTTTCATCTAATAGTCCAATATAACCTTCTGAACCTAATACATACAAAAATATCATTAAGTACATAAGGATTTTTCCCCAACTGATACTAAAAGTATTCCACAATCCTTTTAAAACTCCTTATAAATAAAAAATGGTAGGAAAATATTTTTTTTTTTAAAATGCCAAAACGACTTCATTTGAAGTGTAACAAAGTAAAAAAGTTTGAAAAAAAAAAAGAAGCCAAACCTTGACTAAGCTAGGTCATCCCAGTACAGGCCAGTTTACCCGGGTTCACACCGGGTTGACTGGTTCACTGGTTTTTTTCCTCAACCGGACCGGACCGTCTACCGGTTCATCGGTTTCTGGTCTGAACTGGCAGGTCCAATTTTCCATACAATACTTTTAAGCTGTTAGGATCTTATTTTTCTTTTCTTTTTTTAAATAATCTCACCTACACCCCAAATTTAAAAAAATTAGATGGTTTAGATTTAATAAATAAACTAAAATTGTTAGAAGTTAAAACATAATATACACAATTCATAACTGCAATTTAAATAAATTTAATTAAAAAATTAATTTATAAAACAAGATAATCAAATTTTTAGAAAATGTTTAATTTAAACCATTCATTAATTCATATTTTAACCCAAGAATAAATGTGAGATTCTCATTAAAAAAAAAGTGAAAAAAGATTTTGAGAAAATCTGCTTAGACTGATATTCCTGATAACTAATCACATACTCCGTAGTCTAATAGTTTTCTTCTGATAAGAACCATTGTTATTGACTTTAATTCATGATAATGAGTTTGATTTATTTGTTCAAAATTAGATATTTTTTTAATAAATGATGTTACAAACATTTATGTACGTATTTTTGGCAAAACAATACATATATGTTTATGTATTTTGTTTTTTTGGCGAGAGAAATGTATATGTATTTTATATTTTAGGATTTGGGTATTTCATATTGAGAATATCAATGATGCGATTGATGATTTTGTCCTAAAAAATTGGGATTATATTTGTATTTGTATTTTTTTTTTAATTTTCTTTGCAAAAAAAGTGTATTTCATTCTTTTTTTTTTTTTTAAATATTCTAATCCCTTGTAAATGTAATCCAGTTCTTGCTGGGTTTTCCGAAGTCCGTTTGACTCGTCCCTGAAACAACCTCAAATTTTCTGACTTTCGCAACTTTAGATTCACAAAACATGCAAATTCTCACGAACCCTTTGGTAATTTAACAGGTCGTACAAAATCCACTTCCAAAAAGCATCCAGTTTTGTCAGCTCTGAGTTTACCTAAAACATCCAGTTCAAAAACTATACTTCTCGATTAATTCATTCGTCTTGAATCTGAGAACTATGGGTCTTTTTCCCCTCTACAAATTTTAGAATCTTCGGCAAACAAACAAACAAATTTCAAGAAGGCGCAAGGGAATTTGCTAATCGCAACAAACGAATGGGACGTTCTCGTGGGAATTTCCACGCTGATGAGGACCCCAATCAAAGGTTTGATCTTTTCTTTTCTGTAATTCATTTACTACTGATTCTTGATATATCACTCCTTTTTAATTCTGCAAGTCACATTGATTTTGCTGAAATTATTTTTGCGATAATAGTTTGCATTGTAGCAGGTATTGATGCTATTACTTGGAGCATTAGCATCATTCATGTCCTGTAGTTACCGTTGGGACGTTTGTATGTTTTCTTGTGATATCCGTTTTTTTAACTTTGTAGGTCAAGGAGGAAAAAGAATGCTGCTAGTGGAGACATTACAGAACCTGGAGCTGCAGGTTTTTTTTTTTTTCCTTTTTCCTTTTCTATTATTTCCTGTTTTATTAAGAGAAAACTCCTAATGTATTCTTAGTTTGCAGACCTGTTTAGCTTTAGTGCCAAATATTAGAGAGCAACTCTGGGTTACTTGAATAACATTGCTTTGGTTCCCAAAGGAGATTTTTAAAAAATAAAAAAATAAAAAAATAAAACAAGAAAAAGAAACAACTCTTGGTAACTCGAGTATGCGGGAACTCCAAAGACCTGAGTTGCAGTGATTAGCCATGCAAACTAATGTTTTGAGTCTATCTAAGGGGAAGTTCTTACATCATAAAAATTTTGCCTCAGAAATTGCTAATGATCATGCAACAAGAAGAGACTTATAGATGCATTGGGACTGTGTTATACAGCCTCTTGGAATGCATTGGAATTTGGAACGTATTGGAATTTGCCTGAAAAAAATGCTGCCTCTTGTATTGTTCAGTCGAGTGCTTGACTGCTAATTGAAATATTTTGAGCTTTAGTTATGTCCTAACTATTTATCTTTTGTTTATTCAAGGGTGGCTGTGTTTTATTTTGATTGATTTTCTTGTGAACCAGGCCAAGGAACAAGTGAAGGAAAAAAGGCTTTGTACCATTGCAACTACTGTAACAAAGATATTACAGGAAAAATACGTATTAAGTGTGCCATGTGCCCTGATTTTGACCTATGTATAGAGTGCTTTTCTGTGGGAGCTGAGGTGACATCTCATAAAAGCAATCACCCTTACAGGGTTATGGTCAGTAATGGCTTAACTCCGTTGCCTTCTTTCAATAACATGTTGATAAAAAGGATCTAACGTTAATAAATATCTGTTCTTGTCATTGATGAATTTCTGGGCAATTTTTAGTTTGATTTGTCAAGTATTGGAATGTTAAATGGAGCTTTCACACCTCAAACTCTTCTTTCCATTCCTTTTGTGGACTACCTGACCAAGTTTTTAAAGATGTAATCTAATGTCATAACTGAATCTGTTCTAAACGAAAGCTATATAAATTTCATGCTGCTTGTTTGGGTCAACATGCTTATTATGCTTGTTTGATATGCTATGCAGTTTTTTCAGTGCCTTGTTTTAATGCACTTCCTTTTTGACAGGACAATTTATCTTTCCCTCTCATTTGCCCAGATTGGAATGCAGATGATGAAATTCTGCTGCTGGAGGTTACTAGTGGCTATGAATTATGAAATTTAGCATTTTCTCTTCAGAGAAGAAATTACTTACTTCTATCTATTCTTGTTTGCCCTAATTTCTTGGTTACAGGGAATTGAAATGTATGGCCTGGGGAACTGGGCGGAAGTTGCTGAGCATGTTGGTACAAAAAATAAAGAAACATGCATAGAACATTATAGGAATGTTTACTTGAACTCCAAAACCTTTCCTCTTCCGGTATGATACACATCAAACAAAGCTGCATGGTCATCCTCATTGTACTTACCATGTTAAGGAAAATTTTAATCTCTTTTAAAATAATTTTCTAGGACATGTCCCATGTTGTTGGAAAAAACAGAAAGGAGCTGCTTGCTATGGCTAAAGGGCAAGGCGATGACAAAAAAGGTCTTTTCAGTATTAACTCATTTGTTGTAGTTAGTGAAGTGAGGTTTAGCTTTATAATATTTATAATTCACTGTTAATAAATAATTAAGCTGCAAACTTGGCTATTACTGCTTGTCTCAAGATAGATTCTTTTTATTTGTATATTTTTTTGGTAAAAAAAAGATAAAATTTCTGGTAGCAATAAGCATTGGATGAATCATATATGTCGCTTTTTTTAGTTTTGCATGATTTTTTGCTGCATTTCATTCACCCTTTCACCCCTTGATTTGTCACTTGTGATTGGCACAGGGATTCCTACGGGGGATCTTGGTGTAAAGGAAGAATCTCTATAGAATCTCATAATTATAGGTGTTAGAATATTAGTTGTTAGTGAGTTGTTAGAATGATTATGGGTTGTTAGAGTGGGTCTACAGAATTTTTTCTTTATTAAGTCATTGATTGTAATCCCGTGAATTCCTCCACTAATGTTCCCCTTATGATAGTATAAATAGGGACTTCTTCTCATCTGAATGATATAACAAAATATTTTCTGATAAACATCTTCATGGTATCAGAGCTTTGAAGAAAATTATCAGATTTTTTTTCTGTCCAGTATCGCCTGTAACTCCCGCTTCTGTCGAGTTCTGGCCTCACAGTTGGCACCTCAGCTGATCAGCTCTTTCTTCCAGAACTGCAACAGCAGTGATTCAGAGAAGAAAAGAGGTTTATCGGCACTGTCAAAGCAGAAGCACTGTCACAGAATCGTCGTTGCCGCTCCACAGACGAGTTCTCGTGCTTCACTGTCTGCTGTTCTCATCGCTGCAACGTCACCGACGGCCTCAAGTCTGGTAACAGCAACAAAACAGAGACACTCCGGCCCCACTTCAGTTCAGGCGACCTCCTTCTTCCTCCTTGACCACTCTGCTCACAGACCCGAAGAGAGAGGGCAGTGAACGAAGGTCGAGAGTTGAGTAGGGGAGAGCGCCGTTGATTGCAATCTCCGGTGCGTCCTTCATAGAGCTGGAGTTAACATCCCTCGGCCAAGCAGTCGCTAGAGAAGAGCCGAGACACAGAGGAGAGCGTATCATCTGGATCTCAAGCTTCGTCTGATCTGTTATTTAAGTCATCGGGGACCAATTTGTCATTCTCAAAATTCGGAGGACTGAACTGGTATTTCTGAAATTTGAAGAACCAATCTGTCATTTTCAAAATTCAGAGGACTGAACTGGTATTTTTTGAAATTTGAAGAACCAATCTGTCATTTTCAAAATTCGGAGGACTGAACTGGTATTTCTGAAATTTGAAGAACCAATCCGTCATTTTCAAATTTCGGAGGACTGAACTGGTATTTTTCCAAAATTTCAGTATGTCATCTGAAGGATCTTCCTCTGTTTCACGGTCCAATGATATCTCTACTGTTCTTATTGTTTCTGAAAAACTTACTAGTGATAATTATCGGGAATGGTCTCAATCCATGACTCTCGCTCTAGATGGAAGGGACAAACTCGAATATATCACTGGTGAAGCAAAAAGACCTCCAGAATCAGAAATCAAGGCATTTAGAATTTGGAAGTCTGAAAATGCCTTGGTATCATCCTGGTTGATTAATGCAATGTCTTCATCAATAAAAAAGAGTTTCATGTATCTCTCTTCAGCCCGAGAGATCTGGGAGGCTCTTCAAGAGACATATAGTATTGTGGGGAATCGGTCTCGCCTGTTTGATGTTAAGAAAAAATTGTGGCAGTTGAAACAAGATCTCATGTCACTTGATGACTACTACCTTGAAAAGTCCGCTCTTTGGCAAGAGTTTGATGCCCTAAAAAATAAAACTCATCATTGCCGAGCTGATGCTTCAGAAGATCGCAAAGAGAAAGAAGAAGAAAGAGTATATGAGTTGCTGGCTGGTTTAAATGTGATCTATGATGATGTTCGGGCTCGGATCCTTAGTCACGAACCCTTGCCTTCGGTACGTGAAGTCTACTCCATTCTACGCAATGAAGAAGATAGACGCAGATCAATGCTTCAGAATCATTCCGCTGCTACTCCTGCACCTCCTGAGGCCTCAGCTCTTGTTATTCAATCCATGGAATCGAAAGGTTCCAAAGGTCGACCATTTTGTGATCATTGTAAGAAACAAGGGCACACTAGAGATACTTGTTGGAACCTTCATGGTAAACCTGCTGATTGGAAGCCAAGAAAGGGGAAAGGACGAAGTCATATGGCTGAAGCTTCAAAAAGTGGTGAGATCTCCCAAAATGATCAATTGAGCAAAATCATGGAAATGCTTGCAGCACTTCAAACTACAAAACAGCCTATTGCCACAGTAGTGAAGAGAGGTAATTTCTTGCAAGCCTTGACTGTAATAAAAGGTCTGTGTACCGGTAATTTCTGGATTGTCGACTCAGGTGCCTCGGATCACATGACTGACAATAAGACTATCTTCTCGTCTTATACTCCTATTTCCAAAGGAATGACTGTACGAATTGCTGATGACTCCGAATCTGTTGTCACTGGAATTGGATCTGTTAAAATCTCTGCTACACTTACTTTGCACTCTGTATTACATGTTCCAAAGATAAAGTGCAACTTACTATCGGTAAGTCAATTAGCAAATGATGAACGATGTCATGCTAACTTCTTTGCTACTTATTGTCTCTTTCAGGATTTGCTAACGGGGACGACGATTGGGAGTGCTAAAGAGTATGATGGTCTCTATTACCTTGATACAAGTAATAGTCGTGAAATTAAGGGTTGCAATAAAGTATCTCTCTCTAGTATTGGTGACTTGGAATTATGGCACAAGCGTTTAGGCCATCCAAATTTCAAATACATGTCTCAAATATTTCCATCTCTCGTTTCTAATAAAAATGCATATGATTTTCACTGTGACTCATGTGAAAAAGCTAAGCATCATCGCACGTCATTTCAAAAACATCCGTACCAAGCATCTAAACCCTTTTCCTTGATTCATAGTGACTTATGGGGACCGTCACGCATACCAAACAGATCCAAATCCAAATGGTTCATCACATTTATCGATGACCATACACGTGTCTGTTGGGTTTACCTATTGAAAGATAAAACAGAGGTGTCTCAAACCTTCATTAACTTTCACAATATGATCCGCACCCAGTTTCAAACCCACATCCAGATTTTACACACTGATAATGGGACTGAATATTTCAATCAGACCCTGTTCACCTTTCTAACTGAAAATGGGATCATCCACAAAAGTACTTGTCCCGATACACCTCAGCAAAATGGCATTGCAGAACGAAAGAATCGTCATATCCTCGAGACTGCCAGAGCTATTATGTTCAGTAGCAATGTTCCTAAATATTATTGGGATGATGCTGTCCTCACTGCCACCTTCCTCATTAACCGAATGCCCAGTCGGCCACTATCTTACAAAACACCACTTCAGCTCCTGCATAAATATTATAACCTTCCGTATCTTGAAAACACTCTGCCACTCAAGGTGTTTGGATGCACGTCCTATGTTTACCTCCATCACACCAACAAACTTGACTCCAAAGCCCTTCGATGTATCTTCCTTGGCTACTCCAATTCCCAAAAGGGTTATAGGTGTTATGACCCTGTTTCCAAACGGATCTTAGTTACCTGTGATGTCACATTTCATGAAAACACTCCCTATTATTCCCTGTCTGCAATTCAAGGGAAGAGAGATGGTGAATTCCAGCCACAAGAGACACTAGAAGATGACCGAACTTTTACAGTTTATACACCTATCCAAATAGAACCTAATCATATCTCTGATGATCCAATACCTGAGAGAGACACAAACAAATGGGGAAATACCTACGAACGACGTCAAAAAGAAGGTAATGAGCCACAAACTATTAGCACTCACCAAGAGTCAGAGCCGGAGGCAGGTCAAGAGGAAATAATGGTAACAGAGAATTCTGACATTGATCTTCCCATTGCAATACGAAAGAAGCCCAGATCATGCACTCGACATCCCATTGAAAGGTTTGTTTCCTATAAGGCCCTTTCATCTAAATACAGGGCATTTATCTCTCATCTTGATAGTATCAAGGTCCCAGACACAATTGATGAGGCCATGGCTATACCTGAATGGAGGCAAGCTGTCTTAGAGGAGATGGAAGCTCTTAAGCGTAATAAGACATGGGATGTAGTGGATCTACCACGAGGAAAGAAGCCTGTTGGGTGTAAATGGGTATTTACTCCTAAGTATAAAGCAGATGGAGCTCTTGAGAAATACAAAGCTAGGCTGGTTGCAAAAGGATTCACGCAAGTATATGGGGAAGATTACACTGAAACATTTGCACCAGTAGTCAAGTTGAATACAATTAGAATCCTCCTATCCATTGCAGTTAATCTAGATTGGAATCTGCACCAACTTGATGTAAAAAATGCATTCCTCAACGGAGAACTCAAGGAAGAGGTATATATGAAATTACCTCCCGGATTCCAAGGGAAGAAAGCTAATCAAGTCTGCAAGCTCAAGAGATCATTGTATGGATTGAAGCAATCTCCGCGTGCTTGGTTTGATAGATTCACTCGAGTTCTTAAGAGACATGGATACACTCAGGGGCAGAGCGATCATACCTTGTTCTTTAAACATCATAAAGACAAGATGGCTGTTCTAGCAGTATATGTTGATGATATAATTCTTACTGGAGATGATGAGGTAGAGATCAATCAAATCAAGGAAGCCCTTACGCGGGAATTCCAAGTCAAAAATCTTGGAGAAATGAAGTACTTTCTTGGGATGGAAGTTGCTCGGTCGAAAAGAGGTATCTATATTTCCCAAAGAAAGTATATACTGGATCTCCTAAAGGAAACAGGGATGACAGGCTGCAGACCTAGTAACACACCTATTCGGGTTGATAAAATAAACGAAGAAGCAGACCTTGGTAAAGCTGTGGACATAGGAAACTATCAGCGAATGGTAGGTAAACTAATATACTTGTCCCATACCAGACCCGACATCGCATTGGCAGTTAGTATGGTCAGTCAGCACTCCTGTAATCCTACACAGAAGCATTTGAATGAAGTGTACCGGATTCTTCGTTATTTGAAGGGATCTCCGGGACGTGGCTTGTTGTTCAAAAAGACTGATAAACGAAATGTAGAATTGTTTACAGATGCTGATTGGGCAGGTGATCAAGATGACAGGAAATCCACTTCTGGATACTGTACGTATGTATGGGGTAACTTGGTCACATGGAGAAGTAAAAAGCAGAGCGTAGTTGCAAGAAGCAGTGCTGAGGCTGAATACCGAGCTCTAGCACTTGGGATTTGTGAAGGCATATGGATAAAACGTGTTCTTGAAGATGTAAAGAAATGCATAAATCTGCCAATCAAAGTCTATTGTGATAACATGGCTGCAATCAGTATTGCCCATAATCCAGTTCAACATGACAGAACCAAACATGTTGAGATAGACAGACATTTCATAAGAGAAAAGATTGATGAAGGCATTGTTGATCTACGATATATACCATCTAAGGAACAGACTGCAGATGTTCTTACTAAAGGACTGCCCAATGATAAGTTTGAATATCTTATTGGCAAGTTGAACATGATAGATATCTATAGTCCAACTTGAGGGGGAGTATAGAATCTCATAATTATAGGTGTTAGAATATTAGTTGTTAGTGAGTTGTTAGAATGATTATGGGTTGTTAGAGTGGGTCTACAGAATTTTTTCTTTATTAAGTCATTGATTGTAATCCCGTGAATTCCTCCACTAATGTTCCCCTTATGATAGTATAAATAGGGACTTCTTCTCATCTGAATGATATAACAAAATATTTTCTGATAAACATCTTCAATCTCCATTTTCTCCAGCTAGGGTCAAGTAAGGCTGTGTTTTTTTAGCATTATCTCATACCACCTTTCACACCTCATTCTCTGATATCTATTCATTGACTCAGAGTTGAAGATTCTCATAAAGCTGGTAATTCTAGCCGTTTACAGTCCAACTTAAATTCAGGTAAAGAAAATGGGTTCATATCACCAAATGATTGATATACCAAATGTGTTTATGTTGATTCTCTTTTCTGTCTATGTTTCCCTTGCTTTCCAGAATCAGAATCTGGACCCGCTAGTGGCTTACATACTGCAGCAACTGCTAACCAGAGGGCATCTAATGTGGGACGGGGCAAAGATGGTCCTGGAGTTATCAAAATGGAAGGTATGCACATATGTTCCTGAGTCCCTAATGATGATAACTAGTTCATTCCTTTGCAGTTTGCTTCTTTAGAAAATAAATCAAGGAAATGTTGTCTTCTTGCATATACCCATACCTTTCACAGTTTAGGGCTAAATAAATTAAAGGGATAACAACTTATTGCATGGAACTGACTTCACTTCTACATGTCTCGCTCTTGCTATAATCATGACTGTTCTATATGTCACACTGACCAATCCATTTCGATGAACTTGCTTCTCAACTTTAATGTTCTTTGTCACTGGCAGATTCTCAACTAGAAAAATATTCTGGAGGAAACAAGCCAAGTTCCTCTGGAAATGAAGATCCTTCTTTAGTACAGTTGAGTGGTTATAACCCCAAAAGACAGGAATTTGATCCTGAATATGATAATGATGCTGAACAATTACTTGCTGAAATGGAATTTAAGGACACTGACACAGATGATGAACGGGAACTGAAACTACGCATTCTGCGTATATATTCGAAAAGGTAACCTGCCATACTGCTTTTCCACTGAGTTATCTTCCTTAGTCACATACAATATACCATTGGCAGTGCAATTGATAACAGAATACAGTGAGACTGAGACTGTCACTCGCACTTCCATCTCTGAATTTGGTTGCAGGCTTGATGAAAGAAAGCGTAGAAAGGATTTCATACTTGAAAGAAACTTGTTATATCCAAATCCGATTGAGAAGGATTTAATACCTGAAGAGAGGACACTATGTCGAAAATATGATGTATTCATGCGCTTTCATACCAAGGAAGATCATGAGGAATTGCTTAGATCAGTAATCTCTGAGCACAGAACTCGTAGAAGAATTGAGGAGCTTCAGGTTTGATACAATTGATAGCATTGGCTAATTATTTAACACTGGTTTCTTCTCTTATTTGGAAAGTTAAAGAAATCTTGGTGTCTGGACTTATATATTGTTGAGTTTGATCCTTAGTCAATCAGGCAGATACTGCTGAGTGGGAAAATTTGTTTCACTACCACATTTAGGAATAATGCCCATTCTGGGAATTCTGTTCATACCATTTTTGTGGTGTCTTAACACGTGTGATGAAGAATATCCCGTTTTGCCTATCGTAGGCATAAATTTCTGGAATTGATTGTTTAAATATATCAAATTTCAGTTCAGATGATGTAGTATACTATAGTTCCTATTGACTTTGTGCTGTACCCTAGCTGGCTGTTCACTACAGTCCCTAAGGATTTATCAAATTGTGCATGTGTAAATTGATCAAATAGCATTTACTCATACATCTGTAATACATGGTATTGCAGGAGGCCCGGGCTGCTGGTTGCCGCACGGCAGCTGAAGCAGATAGATATCTTGAACAGAAGAGAAGAAGAGAGGCAGAAGAAAGTGCTCGTAGGTCAAAAGAAAGAGCTCAGGCCGGTCCAAACAATCATGGGGTTCCAAGTGCTTTCATGTCTCCAGACTCTGCAGGCAAGGATTCAAGTGGAAGACCAGCAGGGCCTGCTGGTTCAAGCTCTGTCAATGAAATGGATGTGACAGGATATTATGGGGCTGATCTACTTTCTGTACCTGTAAGCATTCAATCTTTCTCCAGTTTACTTTAAATGACTCGTATTTTTTCGGTAGATTACAGTTTACTCTTGCATGGTTTAGCCCAGAATTAGTTTGCCTTTTTGCCCCAACTACCTTGTAATCTGATGGAGACTACATTGAGTAGTACGGGATGTTCAATGGGGGGTATTTAAGTGGGTTTGTTCTCCCACCTCAACAACTAGCTTTTGGGATAGGGTTATTCATCCCACTTAGGTACCCATCATAATCATCCTGTAATATTTTACATTAACATTTTAACCAAAAAAGAATCGCGTCAGCATTGAAATTCTGGAACATTCTCACTGTATCTGGAGGCCACTGTTAAGATAATGGCATAATTTCAATTTCAAAATACCTGCTCAATTCAATAGTAGCCTTGAAAAGAGTATGAAACTGTTCAAGATACAGGTGAATTATAACTTTTTTAATAAGAAGTGATTATTCATTCAAAAGAGAATTACATGCTAGTCCTCTCAAAATGCGAACTACTTTCAGGTGAATCATACTTTCAGTAGCAAAACTTTTCATTATTTTGTTTCATGTTTTTGATAACGAGACAAGCCTAAGGAGAGTTGAATGAAACAAATGAAACCATATAAAACTATAATTGACCGTTTTGTTTCTTGTTTTTGAACATGTCATGTTTTTGAAGCCATATAAAACTATAATTGACCCTTATGGTGTGTGCAACTTTCTGGGCAGGAAAAACGTCTATGCTGTGAACATCGGTTGCCTCCAGCAATCTTCCTGAAGATGCAAGAGATTCTGTCTGTACAAATACTGAGTGGCAGTATCACTGCAAAATCTGATGCCCACCACTTATTCAATATGGATAGCAGCAAGATTGATTGCGTGTACGATTTACTCGTGAAGAAGGGGATTGCTATGCCCTGACTGAGATATATATATATATCCTGCTTCTTCTAATATTTACTCTCATTACTCTCTCTTCTGTCTCCAGAATAACAATGTTGAGATACTGGGATAGAGTAAATTTAATCAAACTGCGGCATCAAGTTTCGTGGTGTGAAATACTAATTCTTTCTAGTGTTGAAATACACGCCTGAATTTATCAGAGTATTTACTGTCTTGTGTTCTTCCCTCCCTCTATTATTCCCCAGGTGATCTGGTTGCTTTTGTACATGAGAGAATTGGATTCTAGTTTTTCAGCAAAAGATTAGTTTTTGGGGAAATAGTTAAGAAAATTGAGTCAACTAATAATAACTGTTACACATTAGTTTGACATTCATGAATTGTTTGACGAAAAGGTCAATATGAAGTTTTTGTGTAAACCAACTTATGTGTTTACTAATTTCTTAAAATTGGAATTTGATGGAACTAATAATTTAAGACTGCAAATGTCAATTTAGTCATAAAACTTTATCAATTTCAATTTATTAACTCAACATATAATTCATAGTTGAAAATCTTCCAAAGCTAATTTACAGTCTAGACTTCTACAGTGGCAATATATATATATATATATATATATAATGTAAAACATTTTAGATTTAAACATTGGCAAACCTAATTAGAAAATAACTCATTTAATATAATGTCTATTACAAAATTAGAGTTTTCAACATTACTAAAGAGAAATGAAATACAATAAATTAGTTTCTTACTTTATTCATAATACTACCTTAATCCTTAATATATGAGTCACATAACTAATTTGTGTGTATTAATAAAATTAGTTAAATTAGTTATTTGTAATGAATGTGTGTTGGTTTTCAAAATGTCATTTTTAATAATGTGTATTGAAACTCTTCCTTAATGTAATCCTCCTTAATAATATATTCAATCAATAGAACATACTTTAGGACAAAAAATAAAAGTTTGAGAGATAAAATAGATTGAATTCTGACGGCAGATAAAAAAAATCCTTGTTTTAATTCCTATGCTTCGGACTGAGGGTAATATGTATTTTAAAGAATGCTCGAAACTACTTTTGGGGAAAAGAAAAGCCGCGAAATGGAAAGGGACGAGAAGATAAATTGTTGGATACATGGTGCAAACGAAGTTGAAGATAAGATAAATTCATATGGCCACTTGCCATTGGCCATTGTCCATTGTCCACGCCATTCGCTTATGATGGATGCTGCAAAATCCATATTCTAAGAACAGAGCACCACGAGA
This sequence comes from Inga laurina, assembly GCA_963855925.1. Lineage (NCBI taxonomy): Eukaryota > Viridiplantae > Streptophyta > Magnoliopsida > Fabales > Fabaceae > Inga > Inga laurina. The sequence goes on along the minus strand of OY979701.1, from coordinate 77,371,393 downwards.
ACAATCAAGAAGATGAAGATCTTCAGCCTCAGATCGCAACTCTACCTTCTCAGAACCTCCACTCCCCCTTCTTCCTCTTCAAAGCCTCAATTTTTCCTCAAACCCATCAAAATATCATCACATGGGGACTTTTCCCATCACAAACCGACCTCAAAGGCTTCAATTTCTGTCAAAAACCGTTCAACTCTGGATCTTTCACCCAGAGGCCAAAACTCATTGATGAAGCTTCAAGTTCCCAAAAATGGGTATTCAGATTCCAGATTTCTCATGGTGGGTGCTGTTTCTCTGGGGATTTTTCTGGTTCTGATTGGAATCGACGGCGAAAAGGCCTTGGCTTTAGGTCCTGAAGGTCCACTAATGGAGGAATTTTGGGATAATGTTAGGAGATACGCTATCTACGCTCTTACGGTCAGTACAGGAGCTATTTACACCATTTTCCAGCCAATAGTTGAGTTGTTGAAGAACCCCATTTCTGCAATTCTCATTCTTGCTATTTTTGGGGGTAGCATCTATCTTGTTTCTCAAGTGCTTTCTGCCATGGTTGGTGTCACTGACTTTAGCTACGACTATGGATATTAAGTTGCTGCAAATTCGTGTCAGTTTACCTCCTGGTGTACATGAACTGCTTAGCTAGTTTGAATCTGGTCTTTTTGGGGGTCAAAATTATGTATGTTAGGCATATCCTCTGTTTAGAATGTGAGTACATGATCATTTTTCTGTGAAACAGATGTGTTCCTAGTAAGGACTTATTATTCCTCCTATTGCTTCAGTGGCATACCTTCCATGTTAATTAAATCTCTCATTACAATTAGAAATGAAAACATCAAGTTCATAACAATCTAGAAGAAGACTGTGAATAGTGTTAGGGGAATTAAGAATGGTACTGCTTGAGGGCTTAATTGGATCAAATGTTGCAGCTTCCTCTCCCCTTTCGTAGTGCACAAAAGAAGTTCAGTTTCAAACTTGTTCAACAACTAATTAATAAGTTGAATCACTACTTCAGAATGTTTGTTTTATTTTTATTTTTTTGTATATAACTCCAAACAGATATGCATGCATGGGCTGCCTATGTGACTGTAGAATGGTTACCAAATACACAGTCTGAGTATGTTAATCGAAAGTAGTTTATGTACCTGAGTTGACAAAATGGGAAGTAAAAAACGAAAATTCCTTTTTAAATCAAATGGACTTAAAATAATATCATGGCTAGTATAAGACAAGCTAAGCTTATTAATCAGAAGTCTCCAGTTCGAATTTAGGAACACAACAATAAAAGTGGTAAAGCTTGCCACCTGAAAGGGTCCTTACCCGACTCAATCTAGATTAGTTTGGGTTCACATGAAGTCCTCAGTTACAAAGCAACTCAGAACATCGGTTGTTTAAATAAAAAAACGACACCCTTGATATTAATAAACAGTATTACCAAAAATCTATAATTGGAAATAACTCTTTTTAGCCAAAAGTAAGTTATTACATGAAGAACATAGAAGCAAAGTTGCGGAGGACATAGATTGCTAGGCTAATTTCAATGTGGTTTCTTGGAGAGTCCAAACTAACGAAGCTTAGCTTGGGGACCCCCAGTTTCAGAATGCTAGGATGTGGCATTTCATATCATCATCTTGTGATGTATTGTTGTTCTTGTTGCTAAACACAACCAATGAAATTCAGAACACAGGCATAAAGTTCAACACTTGGTAAGACCAGGCGCAGAGACAATAATTTCTTGAGGGGACCAAGAGTAAAATACCAAAGCTTTATTGAGGATAATAACTGACTAGTTGAAATGTCCACATCATGCATAGTTAAGTAAGTAAAAGAAAATTACTATGAGGCTGGAATGAAGAGATTAAATAACCAAAAAATCTAAATGACTATTGAGCTACTAGGTTGCATAACCGTATTGTCACTTTCTATCTTGGAACTTATCATTGCACTCTCCTCAGTTGTCAAGATGGTCACAAACAACTGATGAAACAGAAAGAGTATAGAGATTGGTGGTTGAATAATAAAAGATAATGGAAGCTCCAGGGCCAATGGGGCGACCATCGTTCACTAAGCAATCGTCAAATTGAAGTCTTTTGAACACTTTAGGGTTCACCAAAGTAGCAGAACTGAACCAGCCACAACGAAGGTGGATATTGGAGATCCTGCTACCTGATATGCCCCTGTTTGTTATTTTGGCCAAGTACACTGGGATACCATTTGAACGAGGAGCCACTTGTTCTTGATGAATCTCTATGTCCTGCTTTGAGCAATTTGTACCTATGGTTTTCATTTCATAGTTTTCATCTGAAACATACATGCATTAATTAAGAACTTACTCGTTAAATTCATGCAACTTTGTGTTTTTTATTTGAAAAACCAAAAGCATTTCTCAAATATTTGTACCTGATGATTGCAGAAGCTTTCGGGGGATGTTGATGGTTGGGTTTGTGTGGGATGATTCTGTTATTCCTGTAATGAGAGTTTGAGTTTCAGCTTCTTCCTTGAGAGTTAAGTCTCTTAATGGGTTGCATCAGATTAAGTTGGTAATATTTACAAGGGTAAAGTAACTTCCAGTACCTTAACTTTATTTATAGTACATCTAGCTCGGTATTGTATCATTATAAATAAGATTAGAATGTTGAACACAACGAAGAAATAACATCAAGTTGCTGGATACTACTTTATCCAATTTACAATGCCGAAGTATCATCAAGTTCATTTCAATATACAAAGACTGAGATTGGTTTCAGGGGAACATGATTATAAGAAAGTTTTAACTTTGTACTTGTTTTCCCTCTGCCCTCTGCCCTCTGCGTTTAAGTCAAAACATAACCAATAAGCTCATCACAGTTGGCATATATTTAAATCTTTTCGATATGTTGTCAGGATTAATTCCTAATTATGTTGTATGAAAAGGTCATTGTTGTAAATTTGTGATCTTTTACACCAAAGGGATTAGCCTCTAATTATATATCGGGAATTTCTTTTGTTGTAAAAAGGAAATCAATATGAAGTCTCGTAAAAAGAATGTAACTACCAAGAACTCCTTCAATAAGGGAGTAGGATACAATGACATGTTCTAATCCAGAAAATGATAATAGGTTTATGTCATTGGAACTTCTTAATGATTATATTTCACAATGATTCTCCCTTAAAAAAACAATTTAAGAGGTTTTTTTTCTTATTTATTTGATATATATATATATATATATATATATATATAACACCATACATATATGCAATTGATTGATTCTTGATAGTGATGTCAACATGAGCCGTGATTATTTGTTATTTTGTCAATATAGATGTTAGATATTTCTACAGCATAATATAATTCTTATAGTTTAATCAAATTTTGGTTTATATTTTTACAGTTTTAAATTATTAGTTTTGATCTCTATAATTTCATAAAAATTTATTTTGAGTTTAACAACTGGTTCCTAAACTTTTATTAAGCTTTGGTTTTGGACTTATTTTATATATTTAAACACAAACAAAGTCCTTATAAAACTATAAGGATAAAAATCAACAATTTAAAATTACAAGAACAAAAACCAAAACTCAATCAAATTGTTATTAACAATCAACAATGATATTCTATTTTGAAAATTAAGATACATTAACATGTCATCCATTTTATCTTAATCATAGATATATTTCTTCTGATCATAAGACATTTACGAACCTCTATGAGAATCAATAGTTTAAAAAAAAAAAAAAAAAAAGAGTTACCTATGAAGAGAATGAAGAGAAGAGCCAGAGAGATCATCAAAAAGCTTGGAGCTTCTAGAGCTTTCAACTTCAACACAACCCTCATCCTCAAATGCCTTCTATCTGCTCATCACCGACAATTAACAACATAAACATCTTAGGATCACTGGGAAAATAACACAGACACAGACACTCACAATATTAGAAGATAGAAAAACCAAGTTCATGGAATAACTAATTAACCTCACAGAGTAACAGAAAAAATTTGAGATAATACTCAGATTTAAGTTCATATATATATATATATAGCTTCAGACTTTGTACTAGTGACAGAGGTACCGTCTTATCACCGCCAAGGACATACACGAATGGTAATAAGTTTCCTTTTTAAAAAAAGAAAACTAACATGGCAGTCCTTAACTCCTTACTCCTTATAGTTTTATCAAGTTTTGAATTAGGTCCCTGGAGTTATTTTTCTTTTTATTGGATCTTTATTGTTTACTTCGTTATGTATGCAAGTCCTTCTGTTAACAAGACACTCATCTGCCGTTAGTTTAGTTGAGAGAGAGTGATGTGTGCCACTGTCTTGTTAACAGAAGGACTTGCACACGTAACAAAGCAAACAGTAAGGATCCAATAAAAAGGAAAAAAACTACAGGACTTGATTAAAAACTTGAGAAAACTATAAGGACTATCATATTAGTTTTTCCTTAATGAAAAAGCTGAAAATTGATTTTGATTAGTAATAATTGTTGTTACAAAAAAAAAATAGTAATAATTGCCTCTGGTTACTCAGGAAATTTCAATTATTTTTTAAAAATGAGAATTTAAGGCTAGACCAAGGTTCTCAAACTCACATGTTTAATAAGATTAAGACTTGTGATAAAGATGTAAATTTATATCGTGAAGTTCAATAGTAAACTTAATATAAAAAAAGATATATTAATAGTGTATAATTAAATAATTAACATATAAAAATAAAGAAATTTGATTTAAATATATTTTTAAATCTAAATAAGTGAAGTTAAATCAATCAACATTCATAATTTATCACATTCAACAACAAAAAATTCTATAAAATTCATATATAAAAACTAATGATCATGATTAAATTGAAAATGTTAGTGCGAGTTTAACAGTGAGTAAAACGATTTTATAAGTTAGAAATGCAAAACGATATACTCAATTGGTGAACTCGTGAGTTTACAACTAACAAAAGTTTAAGAGTGAATCGCCACGGTTTAATAAGCTAGGAATGATAATTGCTAGGATGATGAATAAAACTTATTTTTAGTAATACATTAAAATTTTTATAAGAATATAAATATAATCTATTACATATAATGTTTTTTATTTGTAAGGCATCAACTCGTGTGTTGATATTAACTGACTTAATGAGCTTGAAAAATAAAGCTTTGTAAAAAATGAATAATTTGTGAATTGTTTTGTTAATTCATTTAAGCCCTTAATATATAATTATAAATATTTCACACTTCTCCCTAATGAATTTTTTCGTTTTCCCTTTTTCCTGAATGTTTGACTTTAGATCTAAATCCGCCTTTGGTGGTCAAACTATTTGATTAAGAAATAAGTAACCTTATTAAATAAGAAATAAATCAGCACCAACGAGAATTGAATCTAATAGAAGGGGTTAGTCCTTCACAACGTGCCGACCAATATTTGAATCCCACTTGGAAGAGGTGACCACATTTAGTGTCCTATAATGCCTCGAACAGGATTGTCTCCAATAGGAGGATGCTTGTGCCTAGCAAAAGAAGAAACAAATCAGCATTAATTATGGATTTTTAATTGATAAACAAGTAATTGTATATTAGGAAATTAATCAAGAATTAATTTCCTGCTTATTACTTAAAGGACAACTAGGAGTGCACATTATAAATTTGCAATAATTATGGATTTTTTAATTGAAAAACAAGTAATTGTATATTAGGAAATTAATCTTCATTAATTAATTTCCTGATTATTACTTAAAGGACTAGTAGGAGTGCACATTACTTTCTAATTACTAGTCTCCCTAAACCTCTACCATTAAACTATGTGACAATATCTCTTCTCTCTTATTATCTTTCTTATTCTGGTGATCTGTTGTGTCAATCCTAATTAGACTCTAATAATCTAACAATTGTGGAAGCATCATTTTGCTTGAGTTAGAGAGCATTGGAGTTTTAACTCGAATTTAGACGTGGGTCCTACGCAAGTCTCTTCTCTCTCCTGATTTTCCTTCACTAAGTATTATACTCATATATATATATATATATGGGTTAAGGTGTAAATTTACGAATGAAGTTTTGTCCGAGGAGCGTCTAGCACTAATATCTTTTAGAATGGACAAAAATACCAATGAAAAATTAAAAAGGGGCATCCATCACAAAAACTGTTAAATCCTTACTAACACCGTTAGGGGTTTTCTTTTCTTATAATTAACGCCGTTAGTACGGATTAACAGTTTTTATGGTGGATGCCCCTTTTTAATTATTCATTGGTATTTTTGCCCCTTCTAAAAAATATTTGTGCCAGACGTTTCTCGGACAAAACTCCATTGGTAAATTTGCACATTAACCCTATATTATATATATACATATAAGGTATATTAATATTCATAATCTATATGGAAAATTGATATTTTGAAAGATCCATACTAAATTAATCTTTTTTTTATTAGTTTTTTTTTAATTTTAAAATTCGTTTAAGCCGTTATTGGATTTATCTCATTAATTAACCTAGGCCGAGCTAAATTTCCATGAGTGACTTTTCTTTCCTATTTTTTCCCTTCTACAACCTCCATGATTGTAGAGACTCTACATACAATCAAATAATCATGGCCACTCATTCTGGAAGGTCTAATTGATCTTTGATTGATTTCATTAATTAAAGAATTGCTCGCTTCTGAGTGGCAAGTTAGCACGAATCACAAGTACCAGAAATAAAAATAACCGTGCTGCTGATTAGGCTCATTCCTGTATTTTAGATATTCCGTCTGGTATTAAATATAAAATACAGTTGATTTTTTTTAGAGATATTTAAAAAATAATAATAAATTTATTTTAAATTTTTTACATTTATCATTTTTTCTTCAAACTATTTTGACTTAACTTATAAACTGATGTATAATTTAATGATACAAAACATATAATACGATCAAATAACTTATTTAATTTATTTAACGTGTGGAACATGTTAGTACGAGTTTAACAGCGAGTAAAATGATTTTCTAAGTCAGGAACATAAAAACGATAAACTCAGTGGGTGTACTCGCGAGTTTAATCAAGTTTACAACTAATACAACTTTAAGAGTGAATTGCCACAGTTTAATAAGCTAGGAACGATAATTGCTGGAATGATGAATAAAACTTATTTTCAGTAATATATTAAAATTTTTATAAGAATATAAATATAACATATTATATATAATGCTTTTTATTTGCAAGGCATCAACTCTTGTGTTGATATTAACTGACTTAGTTAAATGAGCGTGAAAAATAAAGCTTTGTAACAAAATGAATACTTCGTGAATTGTTTTGTTCCTTTAAGCCCTTAATATATAATTATATATATTTCATACTTCTCCCTGTTGAATTTTTTCGTTTTCCTTTTTCCTAAGTGTTGGACTTTGGATCCAAATCCACCTTTGGTGGTTAAACTATTTGATTAAGAAATAAATAACTTTATCAAATAAGAAATAAATCAGCACTAATGAGAGTTGGGTATAATAGAAAGGGTTAGTTCTTCACAACGTGCCGACCAATGTTTGAATCCTACTTGGGAGAGATGCCCACATCTAGTGTCCGATAGTACCTTAAACAGGATTGCCTCCAATAGGAGGATACCTGTGCCTAGCAAAAGAAGAAACAAATCAGCATTAATTGTGGATTTGTTAATTGAGAAACAAGTAATTGTATATTAGGAAATTAAGTAAGAATTAATTTACTGATTATTACTTAAAGGATAAGTAGGAGTGCACATTACGAATCAACATTAATTAGAGATTTGTTAATTGAGAAATAAGTAATTCTATGTTAGGAAATTAAGCAATAATTAATTTTCTGATTATTTCTTAAAGGACAAGTAAGAGTGCACATCACTTCATAATTACTGGTATCCCTAAACCTCTACCATTAAACTATGTGACAATATCTCTTCTCTTTTACTATCTTTTTTGTTTTGGTGATTTGTTGTACTAATCTTGATTAGACTCTAGTAATCTAATAATTGCGGGAGCATCATTTTGCTCGAGCTATAGAGCATTGGAGTTTTAACCCGAATCTAGATGTGGGTCCATCTCGGTATGCAAGTCTCTTCTCTCTCCTGATTTTCCTTCACTAAGTATTATACTCATATATATATATATATAACGCATATTAATATTCATAATCTATATGGAAAATTGATATTTTGAAAGATCCATACTAAATTAATCTTTTGTTTTTTATTAATTTTTTTATTTTAAAATTCGTTTAAGCCGTTATTGAATTTATCTCATTAATTAACCTAAGCCGAGCTAAATTTTCATGATTAACTTTTCTTTCCTATTTTTTCCCCTCTACTACCTCCATGATTGTACAGGCTCTGCATACAATCATATAATCATGGGCACTCATTCTGGGAGGTCTAATTGATCTTTGATTGATTTCATTAATTACAGAATTGCTCGCTTTTGAGTGGCAAGTTAGCACGAATCACAAGTGCCAGAAGTAAAAACAACTCTGCCGATGATTAGGCTCATTCCTATATTTTAGATACTCCATTCATCACTCTTAAATAAAAGATAGAGATAATTTTTTTAAAGATATTTAAAATAATTAATTAAATTATTTTAAAATTTTTATATTTATCATTTTTTCTTTAAATTATTTTAACTTAATTTATAAATCGATGTATAATTTAATGATATTCAACACATAATACTATTAAACAATTTATTTAATTTCTTTTCATGTTTAAGTAAAAAGGTCAGCTCTGCGGATCCGAGGGTGTACTATCTGGGGAAATTGATAGCTTTACCGGCTTAATAACACGTGGGGAATAGATCCTTTGTGTCTGCCGGGTTACATAAGTGGAGTCGCCCAGTGAAAGTCCGCTGGGATTTTTTTTTTTGGATAAAAGTCCGCTGGGATTGGCTTTATGCCTTTATTTCAATTGCATTCAATATGATCTTAAATTTAAAAAAAAAAAATTCCAGTTCTTATAATTTTGTTTTTTTGTGAAATTCTTATAATTTTGTTAGTTATAGATATTAGTCTCTTTATTTTGTAATTCATTAATCATGACTCACACATACTGAACGACGTATAAGTTGGCACAAAATGCAAAAGATAATAGAGATTTCTTAAAAATAAAATGATGGAATCAAAGAGACATGGACCCAGTATATTGAAAGCAAAACGCAAACATGGATTTCTCTCTTCTTTTTTGTTTGGGAAAATCCCTATAAAATACCCTTGAAATATGCAAATCCCTAATCAGTACATTGAAATTCAAAAATCTAGATCAGTCACGCGTCAGTACGGATGAACAGTGCGGGCGGCACCAAAAGACGATTTTGCCCTTCATCCATCATTCTCGCCACTTCAAAAATAACAACACGCGGTTCTTAATTAACAACTCCTGATTCTTAATTAACAACTCCGTATTCTTATTTCACAACTTCCTAATTTAAGTTTCAAGGCTAATAACAACACCTCTTTTTTTATTAACAACACACCTTCTTAATCAACAACTCCAGATTCTTGATTAACAACTCCGTATTCTGGATTAACAACTCCATTTCATCTTTTTACTTTCACAATAACAACACCAATGTTATTATTAACAATACCCTATTCTACATTAACTCTTATTTCTTGTTTCACAACTTCGTAATTTAAATTTCAAGTCCAATAATAACACCGTATTTTACATTAACAACACTATATTTTTGAGATGCGAATATGTGGAAGAATAAAGAGGAGTTGTTAATAACAAATCCGGAGTTGATAATAACAAGATCGGTGTTGTTATTGTGAAAGTAAAAAGATGAAGCTAGAGTTGTTAATCAAGAATATGGAGTTGTTAATCAAGAATCCGGAGTTGTTAATTAAGAGCCCCGTGTTGTTATTTTTGAAGTGGCAAGAATGAGGGCTGAAGGGCAAAATAGTCTTTTGGCGCCGTCAGCACTGTTCATCCGTACTGACACGTGACTGATCCGGATTTTTGGATTTCAATGTACTGATTAGGGATTTGCATATTTCAAGGGTAGTTTATAGGGATTTTCCCTTTTTGTTTCCAACATAAACATGGATTTCAGGGATTACTTTGTCCGGGTTAAATAAGGATAAAGTAAGACTTCTTGAAATTCTTAAAATTAGGTTTTTTTTTTTTGCCAATTAAAATTAGGTTATCCAATTTTGGCTACTTTAAGGTGTAAATTTATCCTAAAAGTTTTCGTTGAGGAGTAATGTTGCCTTAGAAGTTTTTTCAGATTTAATGTCATACAGGAAATTTCAAAATATGGCAATGTTGCTCCAAACAATTAAAAAATTGATCTTGGTCGTTAACTTTTTAATGAAAAAAGGCAACATTGCTCCATTTTAATATTTCCGGGGCAATATTGAACCTAAAAAAACTTACAAGGCAACATTGCTCCTCAGCGAAAACTTTAGGAATAAATTTGCACCTTAACACATTTTGGTTTAAGCAACAATATGGCTTCTCCAAATATTGAAAACTGAAATTTCAATGAATTAAGGGTTAGGGGCATTTTTTCCTTGAAAGTTTTCACTAAGAGATAGTTTTGCCCTGGAAATTTTTAGGAAGTCATTTCACACCGAAAGTTTCAAAAATTGAAAAATTTTGTCCTAACTGTTATTTTAGTTAATTTTGACTGTTAGTTGATCAAATTTGTTGAGTTGGCAGTGCACATATTATCCATGTAATTTTTTTAAGTTGCAAAATTTTCCCTAAAGTTTTAAATATAACTGTGAAAAAAGATGACGTATATGACACATAGACTTCCAGCGCAAATTTTCACCTAATAAAAAATGACGTGGATGACATATAAACTGTCAGCTCAACATATTTAGTCAATTAATGATCAAAATTAACTGGGATAACGGTCAAGACAAAACTATCTACCCCTAAAAATCTTCCCTAACAAAATTGACCCTTAACCCATGAATTAAACATGAGAATTTTTTTAGTTAGACCTCAAGAAAAAAAAATAATGCCCAAGTGCTTTATATTAATTTCTAAAAATACCTTTCATAATTAAATTGTATAAATATAAAAAGAATATTTATGTTGTTAGTATTAAGAATAGGTATATTAATTCTGCAGAGTTTTGATAAATAAAATATTAAAAAGGAACGTTTATATAAACTTTTTTGAAAAAAGTAATTTCTCAATGCAAGAAGATCTGGGCCAGCTACTTTTAGATTAGGGTTAATATAAGTTTTAGTCTTTGAAGTTTGGGTCAGTTTGGGTTTTGGTCCCTGAGGTTTCAAAGTTTGGGTTTTGGTCCTTGTAGTTTGGGCCGTTTGGGGGGTTGGTCCCTGAAGATTTAAAAGGACTTGCTCATGGTTTTAACGGTGTTAAATCGTCCTACGTGGCTCTAACACCGTTAAAAAAGCTGATGTGTCATGCCTTGTAGATAGGTGATGTGGCAATTATAATATATTATAATATATTGCTTTATTAAAAAAGAAAACATCACAGCAGCTCCCCAAATGCTGAAACCCACGAGCAAGAGGGTCAACGTAAACGCACAAGCAAAAGGGGAAGTTTTAGGTCAAACCGGACCCACAACCGGTGAAGTCCGACGTGGCCGTCGCCGGAGGGGTGATCACTGTCGTCGACGGTGGAGTGAATATCAGAGGTTGAGTGCTGCGTCATTCTCATTTTTCTGAGGTAAGGAGGTTGTTATTCTTGTATCGATGTCGCTGCATCTTAGTGAAATACAAGTTGGTTTGATAGTCTAAAGCATTAGAGTGGTGAAATATATGAATGGGAAGGGAAAATTTGTGTATGAGTTGTTGTTTGGTTTGAAGCTTCTTCTTCGTTTTGTTGTTTGGTTTGAAGCTTCTTCTTCGTTTTGATACATCTTAGTGAAATACAAGTAAAGCTTCTTCTTCGTTTTGTATTTGCGAAATTCGTGCTCTGTTTTTCGTTACTTGATTGTTCAATGGTCGGTAACATTGTTCCCAACACCTCTGGTTTCATCGTATCATAATGTGCCATAGCTGATTGCTACTGTTAAGTGTCCTCTGTTTAGTCATATATATATATATAGTTATATATCCTCTGTTTAGTTTAGTGCTCTGTATAATTTCATTTGAGTAATATTGATGTCTCTGGTATGGCTATGATTGAGCTGGTGATGTTGATGTCTCTGGTGTTGCATAGGTGAACTATGGATTTAGAAAAAGATAGCAGTGATAGTAGTGCGGTGGATGAGAGTGATAATGGATCAGCGGATTGGCTATCAAATTTTGAGGATAGTGATGAAGAAAATATAGATGATGACAATTTTAGGCAGTATGTTGATGTTGGAGTAGGTGATGTTTTAGATGAAGTTGTTGGTAGTTCACAATTAATGAGAGTGCAGCCTGAGCAAGAAGACCAAACAGCGGTGGTTGAGGTGAGAGAGGAGGATATGTTAGCAATGTTGTCTGATTATGAATCTGAGGGGATTGAGGAAGTTCTTGTTTCCATAGTTTTACCCTTAGAAAGATCTGATATGACAAAATGAGAGAGCACAGAAATCAGTGAAGGCTCACCATTAACTTGAGATTGCAATGCAAGGCTTCCAAACTGCATTTTTAAATTACAATGGAAAAAATGCTGCATTAACTGAAATAACTTTAAACCTGAAACTAAGAGAGCAAGAAGATGATGTCTTACATGATCAGCCGTATCATCTTGATACTTATGCTCTTTAGGAAATTTAGTTGTTGTATCATTAGTCTGCTTCAGAGCCATCCTTCGTTGGATATCCTATATGTCATGAGCAGTCATTTAATCCTCTTTTATGCTTGTTCGTTGACTCATTCAAATCAGCATCTGTTTTAATGTGTCTTATTTATTATGCACTTGCTGATAATGCTGATAAATCTGTTTTAATTGTTGACTGATAAATTTTTTTTTAGACATGCAATTGCTTGCATATATGTTAAGAGGGAGGATCCACATGAGTACGTTGACAAATACTTGACTTTGCAATCTTTTGTGGCTTCTTACTCCCCGGTAATTGAGCCTATCAATGGAGACAACATGTGGGAGAAAGTTGATGGTCAACCACTTGATCCTCCACCATATCACAAACGTCCAGGACGACCGCAAAAGAAAAGGAAAAGAGGATTAGATGAGAACATAAAGGGAACTTTGAAGGAGAAACGAGCAAACACACTTGTCACATGTTCCAACTGTCATAACCAAGGTCACAACCGAAGGTCTTGCAAGGAACCATTGACTAGTAATGCTACTTCAAGCAAGCAACCAAAGGGCAACTCAGGACGTTCGGGAACAAAAGTCATTCAACATTCTTGCACACAAGAGTCAATCAATGCAACTCCTCCTGGAGGCAGTCAAATTTGACATTTATGGTTTAGTTAGTAACAAAGTGACTCTTGCTTTTGGTGACAAAATGTTTGTTGTAATAGTTTAGACAAACTTGACATTTTGTTCTTGACTCAAATTTGACATTTTGCTTGTAATCATAGAAGCAATAGCTTTTGGTGTAATTATTACTTGTAGTTATAAGAGCAAAGCTTTCGGTCTAATTATTACTTGCTTAATTATTATTTGGACTATGCTCTTTGTCTCTTGTAAAAAATAAATGCATTAAATGTTAATAGCATCTTATAAAAAGAAACATATTCATTCATACAATGGAATCTTATAAAAGGAATGAAGGGAGTCTTTAATTTCTCAACAGAGGTGGAATTTTCATTTGAGGTATATGTAGATCAGAAAAACAGAAATAGCACAAAGTTGCGTTTAATTCTGAACAGCTGAAATCAAAGACTAATGAGGATACCAACAGCAAAATCGTTCTTGTTGGATATGATTAATTATTCGAATAGTCCTTGACTATTCGAATAGTATGAACTAATATGATAGTTGAAATTTTTTCTGAACTAAAAGTATTCGAATAGCCTATTCGATTAGTGCTTATATTTCCCAAAGTGAGTTCCAAATGCATTATCCGGATAATAGTATAACTATTCAAATAGTATAGTTATTATCAGAATAGTCCATAACTGAAAAAGAGTGATTTTATTCGAATAGTTAAAAGTTTATCATGATAATACATGTGTTATTCAAATAGCTAAAAGTTTATCATGATAATGCTATTCGAATAGTCAAACATGATAATGCATATGTTAATAGAATAACGCAGCAGACTCTGTTTCTTTCAGCATGGGCGATGTTCAGTATTTTAGCCATATCTCCCAAACCACAACTCGGATTGAAGTGAAACCAGTGGCATATGAAACTAGACTCCCAACACGAACTATGGACACCAAGATCACATTCAAAGGAGTTCAGATGAGAGAGATATAAGCTTCGAAAGTTGATACATGTATCAGCGTCATATTCCTGGACAGCTTTGGTATTTTGGACATAACACTCAAAATACATATCGGATTGAGACGAAACCAGTGCCATATGAAAGAAGACTCAAAGAGCTTTCCATGGATAGTTAATTTGTCATATTTAGAGTTATATTCAAAGAGATATGTCTTCTGGAAGTTGGTGATCGAAATCAAGCTCTATTCTGTTCCAGACCAATCGATACACATTGAATCTTAACTTTTGAAATACAAAGTATTTGTGATTGATTCTAGTTGCTGTGCGAAGAAGACTTAAAGAGCTTTATAAGATTATGGTTTTAGCATATATGATTTCCAGCATATATGATTTCAATAATATGTTTTGCATATATGATTTCAATAATTGATTATGGTTTTATATTTCACTACTTACATACTTATTGATTTCATAAGATGCGAAAAGAATTTCAAAGTAGTTAAGTTTTTATAATACACCCAATTCACCCCCCTCTTGGGTTTCAGCCTGTTCTAACAGTTCTTGCAACACAAAAAGCTGACATTAATTTCTTGCAACAGCAAAATCGTTGGTTGGCTCATTTATGATCTTGCAACAGAAGTCACGATTAAAATTTCTTGCACACATTAATTTCTTGCAACAGCAAGCAACCGAAAATATACAACACACATATGATAGATGCAACATTCTTGCAACACACATCTGATATTGATTAGCTGATAGATGCAACATTCTTGCACAGAAGTCACGATTGCTGATATTACATATATGCAACATTCTTGCAACACACATCTGATAGATGTGCAGAATATTAGAGGTGAAAATATTGATTAGCTGTCACTAAGGTTTACAATGTCAAACATACATAGCCTTCAGCCAATCAGCAAAAAGAAGTGGTCTTCTACAAAGGCCATTACATAAACAAACTTCATACATTGAAAATTATAACTTTCCATATCAAACAAACATTCACAAAGGCCACTACAAATAAGATCCCTTTCACAAACTTCAACCTCCTTCTCAATTCAATATTGTCTTTCTTCATCTTCTTTAGCTCCTCTACAATTGGATTCTGGATTGGTCCATCAATCCAATCAAAGTAGTTGCATCTCCAACGTGTCTGTGAAGCACAAAAAAATTAGAGGAGTCATAATAAATTCATAGACTGTGCCATTGCAAACTTAAGAACCAAACATGATTTACTGGAATTTTTAATACTATACTAAATGCCATCATGCTCATCAGCAAATATTAGTGTGCCTCATCTAACAATTGAAAATTTGCAATGACCATTGTGAAAGCATATGACATAAACAAAGCATGTGAAATAAACAAAGTTGCCATTATCACTTGAGACAAAAAAACTTAATGCATGATGATATCTTCATATCCTATGATCAAGATGCATCACCATGTTTTCTTACAAAACCATTCAAATACAAAGTGCTGTTGTGCTGGTAAATGACAGCAGGCATGAAAAGAAGCCAAAAGCATCAGAATATCAGAACTTCTTACAAGGTAAATGACAACAGGCACCAAAACAAGCCTACAGCCAAGGGCATAGTCACGGCCATTTTTTGGAAACAAGGAAAATCTATAAGTTGAATACTTGTTGACAAAATTCTTACAATCCTTTCACCAGATTATGCCCTCCCTATGGTAAATGGGTCGGATGATAACAATCAATGTAAGATATATCAACTTTGATAATCAAATTTTTCAAAGCAAAATTACTCATAATAAGTATGCGAAATAAATACAGAGAGGTCTAACATATTGATTTTTATACAAGACCAAACATTTCAAGCACTCTGTGTTCAATGAAATATCCGAATAATTACAATTAATTATCAGCATTTTGACTTTGGCAGAATATATCAAATTTTATTAAAAGATTGCTACTTTGGTAGAATATATCAATTAAGCATCAACATTTTGACCAAACATTAGGAGTTCACACCTCATCCACTAACCTTAAAATTTGGACACTTAACAAACCTCCTACCATAGTTTTGCTCTGTCCATGAAGTGAGAACCACAACTTCATCCCCACATCTGCACGTTTCACCCGCTGTTCTTCCCTTCCTGTTTGAACCAGACGACCGACTAGAAGAAGGCATCACTGCCACACACAATCGCACACTCCGTCGCACCGCAACAGACGACCACCTTCGTTCAACTTCCTCCAACCTCGCCCGACCCGTTCCCCCTTTTCTTTGGTCTCGCAACAGACAGCCGGCCTCTTGGAAGCTTGCCCTAGCCCTTCCCCCTTTCCTTTCTCGATTTCTCCTTTCACCGTGTCCAGCAACTCGTTTCAGTTGGAGCAGATGCGTTTCGTTTCAGCGTTTGGGGAGCTGCTGTGATGTTTTCTTTTTTAATAAAGCAATATATTATAATATATTATAATTGCCACATCACCTATCTACAAGGCATGACACATCAGCTTTTTTAACGGTTTTAGAGCCACGTAGGACGATTTAACACCGTTAAAACCATGAGCAAGTCCTTTTACATCTTCAGGGACCAACCCCCCAAACGGCCCAAACTACAGGGACCAAAACCCAAACTTTGAAACCTCAGGGACCAAAACCCAAACTGACCCAAACTTCAAGGACTAAAACTTATATTAACCCTTTAGATTAAATTGACATTGATGTGATCGATGAACTTCAAACTTCTTAATTTATCTTTTGTAATGAAAAAAGAAATTAATTTCTTATTGTGTGATTTACTAGGGAGACCCTCGGAGGCGGCTGGCGAGAGAGGTGCCAAAGCCAAGTAGGACTTCTCTAGCTTTTAATAATAATAATATTATTATTATTATAAAAGATGCGGGCAACCTGTGGTAAAGACAAAGGGAGGCAAGATGCCCTCCTGCCACCTGGGCTCGAACCCTGGGAAGTCCCTCCAGGGGCGACTCCGGATTAGTCTGCACCTTCGGATATGGGATACCGGGAGAAGAAATTCAAAAAAAAAAGATGCGGGCAACCTTTTGTTTTAAAACATTTGGAGGGTCCATATGTCGGAGACAATGATATAAGAGATGACTGATAATTCACGGACACCCTCCTATAGCATGTACCTCCACCAGTGGCTAGAGTGATAACATAACAGACGTATCCCTCCAATATTAAGTCCGTTGGTAAGTGTTCATTTTCTTATTATTTTTTCCGTATTAGGGTCTGTTTGGCGCAGTGGTGAGCAGCCCCACCGCACAGTAAGAGAAAAAAAAATCACAGTGGCAGTTTTTATCTTGTTTGGCAAAGCGTTGATCTTTCCTGCACTTTTGGCTACACCGTAGCTTTTTTTTTTAAGCTAATCAAAGGAGCTTTTCCACTGCACTTCCTGTCTCTCTCTTCCATATGCTCTGTTTCACTGTTCCGTTCGCTGGTTCGCATGTCCGAAGGAAGAAGATGATGTTTCGGTCAAATTAGATTTGACCAGGGACTTCTGTGCAAACTTCAAAAGTTTTTAAGAAGGGATTAAAGTGAAAATTGTTGAAATATTTTTAGGGTTAACTGTAATTTATGAAACATTTGGGTAATTTTCTATGATTTCCCTGATCCCTTTTCTTCATTCACTTTTAGTTTTTATAAATTATGGGGTACTTTTCTGTAATTTCTCTAGTCCTCAAATTAGTTATTAATCATATAATAATTTCCCAAAAAATACATTAATATGACTTATTGTATTTTATCAAATTTTAATTTTAATTTAATTTTTCACTTCAGTTATCACAATATATACAAATAATATATATATATATATATATGATCCATGCATTTTTCAGTCATTTTGCATCTAAACGAGCTTTTCAAACTCTAATCCAAACAGGTTCAAGGTTAGAAAAAAAAAGTCACTTCTGCTACCGCTAATCCAAACACAAATCACATTTATATTTTCACTTTTTTTCCTACCTTACTTTTCCAAAAGTTAGATAGTAAAAAAAGTCACTTCTTCACTGCTAATCCAAACGGGCCTTACTATCTAATTGAATCAAATTTTAGTGTTGTTTGACTTATGGGAGTAGATCTTCTAAATACGTTTTATGTATTTGTGTGGATTCGGATTACATAACAAACGCATCCCTCCAATGTTAAGGGTTCCGTTGGTAACTATTCGTTTTCTTATTATTTTTTCTATATTACTATCTAATCTATTATATTTCTTGAAAATTTATAGTAATGGCGGTGTTTTTTAAATAGATTCTGTTATTTATTTGGTTTATTTTGACATATTCGATTACTTATGTTACATTTGGTCCTGTGTTTTTTCAACGGTCAATTTTTTCAACAACCTTATTATTTATTATCATTTAACATTTATTCTTGAAGTCCAAAAAGTCATCTTAAAAAAATATTTATCCTTAAAGTTCAAAAGCCATATTTAAAAAACTATTTTGAAAAATGAAAAGACTTGAATCACTCTATGGAATAATCCAAAGAGCTACATAACATCCATCTTCATTTGGTTTTGGTTTGAACTAAATTTTTGGCCTCATGTAAGCATGTTTGGGATTGGGACGAGATTGGGAAGTCCCGATCCCGAGAAGTGTTCCGGAAGGGATTTGATTGTCAATCCCGATCCTGAGAATTTCCCATCCCGACAGGAAGGGAAACTCTTGGGATCGGGAATTTCCCATCCTGACGGGTGTCAACACCCGTTTCCATTTCGATAATCAAAGAGTAATAACGACGGAATTCAATGGGCATACAGAAAAGTACAATTATACTGATAAAAATATTCATTTACAATCCCAACGTCGTTCGTTTATAATTCCAATATTGTTCGAAGACGGAAACAAAATACAGCGGAAGTTTTAATATTTACAAATTATCCAAAATATTAAGGCATAGACTAAGGCATAACCACGTTCATATCCTCGCCTCGAGACACGTGCCGATCACTTTCCGGCGTCTACTTCTTTTCCCTTTGTCTCACTGGTACCCACTGAGGTGTTTGTTTAAAAATAGGGTGAGATTCCGAAGAATCTCCGTAGAGACATAATATCGTTCATAGAAAATGCGAGAAGTAAATATGTCATGCGCCAAGGTATGCACAAATTAATAAACAACATAAACACATCATCGTCATGTATACATGAGTAGGGCCCAGCCCCACAATCTACACCGGTTGGACTTCTGCCAACTCCCAGTGTAAGTGCACCTCTGGCACTAACAGCCTCTCTCTAGGCAAATCATGTTATTAATAAAGTGCATTTACAAAACAATGGCATCCACACAATCACATAACTTATGGCATAGTGTATGAAGGATAATGTCCCTACCTCAAAGCTTTATAATCCTCTTTTAAATGTGCCTTGAAGAATGTGTCGTATCCGGCCTCCAAATCGGTCCTAAAATATTAAATGTACCAGAAATAGGTCATAACCTATCCAAGTATCATTTTAGACTCTTTCATAGTGTTTATTGTGGTTATATTAGTCTATGGTGAAAATTTACAAAAATGCCCCCGGGAACCCGGCCCGGCCTCGCCGTACCTGGCCCGATGGCACGTTTTCCCAAAATTTTGACTAGGGCTATTCTGACTTATTTTCGCCCAAGGAATCCATTTCCGGGCTCGAAATCACCAAATTCACTGTAAAATTACGAAAATACCCTTGACAGCCCCTATTTAGGGATTTCAGTGGCGTTTTCGTAAATATGCTTTTTCGGCCTCTACCGAAAAAGTGCCCAACTGTAACCCCACATATTTTTGCCCACTGAGTCCAATGGAACCATTTATTTCATGAAAATCCAACTCCTACTACCAGATCTGGTCTGGCCGAAATATTGGTCACAATTTGGAAAAAAATGGAGCTTTGTGTTTTAGCTTCTAAAACTTGTACTTTTTCACTTCTAACCCTTGATTAACTCATTTAAACACTTCTTAATCATGATTCAAAGAAATTTGGGCAGCATAACCCCTTAGGATTAGCACTTTCCAAATTTACAAACTCAACAAAATAACCAAATCCAACAATAATCATCGACAACAACCACATCTAACATAATCTTAGGATTTGTGAAGTTACCTTCTTGAGTTCTTTTCCTTTCTCTAGAGATCCTCCTCTCTCTTTCTCTTTGAGCTTAAGATTGGCTTGCTAAACATAGTGTTTCATGGAGAAGAAGAGATTAGAGAGGAGATTATACAAATTGGAAGCTTTAAAACTTGGATCCATAAGGTCTTACCTTAAGATTTCTCCTCCTTCTCTCTAGATTTCCCAAGCTCTCCCTCTCTCTCCTTTTCTTGTTGCAAGAGATGAAAATGAAGGTAAGAGAAAGATGAAGCAAGTCTTCATAAAATATCTTGTCATCCCTCATCTTTAATCTTAACCCTTGATCTAGCCAATGGTCAAGATTTTTCCACCTTTCATGAACACTTTAATTGCCCTCATGACACCTTGCATTATGCCATACTTTGTGATCATGAGTGTACTTGGGTCTTATCTCTTCATATGTTCATGACACTTGGCATTTTAATTTCATTAATCAATTTCTAACACTTTTCATTTTCAATTTTCGGAATAATGCCAATTCTGGCAGATTTTCTGCCTTAACTTTGAAAAATCATAACTAATTTTGTAGACATCGTTTCGAGGCGATTCCAAAGCCTATGGAACCCTCATTGAGTCTAGTTTCAAGGAAAAATATGGAATTTTACTGGAAATGATCATATTATTCCCAGATTTTCAATATTTGACCGCTGCTCCAGAAACTTTCCAGATTTTCTGGATTAACTTCAAAAATTCATATATTTTTGTACATAGCTTCAATTGAGTCATATGACATATCAAATTAAAGCTTAGGATGTCTACTTTCACCCTGTAAAATTTCATAATTTTTGCTCATCATTTGGTCTTCCAAAACTATATGACAATCTCACTGCCTCGCAGGCGATTTCACTGAAAATACTATTCAACCTTCAATTTTCAATATTTAATTCTTTTGGCCTTAAATATTCACCATTTCATTGAATATATATAATAATTATAATATATTCTTGGTGAATAAAA
The DNA here is from genome assembly GCA_963855925.1 of Inga laurina. NCBI lineage: Eukaryota > Viridiplantae > Streptophyta > Magnoliopsida > Fabales > Fabaceae > Inga > Inga laurina. Next base: position 77,350,119 of record OY979701.1, on the reverse strand, counting down.
TTTGGGATGTTACAGTTCTCCCCCACTTAATTAAATTTCGTCCTCGAAATTTGCTACACTTATTCATTCATGAATTCCGGGTAACGCTTCTTCATACTTTCTTCTGTTTCCCACGTAGTCTCTCTAGGCGATAACCCTCTCCAGACAACCTTGACAAACAGAACGCTCTTATTTCTGAGCTGCTTTTCCTGCCTATCAATGATTCGGTCGGGCATGACTTCATAAGTCAAGTATTCGCACAATTTCCATATCTTCGTACTTTATTACGTGTTCTGGATCAGGTTGTTACTTTTTCATTTGGGAACCATGAAAACGTCGTGTAGCCTACTTAAACTCGGTGGCAAAGCGATACGGTACACACTTTGAGGTTTTTCTCCTCCTTTGTGCATCAACAATGTCAGGTTGATTAAATATGAGTCCCACAGGAATCTCCATAATACCTGACTGCACTCAAAATTGGTGTTTCTCTATGCCGCGCCTTGGCCCTATTCCACTTGAATCATTCAGAGCCATAGAAACTCTTATCAAAACCCCTTTTATATGGAACTTATTACAACACACCATCATTGAGAGCCAACGCTCTTATAGCTCTATTCTACAATTCAATGTCACGGTGACTGCACTCTAGGGTTCGTTGTCACGATGGCTGCAGTCGCGGGTTAGTCATCACAGTGGCTGCACTCTAGGGTTTGTCGTCACGGTGGCTCCACTCTAGGGTTTGTCGTCACGGTGGCTCCACTCTAAGGTTCTATCGTCACGGTGGCTCCACTCTAGGGTTCTGTCGTCACGGTGGCTCCACTCTAGGGTTCTGTACTCGGTGCTTCACACAGGCGCCCATACACCTGGTCAGCCCCCCCTCCGATCAGAATTTTCCTTAGGTAGCCCTCTCTGTTCAGATTTTACTGTAGGTAGCCCTCTCCGTTCAGATTTCACCGTAGGTAGCCCTCTCCGATCATATTTCACCGTAGGTAGCCCTCTCCGTTCAGATTTCACCGTAGGTAGCCCTCTCCGATCAGATTTCACCGTAGGTAGCCCTCTTCGTTCAAAACTTTCAATCTTTGTGGTCGCAGTACAACTCTACAACTACGCCATAAAGGCAACATTTTCATATTCAAAGCAACATTATTACCATCTGCTCAAGATTATGGATGGGATAGTTCGGTTCCTGAAGCTTCAGCTGACATGATGCATATGCCCTCAATCGGCTTGCATCAATTCTCATCTCAATCAATGCCTGCTTGCATCCGGGACTCAATTCCCTTCCCAATCTATGCCATCTAGCATTAGTGAAGACAACAAAGGCTCACTATGGATCTGGGATTTTCAACGTTGATACTTTAATAAATTTTCATCGTCAGCTCTCTGAAGCTCCTCTTACAATCATCATCCCAAGCATAATGTTGAGTTATGGGAAATTTCGATATAAACATCTCATCCTTTTTATTGTCACACCCCGCACTTCCCCCGCACTTCCCCAATCCCAGGGACTACGAGCAGACTAAGAGCGTGGACTCATCAGGAATTTGTGGCCCCTCCAACTCAACCACATTTCTTTTTCCTCCTGCAGCCTCGAACACACGACCCTGAGGGCATAAGATCGCGGTCCTAACTAAGGCTACTACCATTGAACTACTCATAATAATCAACAGGACTCAGAACACTGCGTATCACAATCACAGTTTCCGGCCTTATCAGTTCAGTACTGCTTCCACTTTACCAAGGTCCACCAGGATCCCTTGCCACGAGACTACTTGGCCCAAAAGTCTATCTTTTAAAAGCCAAATCCCACATTTGCTTACCCCATTAGTTGGATCCCATATGACCTTCGTAGTAACACTCCACCGTTCATAGAACATGCGATAATGTATATGCCTTGCACCATATAATGCAATATTATACTAATACATAACTCAGTTCAGTCGGAAATGTGTTCAGAGCCAACCATTGTTGCAACCCCTACACATTTCGTACCTCAGCCCTTGACTGGGCATATCAATGTACCCAAAGGCACTGCCCGTAGGCATTATTCATCAGTGTACCCGAACGCACTGCCCGTAGGCATTATACATCAGTGTACCCGAAGGCACTGTATATCATACATATTGCAGAAGATGGCATATACAAAGCATATAAACATTCACAGTGTTTGGAGGATAGAGTTACTACATTGACCCTTCCTGGATAATATTGAATTTTTTTAATCTTCCCCTGGTCTGGGTTCTACTACATCTCTCGCAGCTCATTACTATGATCCTTGATCATTACATCCCACTTATTATTGATAATGCATAGCTCAGTGTACCCGTAGGTACTCAATTCAGTTCAGTGTACTCATAGGTACTATATTTGATGTACCTATAGGCACTATGCATCAATTTCGGTAAGACTACCCCCTGTCAGTATGCCCAATCCAGGCCCAAGGGACATAGTTCCTTACTGTGTGGCTGAGAACAATGCCAACACGTCTCATTTCAGAAGGATCTCTGCTTGCTACCGCTATTATCCCAATACCATTTTTTTTCATTGCCTCCAAAAGGAACTTCCTGATTCTTACGTTTCTGGGCAGAATTCCCACTGCCAAACACATCCTTGTAGTTGTTACTTTTGTCAGGAAGCAAACTCAACAAGTCGCTCTAACTACTATACATCATGATATTAATTCTGATACCATTATCAGAATTGTTACTACTAGCACTCTGATAACGTCATTACGTGTATTGATTCTTTGATCCAGTGCACTAGTCTCACTGATACTGCTAACTGGGCACTGGTACCCCTTAGCTTGTGCTAATTCTATTGTCCTCTGATACCATTAACACAATTCTGATACCGCTGACACCATTCTGATACTGCTATCACAAGTGTGTCTATCATTTCCATATGTACAGGAACCACCAATACCATCAACTGGGTACTGGTACTACCTCTGCATGCATTGATAATACTGATACCATCCTGATACCACTGATGTCATTCTGATACCACTGATACACTCCTGATACCACTGATACCATCCTGATACTATCGATACCACACTGGTATTATCTCTAGGTGAACCAGTACCACCGATACTACAATCTGGGTACTGATATCACCTCTGAGTACTCTGATATCCCATGCCCTGATATCGTCATTACCATCTCGATACCGCTCCGTCATGAAACTGCTCCCCTGGTATCCTTGTCTCAACGTCGTCAATGACTACTAAGTACTGACCTCTCAGGGTATCGTGCTCCCGTAGTGCCCTGTGATACTTGGGCTTAGAAAAGTATGACAACTCCATATTCGGATGTAGGTTATACGACACCTGTACCAGCTCTATCTGAGACTCGCGGTCACTCGCCTCATCCGATGGAATCTCCTCTGGTTCGTAGTCGGAATCCCACTCTGGGTACTCCTCTGGCGCATCTTCGATCTTGCCAACCTCTGTCACTCCTAGGGATGTCAGCCTTGGCTCCGGACTGTACACGAGCAATCTCGGCACATTCTTCCATGCTATGTATCGATACGCATACCGCCGTATTCAAAGTAGTCGATCATTAGCCCTCTGACCGGAACACGCTGGTTCACCATCATTTCGCTATCACTATCCACGATCACGATCATCGACTAACTCGGACCATTTATGAATAGTTCGGTCGTAATGCAAACAAAACCTTATCAGTATACAATTCTGATAATGCCAGAACCGCTTATTAGCTCTGATACCAAAAATGTCAACACCCGTTTCCATTTCGATAATCAAAGAGTAATAACGACGGAATTCAATGGGCATACAGAAAAGTACAATTATACTGATAAAAATATTCATTTACAATCCCAACATCGTTCGTTTATAATTCCAATATTGTTCGACGACGGAAACAAAATACAGCGGAAGTTTTAATATTTACAAATTATCCAAAATATTAAGGCATAGACTAAGGCATAACCACGTTCATATCCTCGCCTCGAGACACGTGCCGATCACTTTCCGGCGTCTACTTCTTTTCCCTTTGTCTCACTGGTACCCACTGAGGTGTTTGTTTAAAAATAGGGTGAGATTCCGAAGAATCTCCGTAGAGACATAATATCGTTCATAGAAAATGCGAGAAGTAAATATGTCATGCGCCAAGGTATGCACAAATTAATAAATAACATAAACACATCATCGTCATGTATACATGAGTAGGGCCCAGCCCCACAATCTACACCGGTTGGACTTCTGCCAACTCCCAGTGTAAGTGCACCTCTGGCACTAACAGCCTCTCTCTAGGCAAATCATGTTATTAATAAAGTGCATTTACAAAACAATGGCATCCACACAATCACATAACTTATGGCATAGTGTATGAAGGATAATGTCCCTACCTCAAAGCTTTATAATCCTCTTTTAAATGTGCCTTGAAGAATGTGTCGTATCCGGCCTCCAAATCGGTCCTAAAATATTAAATGTACCAGAAATAGGTCATAACCTATCCAAGTATCATTTTAGACTCTTTCATAGTGTTTATTGTGGTTATATTAGTCTATGGTGAAAATTTACAAAAATGCCCCCGGGAACCCGGCCCGGCCTCGCCGTACCTGGCCCGATGGCACGTTTTCCCAAAATTTTGACTAGGGCTATTCTGACTTATTTTCGCCCAAGGAATCCATTTCCGGGCTCGAAATCACCAAATTCACTGTAAAATTACGAAAATACCCTTGACAGCCCCTATTTAGGGATTTCAGTGGCGTTTTCGTAAATATGCTTTTTCGGCCTCTACCGAAAAAGTGCCCAACTGTAACCCCACATATTTTTGCCCACTGAGTCCAATGGAACCATTTATTTCATGAAAATCCAACTCCTACTACCAGATCTGGTCTGGCCGAAATATTGGTCACAATTTGGAAAAAAATGGAGCTTTGTGTTTTAGCTTCTAAAACTTGTACTTTTTCACTTCTAACCCTTGATTAACTCATTTAAACACTTCTTAATCATGATTCAAAGAAATTTGGGCAGCATAACCCCTTAGGATTAGCACTTTCCAAATTTACAAACTCAACAAAATAACCAAATCCAACAATAATCATCGACAACAACCACATCTAACATAATCTTAGGATTTGTGAAGTTACCTTCTTGAGTTCTTTTCCTTTCTCTAGAGATCCTCCTCTCTCTTTCTCTTTGAGCTTAAGATTGGCTTGCTAAACATAGTGTTTCATGGAGAAGAAGAGATTAGAGAGGAGATTATACAAATTGGAAGCTTTAAAACTTGGATCCATAAGGTCTTACCTTAAGATTTCTCCTCCTTCTCTCTAGATTTCCCAAGCTCTCCCTCTCTCTCCTTTTCTTGTTGCAAGAGATGAAAATGAAGGTAAGAGAAAGATGAAGCAAGTCTTCATAAAATATCTTGTCATCCCTCATCTTTAATCTTAACCCTTGATCTAGCCAATGGTCAAGATTTTTCCACCTTTCATGAACACTTTAATTGCCCTCATGACACCTTGCATTATGCCATACTTTGTGATCATGAGTGTACTTGGGTCTTATCTCTTCATATGTTCATGACACTTGGCATTTTAATTTCATTAATCAATTTCTAACACTTTTCATTTTCAATTTTCGGAATAATGCCAATTCTGGCAGATTTTCTGCCTTAACTTTGAAAAATCATAACTAATTTTGTAGACATCGTTTCGAGGCGATTCCAAAGCCTATGGAACCCTCATTGAGTCTAGTTTCAAGGAAAAATATGGAATTTTACTGGAAATGATCATATTATTCCCAGATTTTCAATATTTGACCGCTGCTCCAGAAACTTTTCAGATTTTCTGGATTAACTTCAAAAATTCATATATTTTTTTACATAGCTTCAATTGAGTCATATGACATATCAAATTAAAGCTTAGGATGTCTACTTTCACCTTGTAAAATTTCATAATTTTTTATCATCTTTTGGTCTTCCAAAACTATATGACAATCTCACTGCCTCGCAGGCGATTTCACTGAAAACACTATTCAACCTTCAATTTTCAATATTTAATTCTTTTGGCCTTAAATATTCACCATTTCATTGAATATATATAATAATTATAATATATTCTTGGTGAATAAAATTTGGGATGTTACAACGGGAAGGGAAATTCCCGGGATCGGGAATTTCCCGAATTCCCAGAGCTACTGTCAAGTGTGATGGTTTGTGTTTGAATTGAAGAGTTTGCGCATGGCTGCCTTCTCTGTTTACTTATTAATATTATACAAAGCAATATATATTATACAACCTCAAGTTAGGTGCATAATAGTGGGTGGTGGTGCACCGGTGCTATTCAGATTTAAACTTCTAGACTTCTAAACAGAAATCCCTGCAACTCTGAAATTTTCTATATTTAAGAATGCTTTCTTGGTCATGGAAATCAACCTGCATATGGTTAAATCAGCTACTACATTTTGAAAATCTTAGAAGTCAATACACTAAGTGTGTGTTCGGCAAGTTCTGAAACCATGGTTTTAAAAGCACTTTTCCGTAAATCGAGACAAAACTCCTCTCACATACTTACCTTGTAGATTGTAAAAGCTATTTTTCAAAAACTATTCCAAACACACACTAAGCCTGACAATACAATTAAATTTGTAATTGTTAATTATTAAATTATAATTTCAATTTAATTGTATTTAATTTGAACTTTATTAATTTTAAATGTTTTTTTTATTGTTTTAATACATTTAATATTGTTTTTTTTCAGGAGCTTTCTCAGAGGAATACCAGGATCCGTGCGCAGCAGACGATCCACCACACAGCAGGATCGAAGACCTTTGCTGTGACTTATAGCGAGCTGGTAACTTTTCAAAATATCACTGACTTTTAGCTGGTTATTTCATAATACTAATTGAATTTTGTAATTGTTTCAGGAGACGAAGGCACAACAGGAGAACTGTCAGACGGACTATGGGGAGTTGTACGCCATCACACACAGACACCGTGACGGGACTGCGAACTCTCAGCAGGCAGAGGCGGCCATTGTAAGTAATTTTATTATTATAATTTTTATAAAACTAACTTAATAATGAAAAATGCTAATTATTAATTGTTTCATAAAATAGCAGGAGCGGATGCAGCAGTCGCAGGCTGAGCTGCGACAGACCCAGCCTGAGGAGTCACAGGGGTCAGTGGACCCGACGGCTCCTTTGAAGGCGGGTCTGGCTCAGGCTGAGCACCCCGGACGCGTGCAGGGGTTGGGGATAGGTGCCAGACCTAGTATGGTCTATGGTAGGAGCACCGCCTCTGAGGCTGGCAGCTCTAGAGGGGTCAGACGTCCGAGGGACGAGTTTATTGACCATCTGCGGTCAGATTTGGAGCAGCAGATGGCACAGCAGCAACAGCAACAGATGCACCAGCTGCATCTGCAGCTGCAGGCTGATATGATCTACGCTCAGCAGACGCAGTGGCGTGATATCGCGAACAACATGCTCGAGCGGTCATGGAGTCGCCTGTTCCCGGACGAGCAGCATCCACAGGTTCCCCCTGTCCCTCGGTACGTCGTCCAGAGTACTGCTCCTCCTCCTCCTGCTGATGATGATGGTGCGATTCACTCTGCGCAGCGGCCTGATCCAGCAGAAGCTCAGGGAGCCCCACCTGAGGGAGCACCAGATGATCAGCCCCTAACTACTTAGTTTAGGACATCTTTTTTTTATTTGTTGTTGAAACATTTGTAAATATATATATGAGTTTGTATTTCAGAACTTCAATTCTTATTGTGTTTAATATAATTATATTTATATTATTAGATCGCGTTGTTGAATTTATGAATTAATTGCAATAATATTATTTATATTTCTAAATTAAAAAAAAATAAAGCATATATATATTTGTAGCGGTTTTTATCTAAAACCGCTACAAATATATAATTGTAGCGGTTCTACAAATATATATATATATATATATATATATATATATATATATATATATATATATATATATTTGTAGCGGTTCTACAACAGAAACCGCTACAAATACTCATCATTTGAATTTTGAAATTTGCCGCCTTTGTGCACATTTGTAGCTGTTATGTTATGTGTAACCGCTACAAATTAAAAATTATTTTTAAATTTGCTGTCCAACGGCTTTAATGTTAGTAGCGGTTTTATACATATAACCGCTACAAATACTCAACGTGTATATTTTGAATTTCCCACCAATGTCTAACGGCTTGAAAATTAGTAGCGGTTTTATATATATAACCGCTACTAATATTTTATAACTGTAGCGGTTAGTATAGCGGTTTTAGAATCGCTACAAAATTATAAACGTTAGCATTTCAGAATATAAGGTTCTTAGCATTCGTCATTCTCTTCTCACTTATCTTCTTCTCTATACTTTCTTCTCTCTCACTTGTAGCTATGGATAAATCATGGATCAGGTTGCCGCGCAATTCTCTTGAATATTTGTACGGATTAAACAGTTTCTTAGATTTCGCATTCACTCGCGCCAGCTGTAACGGCAAGATCGTCTGTCCGTTTCGGAAATGCAAGTTCAAAAAGTGGCATGCACGAAATGTTGTGAAGGAACATTTGCTTGTGAAGCCTTTTCCTGAGAACTATACGTTCTGGGCAGTTCATGGTGAGAAGGCCGGCATTAGATATGACGATGCTCTTCCTCGAAGTTCTCAAGTAGGCATTCAAGTAGATGAAGATGATCCTATGAATGATGCTGTGCGTGATGCGTTTGGATTTCAAGGCGACAACTTCAACGAAGAAGTGCACGGCTCTGAGCCGGTTTTTATGAGGAATGAAGCAGCTCGGGATTTTTTCAGCTTGATGGATGAAGCAGATCGTCCTTTATATCAAGGTTGTCGCAAATATTCTAAATTATCTTTCTTGATCAAATTGTATCATATCAAGTGCTTGTGTGGGATCACAAATAAGGGAATGTCGATGTTGCTCGACTTATTACAAGATGTATTCCCCGACGCTGAGATTCACATAACGTTCTACGAGGCCAAGAAAGATTATCAACAGGTTGGGGTTGAATTATCAAAAGATTGATGCATGCCCAAATGATTGTATGCTGTATTGGGGAGACGATTCCAGTAGGGAGACTTGTAAGAGATGTCACATATCGAGGTACAAGACAATTCGGAAGGGGAAAAAGCAGAAGAAGAAACCTGCAAAAGTAAATATAACCGCTACTAAATAAAAACTGCTACAAAATCGACACATTAACTGCTACAAATAGTACGTGGATCCCTATAAATACCCTTACCACAACTCATTTCAAACACTCTCTAATTTCTTTTCACCTTACCTTTCTTTCATTTTCTCTCATTTACAACTTCTTTTGTATGAGTAGAGGAGCTGAATAATACGATCACATATGGTAACAAGTTTTTTTATTTTTTTTACAATACTTCTTTCCTTTATATAAAATTTATTCCCACCATTTTTTTTCCAGATATATTAGAATTGTATCTCATTTTCATCTATTTTTCATACACAATTACATTATATTAGACAACATAATAATTCCTTATTACCTACATATCCTTAATAATATTATTAATATAATTTTTATACTAATCCAATTAAATTAAATTTATCCTTTTAATTGATTAATAAGCTAATTAAATTCGATAAACTAATAAAAAAAAGAAACTAATTAATTTAATATTAAAAGAACAGAAACAAATGATTGTATATTTTTAAATTTTTTTTAAATATTTGTAGCGATTATTAAACCGCTCCTAACAAACGCGCGCATTTTTCAACTCAAATTTAATTTTTTGGCGCTAAATTTGAATTTTATGAAATTAGTAGCGGTTTTATAACCGCTACAAATTTCATAAAAATTTAAAATTAGTAGCGGTTTCTTAACCGCTACGAAATTGAAAAAATGTCATTTTTCTTTTCCCGCCTTGAAATTTTCAATTTTTCTATTTGTAGCGGTTATTATCTCTGAAAAAAAAAATTTCGTTCATGGGGATTTTGTAGCGGGTTTTATAACCGCTACAAAATATGTAGCGGTTATGTTCCTTGCCTAGCGGTTTTGTATAACCGCTACAAAATCGCTTGCAATATATGATTTAGTAGTGGTTTACCTAACCGCTACGAATACCCATTTTTAACCGCTACTAAATCACATTTTTTTTTTAGTGATATTGGTCTTGACTGAATGTAGTTGAGATAACTTGTGTTCTTGACTGCATTTTACCACTTTCATAAGTAGAATCCTGTGCTAATCCCTCTTCTCCTTGCCTGCTCTTATTGCCTTTGAAATCCAGAGGGTATCTAACTAATTGCCAACACACTTCTTTGGTGTGACATCGTTTCTGGCAGAGAGTACACATTAGGGCACAACAAGTTCTCCCACGTGCCGCCATTGCAATATCATCAACAACGCTTGCTTTTGATGAATCAGCAAGTTGGCCAGTTGGGGGAAAAAAGCTAGTTAGATAATAAATGTATGTTTAAGACCAATAAGTTATTGGTTGAGATGGTAAGCAATTTCACTCCGTAAGAAAGAGAACATAATTTCAAATTTCGGTAAACGCACTTATTGAAAGGACTTTAACCTTAACGCTCCCGATCTGACAGAGATTAAATTCAAGTTCAAAGTGACTTTGGGATATTTTGGGTTCCTACCAGAGAGAGAGAGAGATGCATGTTTAGGATAGTGAAATAAAAATGATAGTATTTATCCCAAAACCAAGGTATTAAAACTCGGATTGGGCATTGAACCGGTTGGGGTATTGGGTTAAGGGTCAGTGGGTCAAACCGGTGAGAAATTGAAAATTTTAGACTTATAGTATGAAATTCTAAAGGAAAAATTAAAATTTTTTTTTTAAATGTGAACCCGGACTGGACCGGTTTATCGGCCGGTTCGCCGATTTTCGGGCCGGACCGGCCGGTCCAGTCTGGGTTCAGGAACATTGCCCAAAACCATGTTAAAGTTGAAGCATCTTTTTCTATTTATGACTTTTGGACCTTTTTTGGATTTGAGTATTTTTAAATTGACTTTTTAATATATTATTTAAATAAATTTACATCAAACTATTTTTTTTTATAAAAATCTAGAAAAAATAAATTCACATCAATGTCAAAATGTAAAAGTTAGTTGAAATAAAAATCACACTTACAAGTTGGCAACAAAAAAAAAAAAAAAGAAATCACTCTTACAAACCATAATCTAACTTTACATTTTTATTTATAAAATGGTTAAGGTGCAAATTTACTAATGAAGTTTTGTCCGAAGAACGTCTGGCATAAATATATTTTAGAAAGGGCAAAAATACCAATGAACAATTAAAAAGGGTGCACCCAGCACAAAACAGTTAAATTTGACCTGACAGCGTTAGATTAAATTTAACGGTTTTATACTGGATGCACCATTTTTAATTATTTATTAATATTTTTATCCCTTCTAAAATATATTTATATCAGACCTTCTTTAAATAAACTTTATTGATAAATTTATATCTTAACCCTTTATAAAATTTGGTTCAGATTTTTAACGCCTGCGTTTCACTATAAATATGGGGATAGAGACCCTACCCGAGCAAACAACCAGCCGGTTTCTATCTCTTTCTAGTGAGTTCCGTGCCTCTCTGCTTGAGGTCCTTTTGGCGCAAACATAATCAACTCATCTTTTTACCAATGGCCGCCGCCGCACCGCCGCCGCCACCGACTGCAGCGCCGGTGGAGGCATTGCCAGAGACGAAGCTGGCGAGCCACCCTCTGTTCTGCCGCATTCGTCTGGCCAACCCTTCAGACGTTCCTCACATCCACAAGCTCATCTATCAGATGGCCGTGTTCGAGGACCTCACCGATCAATTCACCGCCACCGAGTCCTCTCTCTCCTCCACTCTCTTCAGGTCTCAGCCCTTCCAATCTGTCACCGTCTTCATCCTCGAAGTTTCCCCTAACCCTTTTCCCGAATCGAACTTCAATCCCTTGTTCAAACCGAAGGTCCGGATCTTGAATCTGGACCATCCGATTGACGATCAGGAGAAAGAGACGTTCAAATCGGAGGGCGATGATGTTGTAGTTGTTGGATTTGCGCTCTTCGTTCCGAATTACTCGACGTTTTTGGGTAAGCCGGGGTTCTTTGTGGAGGATATTCTTGTGAGAGAGTGTTACAGAAGGAAAGGGTTCGGGAAAATGCTGCTTACGGCGGTGGTGAAGCAGGCAGTGGAGATGGGGTACGGTAGAGTGGAGTGGACGGTGCTTGATTGGAACGTGAATGCGATCAAGTTTTATGAGCATATGGGAGCCAAGGTCTTGCAGGAATGGAGGATTTGCAGGTTAACTGGTGAGGCTCTTCAAGCTTACGGCAACTGATTACTTAGATTTCTCATCATCTTGTTCATTGTTCTCTCTTCGCTCTGGTTTGTGTTCTTCCGATGACCTCTCTGATGTAATTGGTTAGTTATTAATGGTGTGTGTGTATTTTTACAAAACAAATCTCCCATTTTACTGTCTAGACTCTAGAACTGTTTCTGAGTTATTTCCCCTTGAAGGCAGTGTTGGAAAATGGAAATCGAGTTTGAATGCGTGACTTAAATTGACAAACAAACATTAATTATTTTTTTCTAAGTGACTAATATTGTCCACCAAGACGAGGATAGAAAAGGGTATGATAAATAATCACCCACCGTTAGCGTATTAGTGTAATCAGGGCAACACCAAGCAGATGCATTTACTGCCCCTGTGAGTGCAGAATTCTAACAAGTCTATAAATTGATGGACAAGCGACTACAAATATGTTAGCCCCTAAGCCCAAAGTAGCTTGTATACTTTGTTGACGAGAATAAATAATGGAATTTATAAGGAGAAACGGTACAGCCCATATAAACAATTTCTTCACTAAAAAGTAGTTTGGATTCTTGTCATTATACTAGTAGTTTGGGCTATCAATATGCTATTATTTTTGTCTGTACCAAATCTTGTCATTGTGTATCACTTGTTGTGGATCTAGTGATTAAATTACTTGCATGAAACTAACTGTAATGTTATTCTCCCAAATTTATATTTGAGTTGATACAATATTTGATTCTTCAAGTTTGATTTCTTTTTAAATTTGGTCGCTCAAGTTTTAAAGCATAGGTTTTAGTCCTTCAAGTTTTACTTTGTTTAAAATATTGGTCTTTATAATTTTATAAAAAACATGTATTATTTTGCCCATTAAAGGATCAAAATTCATGATTCGAAAATTGAAAAACCAAACTTAAAATAAGGATAAACTTGAAGAATCAACATTGTAATAAAGGCAAATGTAGACATGGATGTTTTTGAAAAGCTGCCTAACTTTACTTATTTGTGTTTTACTTTCCCTTCAAAATTTCATGTTGCTCGTAACATGATTCACTTTGTAGGTAGCAAGTTTGGAAATTATCATCCTATTAGTACTGTTTTTAATTCGTTTTTAATATAAGAGTTAGTTTGTAGTGTAATTTGTTTTATAGAATATATTTTATACTAAAGGCTAGAGGTAGAATAGAATACCACACGATTGATTGATATATATATATATATGGTGGGATAATGTGGCCTCCCACTCAGACTAGAGCTGGGAATGTGGGCCAACCCGCGGGCCATGCGGTGCTGGCCTGTGCGGCCTGCACTTCTGCAGGTTGGCATTTAACCAGCAGTGTGCTGGTTGTTGGCCAACCCGCGGGCCCGCATTTTTTTTTTGAAAAAAAAATCTTATTTTTTTAAAGAAGGTTGAAAATATGAGACATATATATATATAAGTCATTAAATTTACTTTCCTAGCATCAATAATTTCTCTTATAAAAATTTAAAAACATAATCCACAATTCAAGAGATAAAGTTATCAAATTTGCCAAAGTTTATAAACAAAACACAAACTCATCCTCAAGCAATCAAGATATAATGCTTTTGTTTAAAGAAGGGAAGAGGCTAAAATTTTTTCTCTTTGGATTGGGAGGTACCAAGATAAGAGTGGAAAATTTATAAGTTTTGTAAAATTATTATATGTAAAAAAAAAAAAAAATTGCGGGCCAACCCGCCAACCTACGGGCTAGCCTGCATCAACCAGCGGGCTATGTGGTGTGGCCCGCATTTTTGCGGGTTGGGATTTTTCCAACCCTAACTTGTCAAAACCTGCGGGCTCACAGGTTGACCCCGTGGGTTGGGCCCGTATTACTGACTCTAACTCAAACAACTTGATGGAAGAAAACTAGTATACGAAGAAGAAGAAGAAGAAGAGACAGAGTTTTATCTCTTAAGGATGGTGATGATAAGTGGGTGGATGATGCTTCCCAAATTGCAGTCCGTGGTGACTGATTTTTACAGGCAGCTATTCCAGTCGAATAATGCCCCTATTTGTAATCTGCAATCTTCGCTATGGGACCTTACAAAGCCCCTGGCTTCGACGGTTTTCTCCCCTATTTTTTTCCAAGCAAACTGGAGCATAGTAGGGTCTGCTTTATGCAACTTTGTTAGAGCAGTCTTTGGAGGCACAACTTCAATCAGTGATGCTAATAAGACACTCATTTCTCTTATTCATAAAAGAGAATGAAATCTATTATGAATGATTTGGTATCGCCTTTCCAAGCTGCTTTTATACAGGGGAGGCATATTCAAGATAATATAAATCAGCAAGAAATTCTGCATGTTATGAGCAAGGCTAAAGGGAAAAGAGGGTTATGGCTCTCAAGATTGATCTTGAGGAAACTTTTCTTCAAGGTACCTAAGACTGAACTCGGTCATTGAACCGGTCGAGATATTGGGTCAAGGATCAGTGAGTTAGAGCAGAGTCAAACCGGTGAGAAAATAAAGATTTCAAGTTTATTAATATGAAATTTAAAAAAAATAAAAAAAAATAGATTTAAAAAAAAAAGGGATCGGGTCAATGCCCAGATTGGACCAGTTTCCCGACCGTTCGTCAGTTTCTGGGCTGAATTTGCCGGTCCGATCCGGGTTTGATGACTTTGTTTTTCTTCCCATTAAAACGTAGGATAAGTGATTAACTCCACAATTCATTCAGCTGTATTATATTTTTTGACTAATGCGACTAATCTTTGGGAAAACAAAATTGGTCATCACTGGTAATAATTAATAACATCCCTAACTGGCCATTTGTGTCCTTATGGGCTTTCGATTGGAGACATTCTTAGCCCAAAGGAATCGGCTTTCTTTACCGTTGAATTGGCTTGAATTTTTTATGATGGAATTTATTATTGGGCTAGCCCAGGCCCAAGTCCATGGGTTCATTCATACATTGCTAGGAATGCACAGATTTGAGCATTTACATATGAAATAGGTCATATTATGATAGAAGTGTGACTCCAAGCATGTTTGGCACCACTTATTTTTGAGCAATAAATCATTATTACATAAATCAAGATAAAACTCATTTCACATACTTACCTCGTATACCGTAAATCACGATTTATAAATATTTATAAGTAAAAAATAAACTATTCCAAATGAACACCCCATCTTCTGATATTATTGTTTTCCCTTTAATGATTATAAGTCCTCTAGTAATCCTAATTAAAAGCATATATTGATTATTCTT
This sequence comes from Inga laurina, assembly GCA_963855925.1. Classification (NCBI taxonomy): domain Eukaryota; kingdom Viridiplantae; phylum Streptophyta; class Magnoliopsida; order Fabales; family Fabaceae; genus Inga; species Inga laurina. The sequence goes on along the minus strand of OY979701.1, from coordinate 77,334,622 downwards.
CGTTGCTTACACCAAGCAAAAGGAAAAGGACAAAATCGAAGAAAAGATATGCCTCGTGTTTTTATATATTTTAATTTAACACCACATATAATACATGCATCGATGGATGTTTGACTTCGCTTACGTGAAGTGTGAAATAATCACAAGAAATTTTATTCATTCATTATAATTTACGAGACACATCCAACAATAAGTATTCCATCGACTGTTATGTTCCAAAAAAAAAAAAAAACAAAAAACAAAGTACTACCTTGAAACTCACATATATAAGTGTTGGACTTTGGATCCAAGTTCGCCCTTGACGGGCCGGACTATTTGATTAAGGATATAAGTGGCTTTATCAAATAATGAATCAATTAGCATTAATTGTGATTTGGTAAATAAATTGGTAATCAATTGTGGGATTGTGAATTAAGGAACAAATCGCCATGATTAAGAAATTGATTGAGAATCAATCAAATTCAATTGCCGTCTTGAGGAGCAAGAAATGGTGCACACACTTACTAATTAGTGGTCACTCTGATCATTATACATAGGGTGTGCCTCTACCATTGCAAATCACCCCCTGCCATTGAGTTTTTTTGGCAATCCCCTCTTATCTACCATCTTGCTTCTTCTGGTGCACTGCTGTGCAATTCCATATTAGACTTTTGTAGTCTAATACTTGCGTGGGTTCTTAAACCTGGATCCGACTTGACCCGATACATGTTTCTACTCAATATCTATTTCAGTTATTCCTTCATTGGCATCAAAGCCTGCCTGATCTTATGGCTGTATATGATATATGTTCTTCCATTTTTTTTATACATGTATATATGTCAGAAAATAACCACGCCTGCGTATATATACATTTTTCTGTTTGCACATGTTCATATGATTTTTATTGTTCTTCCACTGCTACTCTGTGTATCTGCATGTCCTCTGTACTAATCCATGAAGCATGCAATATGAACCTGTGCCTCTCTCTCCTCTGTAACAAAATTTGTTTTTGTTCATTCACATGTACTCACATGATCCCATATTGCGTTTTTCGTTTCTGTTTAATGACCATTTCCTTGAAGCATGTCTCCTTATTTTTTCAAAGATCGAAATTGCAATATGCTTTCTCTCTCTTCTCGTTGTCTCTGTCTATGTCATTATGGTTCTGGAATCTGTGTGCATTCAAAAAACAGCAACTTGAACATATAACTAAGTGCATGAGATCATAAAACGTAAGAAGAAAGAGAAGGATCGTGCTTTCTGTGTGAATGTCACTGACGAGCTTCAAGAATTGGGTCTTCAAAAGCATGAGCCTCTGTGTGAAAAGAGGTGATGAACGTGAAGTAATCGAGGAGACGGTTCCAACGGCACCAAAATCGCTTGAAACGGAGGTTGGATGAGGGAGATATAAGGGGTCAAATCCGGGCAGGTCACGACGGACCCGCCGAAGCTTCGGCCGGGTCACAAGACTCGGCCAGAGGAAGAAGATGACCCAAGGGGTACAAAATGACGTCGTTTTGCCAGAACCCCCAAAACGACGACGTTTAGGCACTGGTCGAAACGACGTCGTTTCGGCCAGTGGGGGGCGTTGTGTTTCAAGCAAGTGAAACACAGCGTTTCGGGTCAAGCGACCCGAAACCCAATCCAAAGGATAGTGGGCCGGTTTAACCAACCCGAATCGGCCCAACCCAATTTCAAAAAAAAACTTTTTTTTTTATATATAATTCATTAAAATTTTTTTTGAGGCAGCGCGCCTCTGTGGCACGTGGGACCCAACCCCAGGCCATATGGGCCAATCAAGGACATCATCAGACTCAGTGCACCGAGACAAGTCTATTGGTATTGACACCGTGTCAAAATAGGGTCCCTAAGGCGACGCGTGAGAGACACACGCCACCACCCGAGAGTGGAACTTCCTAGTTTCCTATTTTTAAATGAATTTTTTCAACCAAAACCCTTCAGGTGGCGTGTGGGGGTGCGTGCAGGGGCATTTTTGGAATTTTTTTGGCCCTAAAAATTTGTAAATTCATGATCTTCAAATTGGTTTGTTGTTTGTCTATTTTTTTAATTATTCAGAACATTTTATGTACATTTTTGAGTGCTTTTTGACCTTAAACTATTTAAAATAAGTTCTGAAAATTGTTTTTCTTTGTGATGAACAATTATTGGTCAAATATGTCAAGTATACTGACTGACCAATCCTTTGATGGGACTCCCCCTGAATATTCTCCGGCTTCTGATGATGAAAAAGAGGTAAAGACCTTAAGTGGAGTTGGTAGCACCAACAAGAAGGGTCCCCCTTTGTCACTACAAGACTCCAACACACCTGACGAGGTGAAGCAAGAAGAGAAAGCAAAGTTCATATTTGATGAGTTCGAAGAGGAAGAGGTTGATAGACCAAGAACTAGTGCTCTAATCAAATCTCTTGTTGAAAAAGATGCTGATAAATATGTTCAAATCAAGAGCGTCTATGGGGTCATTTGTGGATATGGTAGACAAGTCACTAATGCCAGTGACGCTGAGTTCTATGTAAGAGCTATGGTGGAATACCGTGAGCAAGTGACAAAGAGGGGTCATCTCCATGGCCTAGGATTTTGTAAAGACGATTTCAAGAGAGGCATAAACAATATAGATGCAGGAGCTTATAGAGCTAAGGCTAGGAGAACCTTTCTAGATTTTGGCATTAATGTACCCCGTTATTAAAACTTAATTATCCATGTTATAGTTTGTTGTTTTTGGTTTTGTTTTTCATTGCAACTTATATGAACCTTTCATGGATTATTGCTTAATGAATAAATTGTTTTCTGGATTTATTCTACTTGCTTATGATGCTTTATTTGAGTGGGAGCATATTTTTTTTTTCTGGAATTGTGTTTTCTTAAAAAAAAAAATTATGGGGATATGTTTAAATAAGAATATAAATTAAGAAAAATGAGCGGTAAACTAGAATGAGTGGGATGAGGGTAAACCTAGTTGATTCCTGAACACGAAGCTAGCAAACTCTAATTCTATTAATTTCTACTCTTACTTAAACAAAGAGATAGTATCTCAAAATGAAATTGCATACCTAATGAAAATGCATGTCTATGTGATAGAAAAATGGCTCAAATGACAAGCAAAACTTTTGTTGTTGATCTCGTTAGAGGAGACAATCTGCATGGTGAGAATTTTGGCATGTGGCGCTGTAAGATCTCATATGTCTTGGAGGAACAAGATGTCATGGACATCTTGACCAACGTGCTTCAGCAACCCGATGCTAATGCATCACGAAGGGAATAGGATGCTTTTGCAACCTGGAAAAGAAAGTATACCATCGCTCGGATCACAGTGCTTGCAGCAATGACCGACGATGTGATATGTCAATTTGAAGGACATGTCACTGCCTCTGCCATGTGGACAATGCTGAAAGAAGAGTTTGATGGTACTTCTGATGCGAGACTCAGGAGAATCACCGTCAAGCTTGACAATTATAAGATGGGTCCAAACACTACCATAAGGCAGCATTTGAGGAAAATGCAGAATATGATAATGGAACTTATCGAGACAGGAGGAACCCTTTCTGAAGCACAACAAGTGCAAGCTGTTGTGAGTTCACTCCCTGCAAGCTAGGATCACATGAAGCACACCATAACTCACAACAACACCATCAAGACTTTTACTGACGTTGCTCGTCACATCTAATTAGGGGATGACCATATGTACGGTGCAAAGACCAATGGTCAAGCACTCTTAACTAAAGAAAAAGGAGATTCATCCCAGAAGTAGAAGCCCAATAAAGGCAAGGGACCCCAAAAGAAGAAGGGGAACCCAGGGGCAAAGAAGGATAAGAATGCCTTCAAGAAGAACAAGAAACCTACAAAGAAGCGAGACATTTCCAAGGTCAATTGCTACTCTTGCGAAAAGAAAGGCCATTTTGCAAAAGATTTCCCTTAGAAGAATAAGGTACTATGTGATAACCCTTCTCATTTTTCTTTTGTTTCTAGTACTGCCTTTATAGCTGAGGCTAATCCTGTGTGGGTTGTAGACTCAGGGGCCACATACTATGTGAGCAGAGATCGTGGGAACTTCACGGAGTTTCACAGGCTACCAGCTAGAATCATATGGCTTTACGTTGGAATAATGCGATGGTAGAAGTCAAGGGATCGGCACCTGTAAATTGACTTTACATGACGAGCGAACCCTAATTTTGGAAGATGTCCTCTACGCTCCAGAGATCCAACGAAACCTAGTGTCTATTATTTCTTTAGTTAAATTTAGTTTTAATGTTAACTTTCATGATCAAGTTGTTGACATTTCAAATGGGACCAATTATTTGGGATTTTGTTGTATTTCGGATGGTTTCTTTGTTTTAATGAATTATGATTTTAATTCTAGTTAATGTTATGCAATTTCATCTAATGATAATTATGATACATGGCATGCCAGATTAGGACACATTGGTCAAGAACGCATGACCAAACTAGCAAATGAAGGATTGCTAGGAGAAGTGTCGAAAAAGGAAATATCTCTATGTGAGCATTGCCTTACTGGCAAAAGCACAAGGAAACCCTTCGGAAAGTCAACTAGAGCAGAACATCATCTTAAATTGATACACTCAGATATCTGCGGACCTATGAGTGTGAGGGCACGACATGGAGTGTGGTACTTCATTACATTTATCGACGATTTTTCGCGATATGGACATGTATACTTGATCTCTCACAAGTCTGAAGCTTTAGAATGCTTTAGGAAGTACCTTAATCTAGTTAAAAATCAACTAAACTGTAAGGTTAAAGCCTTAAGAATTGATAGAGGTCAAGAGTATCTCTCAGAAAAGTTCAAAACGCTCTGTGATGAAAAAGGAATTGTCAGACAGCTGACCATCCCTGGCACTCCTCAACAAAATGGGGTGGTCGAGAGATGGAATAGAACTATTCTCGATATGGTTAGATCAATGATGTCACAAGTTGAACTACCAATTTCATATTGGGGCAACGCATTGTTGACTGCGACATTCATACTTAACCGGGTGCCTTCCAAATCAGTCACTTCTACACCTTATGAGCTGTGGACAGGCAGTAAGCCAGATCTAAGTGTCTTACAACCATGGGGATCGGCGGCCTATATACATAACTCATCTCATAAACATGGAAAGTTGGGACCTAGAGGCAAGAAATGTATCTTTATAAGATGCTCTGATCAATCAAAAGGATATGTCTTCATTGGTGAAAATGAGGACGGCTCAATGACTGAGGTAGAGTCAAGAGATGCAGCGTTCCTAGAATCAGATTTTCCTAGCAGAGAAATCCTTAACCAAACAGAAACTCTATCGTTCAAAAAGATCTTGGGAGTCAAGATGAAAGCCTTAACCAAAATGAAAGACATGGGCAAAGCAGAATATATCTTGGGAGTCAAGATAAAGAGGAATCGTTCAAAAAGATTGCTATCTTTGTCACAAAGACATACATAGCAAAGATCTTAGAACAATTCAGTATGAGAGACTGCAAGCCTATGGATACCCCTGTGGTTAAAAGACACCACCTCAGCACGGACATATGTCCCATGGAAGAATCCAAAATAAAGCGCATGAAAAGAGTCCCATACTCGAGTGCAGTTGGAAGCTTGATGTACGCTATGCTCTGTACTAGACTAGACATATGCTTCGCAGTCGGACTTGTGAGCCGTTTTCAATCCAACCCTGGAATCAAGCATTGGGAAGCTGTGCCTAAAGGGAACCCTGGATTACGAGCTATGTTATCAAGATAGAGATATGCATATAGTAGGATACTCTGACGCCAACTAGGCGGGAGATATAGATGAATGACACTTCACCTCAGGGTATGCGTACCTCCTAAGCAATGGAGCAATTTCCTGGAGCAGCAAGAAACAGACCTATGTGGCTCTGTCATCCATAGAATCTGAATAAATAGCTTGTTCTGCTGCTATTCAAAAAGCTGTATGACTTAAGAGATTTCTAGAACGTCTAGGAATGAAAGGCAGAAAGGAGGGTCCTATTTTGATACATTGCGATAGTTAAGCTGTAATAGCCTATGCTAAGGACCTTAAGGACCACGGTAGGATAAAGCATATAGACATTAAATATCATTTTGTAAGAGACATGATCACTAAGAAACAAGTGACCATTCAATATCTTTCTACTCATAAGATGTTAGCTGATCCCCTTACGAAGCCCATTGCCAGAAACCCTTTTGTTAAGCATGTGAATGCTTTGGGCATGCGTAGAATGTAATGTATTGAACATTGTTTTCAAAGCAATAAAATGATGCATTTTCAGTTTTTCCAAATATATTGTGTATATATTAATGCATAGGCACGAGGTATGCAATTCCGTATGTTGTACAGGTCAGGAAGGTTAGTTCACTCACACGAACAATCATCTTCCCACAATTTGCAGGGGTGTGGGACAATAAGGCGAGCAAATGATCACCATAAGATGGGTAAGGAAGATCTTTGCGCTTGAGTCGCCTCAATTGAACTGAGATGAGATCCGCATGTATATACATGCGTCATGGATCGAGGCATGATTACAAAGGATGTATCATCAGATCTGTAGCCAGGCAAAGGACTCTCTTTTACAAATGAGGTTCTAAAAGGGAATGATTGTGAAAAGGAAGTTCTGGTTCCAATGCTTAGTGCTTTTGAACTAAAGTTTGTACGGTGAAAGATAAAGATAAAATCGACGTACACTATTGCAAAATCACCGTAGCATGCAATTTATATTGTATGTGCTTGAGAGAATGACTGCAATATGGGACGTAGGTGAAAGATCCCTGGTTTACTACGGCGTGAGTCCCAGGAAGGAAAAATCCCTCCACGATGCCCTCAAGACTTAGGCAGGCATCCTGAAAGCCTGACTTGGGGCTAGCTACTTTAGCCGAAGCTTCATGATCACACACGATTCGATCAGACAGCTAAAAGCTAGGAAAACGACCAAGTTGGGAAAGATCGATGTTTTTAGTAAAAAAGGAAGGTCTATCTTGAAGTACACTTTTTGCGGTGGCATTTATGACACGTCCTTTACAGGTTATAAGAAAAACCAGTAAGTGTGGATACCACCCGCATAATAGGCAATCTGGGTCAAGATAAAAAACAAGAGAAACTATGACTTGAGAGGGATCAGATATGCCATGAGTTGAGTGTATGGACAGACCTAGGGCATATGAGACAACAATTTATAGGTTCACAAAGGGTGTCCTTGGATGCTGATCCGATATCAAGGATTTCTAGTATCACAAGCACCAAAGGTTCTGAAGATGTTGTGCCCACGCGGTCACGATAGACACCAAGTATGAAACAAGAAGAAGATGTAGTCGCACGATGGGTGGCTTATCAAGTGCGAGTGGGAGATGTTAGACTTTGGGTCCAAGTCCGCCCTTGATGGGCCGGACTATTTGATTAAGGACATAAGTGGCCTTATCAAATAATGAATCAATTAGCATTAATTCTGATTTGGTAAATAAATCGGTAATCAATTGTGGGATTGTGAATTAAGGAACAAATCGCTATGATTAAGAAATTGATTGAGAATCAATCAAATTCAATTACTATCTTGAGGAGCAAGAAAGGGTGCACATACTTGCTAATTAGTGGTTACTCTAATCATTATAAATAGGGTATGCCTCTACTATTGCAAATCACCCCTACCATTGAGCTTTCTGGCAATCCCCTCTTATCTACCATCTTGCTTGTTCTGGTGCACTACTGTGCAATTCCATATTAGACTCTTGTAGTCTAATACTTGCGTGGGTTCTCAAACCCAGATCCGACTCTACTCGGTACGTGTTTCTACTCAATATCTATTTTAGTTATTCCTTCAATAAGAGTAATAGAAACACACAAACTAACTAGGCTTCCTCACACACATACAAGCTTCCTTATTGAGCAAAAAAAAAAAACACAAATTAATTAACAAACTCTAACTTAAAATTTGCACTAGATGTTATACTGTAGGCTTATTGATTTTTTGGTCTCTTAATCCTTCTGACCACTCGCCGAGTGGCCTTCATAGCCTTCTTACCATCCTTGTGGAGCAATGTCGGAAGCTTCTTATAAAGTGGGAACTCAATCAACCCCAATATGGCCACAGAAAAGAACGAAGGCCTATACACCAAAGTCGAAGTCCATGTCCTCCACGGCAACCTAATTGTGAGCAAAATAGTCACACAAAAGGCCAAGATCATGGTGGTCAATGCTAGGAACAAGAAAGTAAACCCTAATTTATGTGTTAGAGACCTGTGAAAATCCCAGAGTTCAAATGGCGATGTGAGGATTGAAAGAAACATCACTATCGAAGCCAAGGAGAAGGCAAGTGCAACGATGTCCATGACAGTGAAGAAGATGAAAACTGGTAAATTGAGGAACATCGGTGTGCCGCCCTCACTCGCTCCCGGGATGGTGTAGGCCGCCGCAAAGACCACCGTGGCAACAAGAACGGCCAAGGTGGAGCATGACTCGGCAGTCTGGTTTATCTATTCCTGGGCTTTCTCAAGCATGCCTTGGTGCGCCATTTCTAAAACATCTTTTGCCGTTAGGGCCTGATTGTCACAGTGCAAGTGTAGGTTGCTGGGAACTTCTTTTTCCACTCGCTATACATCAAAATAAACACACACACACACAGCAAAATCTTAGAAATTAAAGAATCTAGGTTATTGCCTTGATTATGAGTATACTAAATTAATTAAATTGTTTGAAATAGAGGTATAGGTTAAGGACTTAAGTTGTCTTTTATTTATCAAAGTAGTTTAAGTAAATTTATAGGGAGTTGGATTTAAAAAAATTAAAGAATTTGGGTTATAAATTTTTAATAAAAAAATATATATATAATATAAAAAAGTAAAAAAAATTAATTAAAAAATTTTAATTTTATTTCTCTAATTTTTTTGAATATCCAATACAAAATTTTTTTCCTGCCCTCATACCAAACAATCCCTATATTATATAAATTAAATTCTTCTGAGGCATATGTTAAGGTTATCTTTTCTATTAAAATAGCTTAAAACAATTTTTATAAGACTTCTATTAACACTTTATATGCCTTCAATCATTTCTCTAGTTAGAGAATGTGAAAGGCTTATATTCTAAGATTCCTCTTTTTTTTTTTTTTGTTGCCACCATTTTTCATTCATTTTCCCTTTATACCTGGGTTTGTACTTTTTTGTTTTTTTTTTAATTTCAGATGCCTTTTGTTTTATATACTATCATCTAGTATCTGATTAGGGGCTGCCCCTTTTATTGTAAGTTCTCCTCTGAGACTTGAACTCGAGAATTTCATATCTTTTCTTTGAGATAGAGGTATATAATATATATTAGGGTTTATCTTTCTACTAAAACAGTTTAAGCTAATCTAATAAGTATTATTTTAATATTATATGTCTTCAATATTTTCTCAAATTAGTTAGTCAACATGAGACTTGTATATTTTAATAATAGACATAAAGAGAATTATTGAAGGCTTAGGATACATACTTTATACCACTTGAGCTCCTCTTGTAGTTTGAAAGCTGCACCAGGTTGGGAGGATCCTCTATAATAGTCCAAGCAAGCAACTTCGTGCAAGGCAGTACAATTTGCTGGAGAGATTCGATAACCCAAAGAAGAAAACCATGGATTTTTCTTGAGCAATTTGAAGATTCTGAGCTGACGATGCCTAACGGTTATGTGAAGTATGTTGGTTCCTTCAACACCCATGTAATTTAAAGACATTGGATGTTCTTTAAAGAACAAATCCACGATCTCTTTAATCCCATTGCTAGCTGCTACGAACAATGGTGTACAATAATGTTTCAATGTTGTGCTCTGATTATCGTCTTTTTCTTTCTCTTCCTTTCTTTCTAACTGTTGTTTCCTTTTTTCGACGTTGTAAAGAAGTGGTGGTAGTTGGAGCAGCTGGGGATCACTTGTGTGATTGCTATATGAGTCTGCCATGTCAAGTCATGCTTCACCAGAAACTCAGCCAGACGCTTTGCTAATTGATGCTTCCTCTTATCTTTCCAGAGAGATTCAATCCCATCAAATACTGCTTATTAATTAATTCCTCATGTTAATATATTGAAAACAAATGTGTGTGTGTTGATTTCTAATAAACAACATAATATGTTGTCACCTTCAGCTAGAGTTTTCCAAACAACGTAGTTGATTCTCGAAAGATAACTTGCTGCAAGCAGTCAATTATATATATCAAAAAACATTATGAAAGTTGAAGTAATCACCAAGAGCAGGCAATATGGGTTCAACCCATGAACCAATGGGCCCTTAAAAACGCGAGACACAAGAGCTTAGGGGTAGAAATAGATTAGGTTAGGTTTTACCTAAATAAGCTTGAACCTGTAATAGAGATTCAAAGTTTGAGTATGAGTTTGTATGTAGGTTTTTTTAGGCCTAAGCCTGAGCCTTCAAAAGGCTTGAGAAGGCCTGAAGCCTACTTAAAATGTATGTTTTTAAATAGCCTTTAAAATCTATACAATCAGATTCGTATACAATCCTTCACGCTTATTTATAATTCTACATTATGTTTTAAAAGCTTAATACCCACTCTTGTCGTAATATTAGGGCTTACTAAGAAAAAAAAAGAATGTTTAGTGACAACAATTGTTCGAGCAAATGGGAATAAAAAAACTAATCATCTATTGATTAATAAGATATATTTTTTAAAATCGACAAAGTATAACAAGGATCATGTAAAACTGGAATTTACCTCTTTTACTCTTCTCACATAAATTGCATAAACTCCTTTTACTAAAATTATAATATTTCATTTGTATTAAAATAAGCTTATAGTAATTATTATGTTTTAGTGAATGACCAAATCAGGGGAGAGTGAGTGACTTAGCGTCACTATCTCGAGTGATCGAAGAAAAGATAGGTACGGTGAATGATTAATGCGAAAGCAATAGGTGAGTGTAATAACGATGTGATGTGAAACTTAGAATTAAGGTTAAGTTGGTAAATTTATAAGTAATTTACAAAATTATTTAGATGATATTATATACACTTATATAATAGTATAAATTTAAAAAAGTTAAATAGGCTAGGCCTTATGAAAATAGGCCTGACCTGTTTATCTAAATAGATATAAGCCTAAGCCTGACCTATTTACTAAAGAGGTTAGGCTAGGCTAGATTTTATGTAGGCTAGGCCATAGGCCCCTGTTAGAGATCTGACCTATTTCCATCCCTACACGAGCTCGCACCGTTCAACTTGCAGGCTGTTCGGGTTAGCCCACACCCCATATCTTGACCTGCATTATTATCTTTATTCATGAGTTATATGAAGTTACTTGAAGTTGGTGGCTTGGCAGTCTCATGATGTGGGCTAGTTTCTATGTCAATGGGATGCCCACAAGACTCATTAGAGCTATCACCACCTTCAAGCAATTGGCATATTTCATACAGAAGCACTATACATATATTTTTTTTTTGTCAAGGGAAGCACTAAACATATATATCCATCTAACTTATATGTGTGTGTGTGTGTGATCTTATTTCCAGAGTTGTGAGAAATGAATTGATGGAGTTATGAAAAATAAAAATAGATAGAAAATTAATAATGATGTTGAAGGGTTTGGGGGTGCCTAATAGAGCTGGTAATGCGGGTTGAAACGGAGTGGGCTGATGTAGCCCGCCTCCTTCGCGGGCTGGCAACCTGTTTAGGCGGGCCAGCCCGCCATTTTTTTAAAATTTCATTCTTTTTTTAAAATTTTTACTTTCTTTCTCTTTCACCTGCTCATATAATACTTTTTTCTTTTATACATTTATGTTATGAAGTCAATTTCATTTTTATTTTCCTTTTTTTTTCATCTAGTCATATCACAAAACTATATAAATATATCTCTTTTAACTTTAATAATAGTAGAATAAATAAATATAATATGAAAATAAGTATCAAATAAAAAGTATGGGAAATTAATTAAACACATCATCAAAGGAAAGAAGATAAGGGAGACTAAAGGCATTTGAGGGACAAAAAACTCTAAAAAAAATGTGGGCCAGCCCGCATCAGCCCGGGAGCTAAGCCTGTTTAGTCCGAATTTAAACGGGCCGCCAAAACCTGTGGTTTTTTGGCGGGCTCGCGGGCCAACCCGTTAGCCCGGCCCGAATTACCAACTCTAGTGGCTAACATGTCTCACTCTAATACTATTCTCAATCTCCTAAATATTTTTTCCCTTTTTTACCATTAGATTCTTTGTATAATAAATAATATTATGATATCTTATCATGAAATGACGCAGTTTTAAATTTGGGTTAAAGTGCAAGTTTATTCCAAAAGTATTTCAGAAATCTCAATGTTGTTTGGGAATTTTTTTTTTGTCTCAAACTCTCAATGTTACCTAAAAATCTAAAAATGCAGTAATGCCACCCTCAAGTTAACAACCCAAGCAGTCAAACATTAATTAACCCCATTTTGCATATGTGGCATATCTATATGGCACATAAATCGCTTTTAATTTTTCCCAATAATATTTACTAGTCAAATTTATAAATAAATAAAAAAAATCTTCTTAAATTTATGACCCCCGCAAGCTGCTTCTTCGATCATTCTATCTGCAAAATTACCGTGACAAGCTGCTTGTTCAATCAGGAAAATTGTGGTTGCTTGTTCAGGGAAATATATGATTTTAGTGATCTCAGAAATTCGTTTTTCCTCCCCATTCCAAATCTTCATCATTAAAAAAAATCATAAATCTTCATCATCTTCATCATTCATAAAATGCATCTAAGGAAACCCAAAGATCAAAGAAGAAGAGACCAATAGAGAGAGATCGACACACATAACTGAAAAGAGATGAAATAAAAAGGACCGTAATTACAATTATGAAAATAAAATCAAATTATATAAACAATCAATTCCTATAATCTCTCCTATTTGTTAGGGATATTTTCTACGGCAACGAATCCTGTGATTCTTCAAATAATGTTTTTTCCCTTAAAAGTTTATAGAAGCAAACATCAAAATTATCCAGATTCCCATTTATTCAATGGAATCAAACCCAAGCCATAAAACAATAAAACAATTCATATAAAAAATAAATATCAACAAATCAGAAGACTTACGAGGGTGGTTGAGTGACCTACAGACTCGGACGGATAGTGGTGAGAGGCGATCAAGAGTTGCAAGTGCGAGATCTAAGGAAGAGATGGCAACAGCGAGTGGTGACTGGCTAGCTGGCTGAGACAGTGAAATTTGAGGACGGTGCA